>JAJOZX010000205.1:745000-917500 GCA_023014485.1 Bathynomus jamesi | reverse complement strand
TTGGTGTCATCAGCGAATTTGGCGATCTGACTGACGATGCCACCGTCTATATCATTTATGTAAATGATAAACAACAGCGGCCCCAAAACGGAACCCTGAGGAACCCCGCTAATGACCGAGGCCCAACCCGAACTAGCCCCTTTAATTACAACCCTCTGCCGCCTATTCTTCAGCCAGTTTTCAATCCACCTACCTACTTCCCCACCGATACCCAGCGCGCACACTTTCGCCATTAGCCGGCGGTGAGGTACCTTATCAAAGGCTTTCTGAAAGTCGAGATAAAGTATATCAATCGTCCTACTCTTATCATACTCACTCAACATGACGTGGAAAAACTCGAGCAAGTTGGTGAGACACGTCTAAACCCATGTTGGGAGTCCCCAAGCAGCTTGTAGGAATCCAAATGGTCAACGATCTTATCCGCTATTATCCCCTCTAATAATTTACCTACAACTGAAGTGATACCAATGGGACGATAGTTCCCTGGACTTACGTGATCCCCTTTCTTAAAGATAGGGGTCACGTTGGCTTCCCTCCAGTCACCAGGCACCTGGCCCGTCTCGAACGATTTGTTGAAGACTGTAGCCAGGTGGGGAGCCACCTGGTCGCGCACCTCCCGCAACACTCTGGGGAGAAACTGGTCTGGCCCAGGAGCCTTAAACGCGCTCAGTTTGTCTATTCTATTAGCAACGACTGTCGCGGTACATCGAACACTATCCAGGCCAGCACCTTCGTGCCTCACGCCCGGCTCGGTGATGGTGCGGGTGTCCTCCCTGGTGAACACTCCTGCAAAGTACTCATTAAGCACATTGGCGATGTCCGCGTCGGAGGTCCGCTTTTAATGGGCTTTCTACTATTAACATAACTGAAGAACTCCTTAGGGTTCCCCTTGCAGAGGCTTGCCACCCGTAGTTCTTCTTACATTTCGCTAGCCTAACTTTCGCCTTCACTTCCCTACACAGGCGGACATACGCTTCAGTGTTCTCATGGGAACGATTGGCCTTCGCCCTTCTATACGCTACTTTCTTATTTCGGATAGCCGAAGCGATGTCACGATTGAACCACTTAGGCTGCGTTGAAGCAGGGGTGACCGGTTTTGAGGGTATGGCAGCAGACTGCAGCACCATAAACTCGTCCCGGAATGCACTCCACACTCCCTCAACATCACCGCCGACCTCTAACCCCATTTCTCCTACGCTATCCCGGAGGCTAACAAAGTCCGCCCGCCGTAGATCGAGCTTACTGCCTCTCGAATTACTACGCTTCACCCGAGAGAGAGAGAGAGAGAGAGAGAGAGAGTTGGGAAATATTGAGGTAATGCATTCTGATAACGGTATTAATTTTAAAAATTTTATCACTTTTTTAAATTTTTATACAAAATATGGACCGTTTTTGTAATTTTTTAAAATTTTAATGTGTGTTATTCAGTTTTCGTAAAATTATGTTGGAATTAAAGTGAAAACTTTGCCCTTATTAATAAATATATTTAACATAAATTTATTTATAATTATATGGATATCGTTTCGGTTCTACATATGGTCATCTTCGGGTTACAGTTGATAATGTACTGATAGGAATTGGATTTAGGTTAAACTTTGTATAATGAAAGCGTGTTGTTACCATGAGAACAAAATTATTAAGATAAAGAGAAATACAAGATCCGAAATTAAAGATTTATCTCGTTAAAAAAGTTTCACTTATCACTTTCAGGGTAATGCATGATATAAGTGGCCTGTGTGTGTGTGTGTATATATATATATATATATATATATATATATATGTAGTTTTTCTGGGAAGAAAGGTTCCGGAATAGAAGATATAACGAATATCCCTACGGTCATAGACATAATACCTTTTGACAATGGTAATACTTTAGATAATATTGTGGTTAGTGAAAGGGAGGTAATGCGCTATATTGATAAAATGAAAATGCGTAAATCACCGGGGCCGGATTCCGTATATCCCATACAACTAAAAGAATTGAAAGAAAGCATTGTTGTGCTGCTAAAAAAGATTTTTAATGCGTCTATTTCTGAGAGGTGCGTACCAGATAATTTCAAATTAACAAATGTAACACCTATCTTTAAGAAAGGCGATAAAGGTGCGGCGGGAAATTATAGGCCAATCAGTTTAACGTCTGTTGTAGGTAAGCTACTGGAATCAATAATTAGGGATCGTATAGTCCAGTGGTACTCATTGGGTGGCTCGCGAGCAAAATATATATATATAACGCATTTGGCTCGCGAGCCGCGCAATGAGTACCACTGCTCTAGACTCAGTCTAGAGTCTAGAGTCTAGGGCAGTGGGACTCATTGCGCGACTCGCGAGCCAAACGCTATATATATTTGGCTTGCGAGCCGCCCAATGAGTACCAGTGGTAGTCGAACACTTAGAATTGCATAACTTGATTAGAAATACGCAGCACGGTTTTAGGCAAAACAAATCTTGCTTAACTAATCTTTTAGAATTTTTTCAAAGCGGTAGATGTAGTGTATTTAGATTTTCAAAAAGCGTTTGACACCGTACCGCACAAAAGACTCATTGAAAAAAAACCAAGGCTCATAGAATCAGGGGTGTAGTAATAAATTGGATAGAAGAGTGGTTGCGAGGTAGGAAACAGAGGGTGGTCGTTGATGTAGCGGAGTCGTGTTGGGCTAATGTAGCGACAGCGTTCCTCAGGGTTCTGTATTGGGCCCCTTGCTTTTTCTTATATATATTAACGATTTAGATGTCGGCCTAGTCCGCACAGTTTCAAAGTTTGCGGATGACACGAAGTTGGGTGGTAGGGCAATTAATGACGAAGATAGAAGTAAAATCCACGAAGATCTGAACAAAATCGTTCATTGGTCAGTCACATGGCAAACGAGATTTAACGTCGATAAATGCAAAATTTTACATATAGGTTCGCGTAACGGTAATTTTGCGTATAGTATGTCAGGGAAGGAGTTGGCAAGCGTAGAACAGGAAAAAGATTTAGGAGTTATCGTCACTGGTAATTTAAAAGTGGCGAAACAAAGTACAGCAGCGGTCAATAAGGCGAACAAGGTATTAGGTTTTATAGCTCGGAATTTTGAGTACAAATCGAGCGATATTATTGTTCCTCTTTATAAATCATTAATTAGACCCCATTTGTAGTACGCGATCCAATTTTGGAATCCGCATATGCGAAAAGATATAGACAAAATTGAAAGAGTTCAAAGACGAGCAACTAAGATGATTCCGTCGCTTAGGTCGAAGTCGTACGAGGATAGGATTAAGGAGTTAAAATTGCCTACACTCGAGACTTGGAGGCTAAGGGGTGATCTAACCCAGGTTTTCAAAATTATGAATGGGTTCGATAACGTAGATAGAGATAGCTTTTTCGAAATATCTCAATATAATAGGACTAGAAATAACGGGTGTAAGTTGACAAGTAGAAGGTTCGAAACAGCAGTTGCCAAAAACTTTTTTACGCATAGAATAGTAAATAGGTAGAATAGTTTGCCGGTAGAAGTAATTAGTAGCACGTCTATAAACATGTTTAAAAACCGATTAGACGCATATGCTGATAGATTGGTTCGGAATTCACGTAAAATTGTAGGTCCCCTCCGCCACCACGGAGGACATGCGCAATACACAACTACAACTACAGTTAGGTAGACCAGCCATGAGTAGATCCTAGGGTCTTTGTTGGTTTGAAACATTATAACATCATAACAATTCTGCTATAAATTTCTTACAACCTTCGGGATTTGTTATCCCTTCCCACCCCGTGACTATCCCAGTCTCCCTCCCGGAAAAAAGCGTCCTTCCTCTTCCTAACTTTTGTCCTGTAACCAAAAAATAAGTAACTAAATAAATCGGAATGAAAATATAAACGAAATTTTATTATGCATGTTGAAAATAAAAGATACCGAAACGCCGTTCTGTGCGTTCCGCCAGAAAAAAAAAAAAAAAAAATATATATATATATATATGGTGGCCCAAAAGTCTATCTATTTTGCGGAAATAATGATACTTCTATTTTATTTTCTACAGTCCATAGATCATGATGGATGTACAAGAACGTGTGATGGTAGTAACACTACGTATCCAAAGGAAAAAGTGCAAAGAAATTCGAGAAAAATTTGAAGGAAGATTTCACAAACTAAGACCTATAGACAAAGCAATTTGCGAGCTGGTCAATACGTTTAAAAGAACAGGATCTGTTTATGATGAGACAAGATCTGGACGTCCAGATACTTCTCAAGAAAGTGTCGAATTGGTAAGAGATATCTTTGAAACAAATCCTAGAATGTCACTCGCACAGCATCACGTAGACTGAGCATAGTACCAAAAACGAGTGTTCTAAGGATTTTAAAATCAACACTAAAAAAGAAAAGTTACCATATGCAGGTGTTATACAATGAGTTACACGCAGAGGATTATCCAAGACGAGCCGCCATATGCACAGAATTGATTGAAAAATTTCATACCGAAAACTTATTAAACCACATTCTCTTCAGCAATGAGGCGACATTCCATACATGCGGAAAGGTTAATCGACATAATTGCCGCATCTGAGCTAGTGAAAAATCAACCTAGTTCTACGAATAGGAGAGAGATTCTCCTAAAGTTAATGTCTGGTTGGGTATGACAAAATCGAAGATTTACGGACTTGTTTTCTTTGCAGAAGCTACGGTAACAGGGCCAATTTATCTTGACCATGCTTCAGCAGTGTCTTGAAATCCAGCTTCATTCAGATGGCATTCTTGACACTGTTGTCTTTCAACAAGATGAAGCTCCATGTCACTATCACTATGCAAACATCGTTCGGGCGTACCTTGATGAGCTCTTATGAAATCGCTGGATTGGACGTGGTGGAAACAGGCCCATGGCAGCACGATCTCTGGATTTAACACCATTAGACTTCTTTGAGTGGGGCTTTAAAAAGTCTGAGGTTTACAAAACAAGAGTTACAGACCTGCAGAGTCTGCGAACCCGCATTGTCGCGGCAGTCGCTAAAATAACCCCAGAGATGCTTCAGAATGTGTTCCGCAATGCAGTGGACGGATTTAAGATTTGCAGAGACACTGATGGTGCTCACGTCGAATCTTAGACCTAAGCTTGAAAAATAAATGTAAATCTAATTATGTTACTACATTTTTATCCTAAAATACTATTATTTCAGCAAAATAGATAGGGACTTTTGGACCACCCTGTACATATAATATTGGAGTGCTACATTAGGCTTGCACGCTCGCTATAAAACTCGTACATGACATGGAAACGTGGTTTATTTCTCCAGAAGACGATGATTCCGTGCAGACAGAAGCAGAGATTATTATTATTATTATTAATTTTGTGTGTGTGTGTGTGTGTGTGTGTGTGTGTGTGTGTGTGTGCGTGTGCGTGTGTGTGTAATTTTCAGTTATCCGTTTAATTTGACATATTTTATACTTGAAGTAAAAGGAGACTTTGGTCATTATGACTACGCTTGGGGATTAACAAATACTTGTTTCTCTTGTTTTGGTCAAAAGAGTTTGTCAGTATTAAGAATCACGCAGGAGCTTCGAGTGTATTTTACCTGAGGAGTAATTTAAGGGGTGGAATTTTTCATTTATTGACTCCAAAGTTATCGTATCTACACGAAGAGAGTTTGTGAAAATTACTTTAAATTGATCATTGATGTTGCAAAGAATGAGGATGTGTGAATGTTGACGTCTAATGACAAACTACACCAACGCCAAGGAACCAGGAAATGACGTGAAAGTGTCCTTTTAGTTGATTGGATGCTGAATTCAAGATGGACATGGGTGCCAACCGGTGAGCCCCAGAAAGGGTAAGGGGGGGGGACGAGAAGGCGTAACGAGAGGGTTTAAAGATTGCTTTATTTAGGAAATGCAACGCTGCAAAGTGAGGATGGCGAGAGGCGCCATACTGTCGGGCTGGGGAAACTTTATAGAATTGGGAAATTTCCATGTATGTTGATGTTACAACGGGAAAGAATGAAGTATGGGAAATTCCAAATAGTCATGGGAATACTTATATATATATATATATATATATATATATATATATATATATATTAGTGGTGGACCGGATATCCGCATCCGCACTTCTGGCTGCGGATGTTATGCGGATACTACCTCTAATAAGTTATGCAATTTACAATTAAATTAGCTTATAAAGTAGCTTATGAGGCCCAGTCATGCACATTTCATGTAAAATATTAAAATTATTAATGAACAAACAAATATATAAACCTCAAAATATAAATACGTGGTAACAGAAAATTGAATGAAACTTGTTTCATTCAATTTTCTGTGGCTGAAACTCTTGAGAAAGTTATTATTTTTATCATAATGAAAACACTAATATTAATTTTAATTCTTATGCATTGCCTGCCATAATAGTAATATCACGAAATTTGAAAAATTATGTCATATATTCATAATTCTATATTATATTGATAGATTAACTAAATATCCGCATCCGCATCCGCGGATACTGGAATTAAAAATCCATATCCGCACCCGCATCCGCAGATATTGAAAAACTGACATCTGGTCCACCACTAATATATATATATATATATATATATATATATATATATATATATATACACGGGTTCACTGAATTTCCAGGAATCGATTGTTGTAAATTATGTAAGAGGAATTGTTACAGAAGTTATGTATAAATTATTAAAAATATATTTACAAATAATGTTCGATAAGTTTTAAACGAACTCATTTCATCAAAAGAAAGGAATTGATGAGTTGATACTTTGGGACGGCAGGGGTTAAAATTGTTCAGTTCAGTTCAAAGTTTGCGGATGACACGAAGCTGGGTGGTAGGGCGATTAATGACGAAGATAGAGGTAAAATTCTGGAAGATCTGAATAAAATCGTTGATTGGTCAGTCACATGGCAAATGAGATTTAACGTCGATAAGTGCAAAATTTTGCATATAGGTTCGCGTAACGGTAAATTTGCGTATAGTATATCAGGGAAAGATTTAACAAGCGTAGAGCGGGAAAAAGATTTAGGAGTTATAGTCACTGGTGATTTAAAAGTAGCGAAACAAAGTACAGCAGCGGTCAATAAGGCGAACAAAGTGTTAGGTTTTATAGCTCGAAATTTTGAGTACAAATCGCGCGATATTATAGTTCCACTTTATAAATCATTAGTTAGACCCCATTTGGAGTACGCGGTCCAATTTTGGAATCCGTATATGCGCAAAGATATAGACAAAATCGAAAGAGTTCAAAGACGAGCAACTAAGATGATTCCGTCGCTTAGGTCAAAGTCGTACGAGGATAGGCTTAAGGAGTTAAAATTGACAACACTCGAGACCAGGAGGTTAAGGGGTGATCTAATCCAGGTTTTCAAAATTATGAATGGGTTCGATAACGTAGATAGAGATAGCTTTTTCGAAATATCTCAATATAATAGGACTAGAAATAACGGGTGTAAGTTGACAAGTAGAAGGTTCGAGACAGCAGTTGCGAAAAACTTTTTTACGCATAGAATAGTAAATAGCTGGAATAGTTTGCCGGTAGAAGTAATAAGTAGCACGTCTATAAACATGTTTAAAAATCGATTAGACGCATATGTTGATAGAAAGGCTATAGTTTAAGGTAGTAAAATTAAGGCTTTCTGGGGATAGATCCCACAGCTCAACACAAGTGTTGTGGGATATAGGGAGGCAGCGTCTTGGGTTAGGGCAGTGGTTCCCAAAGTGTGTTCCGCGGAACCCCAGGGTTCCGCGAAAAAATTCAGGGGTTCCGCGAGCTAAAGTTTAAAAAAAAAAATATTTTATTTAAAAAAAATATAAATTACTCATTTTCAAAAAAATAAGTCTAGCGAAGAAAATATGAAATTTTGCACGAAGGAAAATAAAGCATAAGTATGGTTTGAGCGAAATATTCAGAAACGGCAATAGGCTTGAACGAAACATTTCGAACGTAACAGCAGCGCCCTCTGTAAGAGTTGGCAATTTTTTTTGGCCATACTTATCATGTTTTGCGTATTTGATTTACTTTTTAAAAGAAAATTTCCATAAATAGCAACTAAATTATCATTAATGGAAAACATTTATTAATATTAGTACATAATCTGCATGTAAAATGATGTAAACTGCGTTTGGAGACGTAGCCAACATGTTTTGAACTTGTCATAATCTATTTCTTAGTAGTCGAGGTACTCGACTCGAGCGTGCGTTATCAGTTTGTTTTGTAAGCTTTGGAAGTGAAGTGATCTGAGGTGGTTATACAAAAGGACTTTATTAACTGCAGCAGAATGCGCAGTAAAAATATCAGTATTTTCCTAATGTTTACATGGGATATTGTGCATCTGTTTACAAGACGCTAACAGGTCTAAGTGAAGCCTAACGAATAATTAAAGTGCAGAAGATTGTGCAGCAACGTTGCTTGCCTCTACGTACTAGGCCTACTTGATAAACACTTCGTTAGTGGAATCTTTGAAATCGTTGTCCTCTGTGAATTAATTTGGTTAGAACTTTTTATTATTCATTTTTCGTAATTGTAATATTTCAAAATTCGTGAAAATTAACCCTTCAATGGATCGATGGTTAAAAAATGTTTCGTAAAAAAACTGAAATTACTAGTAATGCAGAAACTAGTGAAACAAAAGCATCTATAGAAGATACAGAATTGCAGAAGCTGCACAACCACCAACTTCTAGTGTGATTAATCCACAAAAAAGAAATCTGCTTCCTCCGATTCTGTGCAGACATCTATGAAAAAACGTAAATATGATCCTAATTATTTGTTATATGGTTTTACTAGTATTGGTGACGAAGAAGCCCCAGATGCCCTTTGCTTACTTTGTAACAAAATATTAGCAAACAGTTCTTTAGCACCAGCAAAGTTACAGAGACATATGGAAACAAACCATCAGACTTTTAAAAATAAAGATATTTCTTTTTTTGAAAGAAAACTTGAAAGTCTGAATAGCTCTAGAAGTGTCTTATTAAAAAATGTAAAACAGACAATGAAAATGCAACAGAAGCGTCATATAAAGCATGTTACCGCATTGCTCTTGCTGGTGAGGCACATACTATTGGTGAATCACTTATAAAACCTTTTTAAAAGATGTAATATCTTCCGTGTTTAATGAAGATTTGTTCAGAAAGTTGAGGCTGTATCTCTTTCCAACAATACAATGTCAAGACGTATTAATGATATTGCTAATAACATTCAAAATGAACTTATTTCACATTGCGTGTATGTGATGCTTATGTATTACAAATAGATGAGTCCACAGACGTTGCTGGACTAGCAATTTTACTTGTGTTTGCTAGATATGACTTTAATAAGAAAATTGAAGAAGATTTGCTTTTTCCAAAAGTTTAGAATTGCATACCACAGGAAATGATATATTTAATTGCATTGATAATTTTATGAAAACGCATGATATAGGCTTTGAAAAATGTATTTCAGTATGCAGCGATGGAGCAAAGGCAATGACAGGAAAATTAGCTGGCGCTGTAACACGAATCAAGAATGTTGCAAAAACTTCAACAGTAATCACTGCATTCTTCACAGATATGCATTAGTGACAAAAGGATTTCAGCTTCATTAAAGACAGTTTTGGACGAAGCAGTGCAGATTATCAATTTTATTAAATCTCGGCCATTGCAATCACGAATTTTTAAGGCCTTGTGTGAAGATCTGGGTAGTCTTCATAACACTCTACTTTTACATACAGAAATTAGGTGGCTCTCACGAGGAAATGTTCTTGTGAGAATGTTTGAATTGAGGAGAGAATTGTTGTCTTATTTTATTGATCATAACTTTAGATTATCTGACAGATTAACAAATATGGCATGGCTAGCAAGGATTGCATATTTAGCAGATATTTTTTCAAAATTGAATGAAACATGTCTATCTCTGCAAGGGAAAGAAGTAAACATTTTTCAAGCGCAAGATAAAATGGTATCTTTATCACGTAAATTGCAGTACTGGATCTCAGATGTGGAACAAAATACTCTTGACTGTTTTCCGCTTCTTAGTGACTTTCTCCAAGAATCCGAAGTGGAATTAGATGTTGAAATCCTCAATGATATTAAAAATCATCTCAACAGCTTATCAGAATCTCTAATTGAGTATTTTCCAAATTTGAAGAACAAAGACCATTACTGGGTACAGAATCCATTCAAAGTTAAAGAAAAGCCAACAGGATTTCTAGCAGTGGATTATGAAAATTTAATAGAAATTACTTCAGATACTCAGTTAAAGGCCAAGTTTGAAGAAGTTCCGGTAGCTATTTTCTGGGGAAATTTAAGTGACGAATATCTGGAATTATCAAAACGAGCCATACGAGTGCTATTGCCATTTGCAACAACATATTTGTGTGAATCAGGATTTTCAAGACATGCGAGCACGAAAACAGAATATCGCAGTAGACTGGATGCTGCACCAGATATGAGAATTCAATTATCCAACATTAAACCAAATTTCCAGAGGATACTGGAGTCTAAGAAGCAGAAGCATTCTTTCCATTAGGTATTCATTTCATTTTTGTTAAACTAATTATGTACAAATTTACAAAAATTAAGGTGTTTTTTATTCGAATTTTTTTTATTTATTTTTTAATATAAATAAGTTCTCTTTTTATCCCACAATTTGTGGTTTTTAATATTCTTGAATATAGGTAGGGGTTCCACGCTTTTTTAAATAATGTCAAAGGGTTCCGCGGCAAAAAAAGTTTGGGAACCACTGGGTTAGGGGATACTCTCTGTCCTTACACACCCCATTTAGAGAGATTCCTCTGCCGAGCGGTGCCCCCCATAGTACTGTGAGGTATTGAAAAACTCATGATCTTCACTTGCCCCACAAACACCTTTAAATGGGAGACCCAAAATGGGTGCACACACATTTCTACATTACTGTACAGTCTTTACAGCCACACCTACTCTTTTTCTCGTAAGTGTATATATTGTAATGTATATGATTGTAAATTTTGACTTGGTCCGCTATCGATATGGACCTTGACTTGATGGATACCGTAATGAAATTGACTGGATTCTTTGGATCCGATATATTTGCATGTCCTTTATAAATAGATATAGAGTGTAACATATTTGTGGATAGTAGTCTATTATGACTTGATCCTCTGGATCAGAGATTCTATCTTTAATTTTAAATCGCTAATTAATTAGTTTTAAATTGATAATTATTTAGTTTCGTAAAAATTGGTCGTTGCCAATTTACCGGCAGTTTTTACATAAATTTCTTATGTTCTTGTGGTTCGGAACCCACGTAAAATTGTAGGTCCCCTCCGCCACCACGGAGGACATACACAATACACGAACACAGTTAGGTAGACCAGCCATGAGTGGATCCTAGGGTCTTTGTTGGTCTGAAACATTATAACATTATAACATTATAACATATATATATATATATATATATATATATATATATATATATATATATATATATATATATATATTCGGCACCAGGCCAGATATATAGTGTGCCACGTTTCTGAAGAAATGTAAAGAGAGTATTGCTTACTATAAAGGACACAGGGCAAATTTCACTTCCATTAAAGAACGAAAGAATGAGAACATTGTCCTCTTATTTAAGGGAGGTAATGGAGCAATGCTTAAGAATTATTATCTCACTTCCCACCTTATAAAGTTCTTTGAACGTATAATTAGAGGCAAAACAACTTACTACCTACAAGAAGAGAATTTATACAATCTAAACCAACCGCGGTGTTACGACATTAGCCACGCTGTAGCCCATATATATATATATATATATATATATATATATATGTGTGTGTGTACATACAGTGTGTGTGTGTGTGTGTGTGTGTGTATATGATGAATAATAATTTTCATATATATATATATATATATATATATATATATATATATATATATATATATATATATATATATATATATATATATATATATAACCTTGGTTAATCTTGGTTTTGCTTCCGCCTAAATTGTTCATTCTGACGAAGGTCAAGCTTGTCACTCCACCTTACCTACAGTTCAACGTGGAATCCGAACCACGCCAACCAGCAGCCCAGCGTCTTAAACACTAGGCTACCCAGCGTACCCTATTTATCTACCAACCAATTTTTTTTATTGTGTGGAAAGATGAAGAGCTGAGTTTTGTTGCGTGCCGCCTGCCGTCACCGAATCTCAATCCCGGGACCGATGGATTTGTAGTCAGCGACGCTAAGCACAACACCACCAAGGTGTGTGTATATATATATATATATATATATATATATATATATATGTGTGTGTGTGTGTGTGTGTGTGTGTGTGTGTGTGTGTGTGTATGGAATTATAAAATATATATTAATTTTCATGAATATTTTACCAGACAGTATTTAGTCCTTACTGTATTTCAGAATTTTCTTCAAATATCATTTCCTAATCCACGTTCACTTGAACGTATGCAAAATCTGCTTAAGTTAGAGAAGAATGCTCCAAAAATCTAATCTAATCTAACCATCGTAGGCTTAACTATTAGAAAAGTAGCCTAATTGGACAGTAAATAATAGTTCGATCTAATTTCAGAATTATTCGACAATTCATGTACAGTTGCCCACATATGTAATGTTCCTCGCCTTACAGGCGACTCCGTACATGTGGTAACGCCGCAGTGATAGTCAAGGTACCCCAACTGGAGGAAGGTTGGGTGAAGGAGGGACAACCAAGTCCAACAACATATAACACAGACATATACTGTATATCTAAATGACAATTGAATGTGCAGTCATTGACATACAGGTAATTATAATGTAATGTCTGTGTTCATAAAGATAAACAATTAATATGATCGTGAACAGCGTTGAACTCCATGTAGTTTACTTGTCTCATACAGTAATAAGGTTCCATTATGATTACTGCAAGTCTATATGTGTAAATTCTTAAGCTAGTAAAGGTTTAAAGCTGCACACGGGCTCTACAAACAGCTTTATTAGTATTGTTACATAATGATTTAATATACACGAGACTGGTGAGTGGGGAAGGGGGAATGAGGGAGTGTGGAGGTTGGTTATGTAATGTATATTTTTACTTGAAATTTACTAGTATATATAGTACCTAAAAAGTTGTATTGTGGTAGCTGTTCATATAGACTTGCGATAATCATAATGGAACCTTACTATTGTATAAGACTAGTAAACATGGAGTTCAACGCTGTTCACGATCATATTAATTGTTTATCTTTATGAACACAGACACTACATTATAATTACATGTACATCATTGTTATATGTTGTTGGATTCGGTTGTTCCCTCTCCACCCCACCTTCCTCCAGTTGGTGTACCTTGACTATCGTTGCACCGTTGCCACATGTACGGAGTCGCCTGTGAGGCGAGGAACATTACATATGCAGAGTACGTTCGATTTATTTCAAGTGATTCGACTTGGCTACAGTTCGATCTCATTCCAGTAAAAATTTTAGGTTTCATTTTTATTCCATTCGGCCTTATTGTATTCGATTTACTTCACTGTCTTCATATATATATATATATATATATATAATATATATTATATATATAATATATATACTGTAGATAGATAGATTGATAGACATAGCTATAAAATTTCCAGCTGAATCCTATAAAACTTGGGAGTGAAAAGCCAAATTAATATTATGGAATACAATTATTCAATCGATGATGAAATTTATTATCCGTTCTCATCTACAATTTGAATGTGGAGGATTTATTTATTTGTATTGCAGAGCCAAATACTAATTTCCTCTCTGAGTTCGTCGCTTCATTCAAGGTTTATTGAGGTTCCACTCATTAAATCTCTCTTTAAATGCCACAGCCAAATATGAGCAAAAGCTATAAGAAAAGATCATTATTATTATTATTATTATTATTATTGTTGTTATTATTATTATTATTATTGTTGTTATTATTATTATTATTATTGTTGTTATTATTATTATTATTATTATTATTGTTATTGTAGTTGTTGTTGTTAATTCTTAAGTAATAAAAATTGAATTCAGCATATTTGTTAATATTAACAAGGAATGCATTTTAACGAATCTTTCACTTTTATGTAATAAATAAACTAAATGCCATTAATTAATTTTGCCTAAAAAGCCTCAATGTTTCCAATGGCATATTCAGATTAAAGTAGTGTAAATATATTAATATCATACCAAATATCTAAAAATTGCAAAACTCTGTCACTTGTATTCTTTTCTGAATAAAGAGTTTTGAATTTTGAATTTAATTAAACTGTCATTTACCATACAATAGCGCCTATAACGTTAATGAATACATCAATTTATTGTGATATATAAATACGTTTTTATCTGAGGACCGTAAGCATTTTCAATTTCTGGTTGTGGAGGATTTATGGCCAATGTGAACTGTTTTTGTTTTACGGGGGGATGGGGGAATCGGTAACACGTATGGTATTAACCCAAGAAGGCCAGTGTGGGACTTTACACCTAGCGATTAGTGTCGGGGCTACGTAACCCCATAATGAAAATTACATTTATAGGTTGGATTAAACAATTTATTGTTACTAAACAATATAAAAAATTGGAGCAATCCAAGAATAAGCACCCCAAATCAATTTAGGGTGCTTTTTCTTGGATTGGGGTCGAACGAGGGTGCTCATTCTTGGATTGCTCTAAAATGGAGTTAAAATGGAGTTAATTGTTCTAAAATGGTTAAGTGAATGCCCGGTTAGGTTAATTGTACGCCCTTGACGATTGGTTAGGTTAAGTTTTAGGTTAGTTTTAACGAAAATATCACGACTTAGCATAACCAATCGTCAAGGGCGTAAAGATGACCTAACCTTGCATTCAAGTAACCTAACCGGGCATTCACTAATTTTACCATAGGTTTCGATATATGAAATGAAATGAAAATGAAAATGAAAAGGTTTATTGGCAGACTATAGTCCATATGACAAATATTATTAATACAATGACAGTTCATATACTAAGGATAGAAATATATACAATTGAATAGAAATAATACTGTAATGTCGAAGTTAAGTGGAGCTACAGACACGTTTTCGTACCAAGAAGTCCATAGCTTAGAGGATAAATGGCAGGACTCATGGATAGCTTGGATGATCGGGTTGGTTGATTTTTTAATTCTTTGCATTAGACTGTATTGAGCACGTCTTGTTACCTCCGGGAAGCTCGGGACATTGCGGGTAGCAAACGTTTGCGAAGCTGAGCATCTCGGGGGTAATTTATGTAAGAGTCTAAAAGACCTGTTGTACAGCAAATTTAGGGTTCTGCCAGAACCTTTCTTATAATTCACCCAGAGTTGCTGTCCGTATATATTACTGCAGAAAGTACGAAAGAGAGTGTCTTTAGCTTCACTTGTACAGAATCGAAAGTTCCTTATGGTCATATTCGCTTTAGCACACAGGCTTCGAGATTGTTTTCTTATATCCGAGTCATCACTCAAGAAGCTGGTAATAGTTTGACCCAAATACTTAAACTCTTGTACTTCCTCAATTACCTCACCATTCATTTTAAACCTTATATCAGCTGGCTGATTACAGCTTTTAGGATGAAATTGCATAACCTTAGTTTTTGTAACATTAAAAAGAATATCATGTTTCTGCGAATACTCTTCGCAGACTTTTAGAAGCCGATCCAGACCTTTAACAGAGGGATTTATTAACACCATATCATCGGCATAAACTAAGTTATTTATCCTTGTGTTATCTATACAACATCCCACTGTTGCCTCGTTAAGTGAAGCAATTAACCCGTCAATATACACATTAAACAGCATAGGGGAGAGCAAGGAGCCTTGTCTCGCCCCGCAAGAGGAGCCAAAACACTCGGATAGTACATTGTCCCACCTAACAGTGAAAGATTGGTGGGAATACCAAAATTTCAATAAATTTAATATGTACATGGGAACTTTCCTGTTTTCTAGTTTTGCAAATAAAATATTGTGGTTCACCCTATCATATGCCTTACTTATATCTAGGAAACAGCTATAAATAGTTGAATTACTGTCAATGTATTTAGATATTGTTTCTTTAAGTACATAGATACACAGGTCAGTTGAGTGGGACCTTTTAAAACCAAACTGATTAGATGTCCATAGGAAATCATTTAATCGGAGCAACAAGAGTTTTTCTAGTAGTTTCGAGAAGAAGGAAGCGATAGCAATAGGCCTGTAATTATTGCTGGACAGAATGTCTCCGTACTTATTTTTGACCATGGGCAAGATATATACCCTCATGAACTCTGCAGGGATGTAGCTATGAGCAAGCATGGCTGATAGGAGCAATGATATATGCAACATACTACGTCATTTGCATATTTTAAGTGCTCATTCGATAAGTCATCTACCCCTGACGCAGAACCAGTCTTTAACTCTTTAATTAACCTCTTTACTTCAGAAAATGATATCAAAGTATTTTCCCTTGTCCCTCCCACAATCGTTTCGCTGCAATCGATCTTAAGATTATCCCTACTCATACTGTTAAGACTGTTAGAATAGTGGTTTTTCCACAGCTTTGCAATTTCCTCCTCCCCCGACACCCCATCGATTGTCGGAGGGAGGACATTTTTGACACCCGTTTGATTCTTAATAAATTTCCAAAATTTGTTATTATCTTTATTTATGCGAGCTTCACAGGCTTTTGATGCTCGAATATATACAGTGTATATATATATATATATATATGTGTATATATATATATATGAGCAATCCAAGAATAAGCACCCCTATAATAATGGTAGCACTTCAAACTGAAGTGTTACCATTATTGGTTGAAGATCCATTGCCAGTAATAAATTGGTGTAAGGGAAAAAATCTTATTAAAAAAGTGATGTTGTGTGCTAAGTGCGATCAAGCAATGACCTCGACAAAGTTTTCGAGGAATGTTGATGTTAAAATCCTTTAATATGGATTGAGGTCGAACTGGGATGCTGTTTCTTGGATTGTGGGCTTTCGGGTGCTTATTCTTGGATTGCTCCCAAAAATTAACTTGCGAACAATACAATTTCAAGAAAAGCAACTGTACATGTATTGTAATAGGCCACGCTGGCTTTCTAGGATTAAATGTATGTCGTGCCGACTAGTTCGGTATAACTATCAATATTTTACTTATGTTATGTAGTGATATAAATGTTATCCCAAGATGAATCGATCATTGTATCATTAGTAATAATTTTAAAAATCAAATTGTGCATGTACGTTGCAGCTCAACTAACTTGTATCAAACGCCAAAACAATAATGTAATTGGCAATAATACAGTCGTGAGTTGGTCTAATCTCTAATGTTATTATGCAACAGAAAATGGAGTTAAAACAATGGACAGAACACCTTTTTAAAGATTTAGAATTGCCAGCAATTGGCTTGTAATAACAACTGTTCATACGATTGTTATTATAAATTTATAGCCATGCCACGAGGCCTTTCGATAAATGTTATAAATGTCGTAAGATTATTCCCTGAAAAGGGATTCTAAAGAAGTTAACGATTTAGTGCCCTCTCGGTATAGACGGAGAAAAGGACCAATTTATCATAAACAATGAACAAGTCTCGAACTATATAGGGGTTTATTATAAAAAAAAAGCCACAAGGTGTAAACGAGAAGATTCCATTCAAACCTAAAAGCTTTTAGAGAAGGAAATTAGGTGGCAAGAATGACCCTTCATGAAAACCTATATGTCTCTTGGAAACACACTATTCAAAGGTTATTAAGAGTGCGAGTAGAATTGATCTCAATGTAAGCTGTGATGGGACGACCATAAGTGGGCCGAATAAAATTACTTGGATTCGAATACTTGGAATTAAGAGTCTGGTTAAAGAGTCGTTCTCCAAATATGAGTGACTTATCAAATTAACTTTTAAGTGTGTTTATGATGTGATAAATCTTCACATTTCATTATTCTTTGCAGCTATGATAGCTTATAGTTATATTCCAACAGAGTTTATGGGAGTTTATACTCTATATCGAACCTTTTTGGGAAACTGAACCACTCCACTCTTAAACTTTGGGCAGGAAAAGGAATTTACTTAGTCCTCCCCGTAGTACTCAACTGCCTTCCACCAAACCAATTCCCACCACTTCCCACTTCCATACCTTACATCTGTAATTATGTATCTTACATCTGTAATTATTATACCTTACACCCGTAATTATGAGTGTAGCGTATTTGAAGAGAAGTTTTAGTTGGTTGAAGGTGCAGTTTGGAAGAAAGTTCGCCTAGAAACAATATTTCCAAAAAACATAAAATTACTAACTCAGTAATAATTGGGTTTTATTTTTAAAACTTTATTCCTGTCACCAAAATGAATAAAATAGCCAAAGAAAAACAGAATATTACCACTTAGAAATTTTTCATGCTTTCCAGAAATTTCTGAAAAGCAAGAAAAGGCAAACTTTTTTCCCCAAATGTACATCAAAAGTAATATGAAAGGTTTTAATTCTTAATGTAACCCCTTCTGTCCCCAATTATTGCTTTGAGGTTAAAAAAAAAAATTTAACACTTAAAAATGTTAAAAATAGGTATGGAAACATAAACGAAACTTTGTTTAGAAATTTATTTAATTAATTACACTAGAAATTATATGATTCCATTGACGCTATCAAGTAATAAGAGAAACTAACAACTTTGGTACTTTGAATGAAACAAATAAAAGTAATTTTTATCCTTTGCTAAACACAGCGGCAGAGCATACTACTTTGAATGAAATGCATTAAAACAGTTTTTGTCCTTCGTTAAACATAATGGTACCTCACAGTTTCTGCATTTTAGACGAGAGTAACCCTTTTCGGGTTCTAAATGCTCAAGCCAATGTCCAAAATTATCTACCAGATGTTGCTATACAGTTAATTTTTACACTCAAATGACAAAGGCATCATTAAAGCTAATCTGAGGAAATTGCACACACTTTTTGTTGATGATGCCATATGGAATCGCTGGGACAGAAAGGGTTAAAAATGTACTTTATATGTTAAAAAAATTTAGAGGACTACTCTCGTTCAGAAGCGAATGGTTTCATCTACTCTCAATCTACTTTTGATATACTATTTGATATACTTCAAACACATTATTATTTACAGAGAAAATTTAAATTCATTTATACTCTCAATTTTAAAATCGACAAAGTAAACAGGATTTACAGCGTATCAAAATCCTGCTTCTCAAAATTACCAGAACAGCTTTTGCTCTATTGAATAAATTATTATTTATTGACATCATTATTTTGGTTTTAAAGAATCCAATTCAACAGATTTATGTATTTATGTAATGGACTTACAGTATATAGAGGGTGGGCCAAAAAACTATTACCCAACTTTTGAAAACTATTGTGGCTCACCCTGTATATTGATCTTACTGCTGAGGCCCTGTGTTGTACCCATACTTTTACTCTTTCAAACGCTGGCTTTGAATCTAGATTCAACGTCCTAGGTGTAGAGGTACAGGCTCACAACTGGAGGGAGGTATCAGAATATGGTGCTCAGTTGAAAGGCGATCAAAGTCAGCAACTGATACAGTCAGTTTCTCCATAAATAATTATTTTCCTAATTTTTACACAAAATAATTAATTTATTTCTTTTTTCACTTCAGACCATCATTCTGCTATAGTTGGTGAGCAAGTTATAACATAATGAAATACTCTTTGGAAGATGAAGCATTGATATTGAACCTGCGTAAGGAGAAACACTGGGGTGCAAAACGAATGAAGAAAGAGTTTCCAAATAAACGATGGACGATACCTGGACCTCAATATCTCATAAAGAAAACCGATATCATAGGGTTGACCAAACGAAAAGAAGGTAGTGGAAGGCCAAAAACGTCACGTACTGAGGAAAATATTGACACGGTTTCATCCCTGATATGCAGTCAAGAAGAACGGCCCAATACCCACAAGTCCGTTAGAGAAATTTCAAAAACCTCTGGTATTTCTCGCTCTAGTGTTCGTCGTATAGTAAAAGATGATCTGGGTCTTAAATGTTTTAAAAGAGTCGAAGTTCATAAGCTCTCTGCATCAAATAAGCAAGCAAGAGTTGAAAAATGTCGTGCTCTGTTAGATCGATTCCCAGACAGAGAAGTATCGAAAATATGGTTTAGCGACGAGAAGACCTTTACGGTTGCTTCAACAATAAACACAAAATGACCGAGTTTATGGAAGACAGGACAAAAATCTATCAGTCTAGATCGACTTTGCAGGGAACGTCCGCATTTTTCTCAAAAAGTCATGGTTTCCATCTTTATTTCAAAGTTAGGGAAGTCAGAGATTGTTTTTGTTGATCAAAATGCCAAAATCACTGCTGCTTATTCCCAAGAAAACATCCTTGATGCGGTACTGCCGTCGATAAGGGAGAAGTCAAGGTTGCAAGCGCGCATTGATAATGGAGGAGGGCACATTCCGCATATTCTTGGGACTCAATTAGGTAACTGCATAGCAACAGAAAGTCTTTCTACCCGTGTCTGTATAACAGCGAATTACAAAATAATGGTTACAGTTAGCAAAAATCCAACTTCACCACGAGATAGACCATGAAATTCTATACAGGAGACATATATTGATTGTACAAATAACATTTGATAAAGGTAAAATTATATTGTTCAAAATCAGGGTAATAGTTTTTTTTGGCCCACCCGGTATAAATGTATAGATAAAAATATCTTAACTGTTTACAGTTATTTTTAATATATAAGCAAGCCATATCATTTATTTATTTATTTATTTATTTACAAATATATAGTTTTCATAGATGAGTATAATTTCATTATTAAATACAGATGCTGTATACAGTTGCAAACAACCTTTAGTAAGCGTGCACGCTTTACAGGCCGAAATCTACTAATTATAATTCAATTCGAATTATAAGATTATTTTTTTTAATTGTTGTAATTCATTCAGATTCGAAGGGTTTCTCTTGCGGACAGCTTTTTTCAAATCAAACCATAAATTCGCGATTAAATTGACATCTGGGCTTTGACTGGGCCACTCGAGACGCTTGAAATTCTTTTGTTGAAACCATTTCATGGTGCTTTTACTTTTATGTTTTGGATCATTATCTTTTTGTAGTACCCATTTGCAACCCATTCGGAACTCCCAAACATTTTCTTCTAAAATTCCTGATATTTCCTCGAATTCAAGATTCCACTGATGACAACAAGCTTTCCTGGACCAGAAGCACTAAAGCATCCCCAAAGAAGCAAACTACCATCGCCATATTTAACCGCAGGTAAGGGTGTTTTTTCCTCGAATGCAGTATTTGATTTTCGCCAAGCATACCGTTGCTCGTTGTTCCTGAATAATTCAATTCTGGTCTCGTCTGTCCAGAGAACTTCCTTTCAGAATGTAAATCCATTTTTATGATCCTTGGCGTACTTTAAATCTTTAAATGAACTTCTTTGTGCGTTTTTCTCAGCAGAGGTTTTCTTCGTGCAACTCTTCCATGCAGACCATTCTTTCTCAATGTACTATGTAGAGCAGAGGGATGGACATCGATCTTAAACAGTCTTAATGGTTGGCAAATATCACCTGTAGCCACTCGTGGATTTGCAGCAGCCATTCTTTCAATCGGCCCAGCTGTACGTTCTGAAATCTTGGAAGGTCATCCATACCTTGGCAGAGTTTTGATTGTTCCAAAGCCTTTTCATTTCTTTATAACAACAGCAGCCGTCATAAATGGAATTTGAAGTTCTTCTACTATCTTCCTATATCTCTTTCCAGACTCGTGTGCAGCAATAACAGAGCTCTTAAGATCTCTAGGTAGCTTCTTACCACAACAACCAATTGCTTACTAATGGCTTGTACAGTCATCCGCCTTCCATGAAGATTCACAAAGAAAATTCTAGAATTCAGTATTGCCAACAGTCTCTAATCAATACGCAGTCAACTACTTAGGCGGACACACAAAGTATCAAATAATTTTGGATCAAGTAAAGATATGCACCCCCAGCCTTCTTTAATTAGCCTTATAAGGCTAACTAACGAAAATATCACGACCTAACCTAACCAATCGTTAAGTCAACTGTACGCCCTTGACGATTGATTAGGTTAGGTCGTGATATTTTCGTTAGTTAGCCTTATAAGGCTAATTAAAGAAGGCTGGGGGTGCTTATCTTTACTCGATCCTAATTTTGTAAATAAATGTACGAAAACTTTTGCATTTTAAATTTTTTATTTTCCTCAAATTCTTTGATGTTTTATATTATATTTTAAGTTAAACTAATTTTTTATTTGTTAAATTTTTCCAAACGAACTATCATAACTATCTTATGCATGGTACAAAAGAAAGACGAATATACCGGTAACCGAACTATTTCTCTGTACGAATATTTATGAGCGCCACTTTATATTCACTCTCCATATACTGTATTTGATGTTCGTGACATATCTGACTGTTCATTATAGTCTCGATTAATATGGTCGGAGCAGATTGTTTTGTAACTCTGAACATTAGGAGCACATCTGTATTTCAAGTATGTCTTTAAATTTTAATATACGCAGTTGCTTGAAGATTCCTAATGTATGAGCGTAATAATCACCCTTGTTTATTTTTCTAATAAGTCTCTTCTGGTTTATGATTAAAGGATTGATGATGTAATCACATACACTCCCATATGCAGTAATATTGTATGTGAGCGTGGATAAACTAGAAAAGTATAGCGTTAGGTGTATTTGTGAGAAGGAAATTGATTTTGTTAATATACAGGCACGGATACATGGAGGCGGGGGCTTAACGCCTCTAGCTTTAACCTAAATGACATCTTGTATTCTAATAAATAATAATTTTTAATATTATTGTATAATATTATATAATATTAGGCTGGCAATATTTACATAACATCGGCATAACAAATCTTAAATCCCCGTGCCTCCCTCCCTGTATTCGCGCCTGATATAAACGATAATTTCAATGGTTTCTCATCTATATTTTCAATATGTTGACGAAAGGATAGCTTGTTATCAGGCACAACTCCTAATAATTTCCCTTCAATGACACGCGATATCAAGTGTAAATCGACAATAATATTGAAATCTGGTGTTAATTTCTATTTTGTGATTAGCAGGAAGTTTGTTTTATTTTTATTTAAGGATAATTTATTAGCTTACAGCCAGTCGCATACTGTTGCGATTTCTCTATTTACTATTTCGTTAAGGGATGTGAAGGTCACTAAGTATATGAGGGAGGTATCATCCGCATATTGGAAGCCTTTCCCTTTATGAGAGCTGTGAGTCATTTACGTAGATCAGAAATAGTAGGAGGTCCAAAATGGCTCCTTGTGGAATTCCATGTGTAGTTTTTAGTTCGGCGGTGATGATTATATTGTTTGGTGTATTGGCTTCTGTTGTATAGGTATGATTTAAACTAGTGATGTACCAATTAATCTGTCGGGAGAATCGGCCACTTTATTTGCATCTGCATCGGCAGAATCGGCCACTTTACTGGCATTGGCCAAATTTAGCCGATTCCCTTACCGACCCTTTGAAGGTTTAAAATTTTCATTACAAAATAAAATCCATATTTATAGAAAATTGAACATACGAAAGACATTATTTATGACAATTTATACTCATTTCAAAGTGCAATTGTATAAAATATATTTTACATTTACGAAAAAGGCATAGAGGAATTAATGGGAGGAGGAGGGGGAAAAAGGAAATGGAGAGGAAGCTGGAGGAGGAGGGCGTCAGGAGATTGCTGGGTCGTCGAAACATCTTTGATATCATCAGAAGCAGGAAGGTTCAAGTTCAACCTCCTGACTGGTTGATGCTTGGGTTTCTTGTAATGGTTTCTCCTTCTGGTACCTGGAGATGAAATCGGCGATGGTCAACTGTCTTTTTTCATCTTTTCGTTGAAGATTTCTCTATAGCAAGACACAGAGTCCATCAAAGAGCCCCTCGCCATGGCGCTTCGCTCCCTGTCGCTGTCATTCCCATCGAGGTAACGAATGATATCGTCCAGCTTCTCAAAGACTCTCATCAAGATCTTCGTTGTAAGAACCCTTTGGGGGTTGAATAAACACAAAAAAAATAACACAGAAAAGAGAACGAATATGTAGACAACAGCGAAACGCGAGAGTCAACACACGAGTGGGTAGCCCAAGCGACGCGCAGTGGTCAAGCAGGTTCCCAAAGGGGGAGGGAGTTAACAAGCGTTTACACATGTTCAAACTTGTTCGTTCGCGCGGAGGTTGCGGGTGGAGCGCGTGAAATGAATTCATTCCTTATACAGGGTGTACATAAAGTCAGGATCTATTTTTGTGAAGCACTTGGAAATTATATGGAATTCAATCATAAAATGATAAAGTGGTAACATTTATTAAATAATTAAGAGTAGGATTCGACGTGACGCCCATCAGTATCCCTGCACAGCTCAAATCGTCCCGCAGCATTTCTAAACACATTCTGGAGCATTTGCGGGGTTATGTTATCTGCAGCAGTTCGTATACGTGTACGTAAGTTTTCAAGACTCGTAATCTTCGTCTGATAGACGTGCGATTTGATAAAGCCCCATGCAAAGAAATCTAAGGGGGTTAAATCTGGTGATCTCGCTGGCCAAGGTCTGTTGCTTCCGCGTCCGATCCAGCGATTTGGAAAACGTCCATTTAGATAATCCTGAACAATTTTGGCATAGTGACAAGGAGCACCATCATGTTGATAGACGACGGGGATAGGATTGTTAGTACCGTCGTCTATCAACACGATGCCAAAATTGTTCAGGATTATCTAAATGGACGTTTTCCAAATCGCTGGATCGGACGCGGAAGCAACAGACCTTGGCCAGCGAGATCACCAGATATAACCCCTTTAGATTTCTTTGCATGGGACTTTATCAAATCGCACGTCTATCAGACGAAGCTTACGAGTCTTTAAAACTTACGTACACGTATACGAACTGCTGCAGATAACATAACCCGCAAATGCTCCAGAATGTGTTTAGAAATGCTGCGGAACGATTTGAGCTATGCAGGGATACTGATGGGCGTCACGTCGAATCCTACTCTTAATTATTTAATAAATGTTACCACTTTATCATTTTATGATTGAATTCCATATAATTTCCAAGTGCTTCACAAAAATAGATCTTGACTTTATGTACACCCTGTATAATTTAGCGTGTTGTAGCGATTCCGCGTATAACGAGACCTTCCTGTACTTTAAATATTGGCATTCAATTTATGAAACTAAATTAAAATTATTTCATTATTTTACTGAGTAATAAAACTACAGGGTGATCCATTTAAAACCGTACCGAAATTTTAAAATTTTTTTAATTTGAGTACGGTTTAAAATGGACCACCCGGTATTTAACATCACTTCAGCTACAGTATTTGAGTAACAAATTCTGGGACCGTATATTGTGGAGTGAGTAAAGGAAAAACATTTAAACAAATTTGAAATGTAAAAATATGAAAATTAGAAGTTTTCACAATTAGATCAGTAAAATTTATGAAGGGAATTGATTTTTTAAATTCTAGGCAAAGAATCGGCATTGACTAAATTTTGGAATCGGTATATCACTAATTTAAACCAATTTAGAGCGACGCTATTTATGCCATAATGAGATCATTTATAAATAAGTATGTCGAGGGAGATTGTATCAAAGGCTTTTGATAGGTCCATAAGCAAGAGAACAGAAGACTCTTTATTATTAAAGTTTTTATATAGCACGTCTAATACGGCTGAAAATCGCGTCGCTTGTTTTATGGCCCTCCCTAAAACCAAATTGATAACCTCGATATGAGGCTATTTCCCTCGAAATATTTCGAGAGCTGCGTGTACACAAGTTTTTCAAATATTTTTCCTAATGTAGGTTAGATGGATATAGGTCGATAATTCGAAGGTAGTGATTTGTCTCCTGATTTGAATATTGGACAAACTCGCGCTTTTTAAAGTACGTCAGGGAAAATACCATAAAATGAATCACAATATTTTATTTAAGAAATTACAAGAGAAATGTATAGTTGCAGAAAAAAATTCACAAAAAATTTAATATTAAAAAATATACAAGTTTTACAGAAACAGTCTTATGTCATGCCTCTGTTTCTTATGAATGTTTACCAAATGCTCTGGTTTTCTGACAAACATCTTTCTCTCTCTCTCTCTCTCTCTCTCTCTCTCTGGTGTGTTTTGTGTGTGTGAGAGAGAGAGAGAGAAATGAATAGATGAAAAAGCAGTTATCCCCTTTCCCAATCCCGAGTAGGGAGAATGTAAGTTACAATTGGAAATTTTTAAATATAAATTTTGTCAGGAAAGAAAGCTGAAATATGCTTTAACCTTCTCTATCAGAATTCAAGCTCCAATGCTCTAGAATTCAAAATTGTTCAGACCAGTCATGGGAGGTCATGGGATCGAGACCGGGCAAGGACTTTGTAATTTGACCACCCGTGGTGTGTCGTGGTTCGGATTCCACGTTAAGCTGTAGATCTGAGGTGGAACAACAAGCTTGACACTCGTCAAAATAAACGGTTCGGGTGGAAGTGAAAACCAAGGTTAACCAGGGTTGATATGATATAGAAAATATAGTATAATAAATTAAACGTAGAAAAACGCGGCACCAACGCTCCTATATACGAAGATAATACAGATGCCTTTTGTTAAGGGGATATAGCCCAAATGACGAATGAGAATAAAACAAACTTTATATCATTTAAAACTTTATTTAATTGTTCTTATATCGGTAATTCGTTTGTCCACCAGCAGCTTTGCGTACAGCTTGTAAACACGCTGGGTATGATATTAGTAAAGTTTTGAAAAGATCTGTAGTGAGTTCCATTTCTTGCTAAACGTTGTCTAGGTTTCAATATCTGTCTAGGTTTCAATATCTTCAATATCTGCTGCGAATATCTGTTTTCGCCAGCTTCTTTGACCATTTCCACTTTTTCTTTGATAACTGCTCCAACCAAGGTGTTCAGTTGGGTTCAAATCCGGTTTGCGTTTGGTTAAAGAAATCAATCCCGGAGGGTTTTTTTTTTTTATCAAACCTTGGGTAAGATTTGCTCTCTGGCGTTAGCGTGTAAAAACAACTTCCTCAGGGCCTAATACATTTTCAGGATCAAATAAAAACTATTACTTTCAGCAGAACATTTACTCGGTAATATTTACTATCCCATGATTCGCTCGCCCCTTTTCTCTGTTAATCCACATCACTTTCACTGCAGCAAAACAGATGAAAAATCAGATGCACCCAGGATTACAATGGAGCTCTTGATTGTGCTCATCTTCTTCGATATTTTCAATAGAGTATGACCACACTCTATCGTTCTGAAAATTTGGTCGCTGCATGGTCCATATAAAAAACTCATCCCATTCCATCTACGCAGATAAATGGTTTACAAAACCACATACGATCTATGTTTAATGCAGTCTTTATGGGTTTTAGTACCGCGTAGGATGCTTTCAGGCTCTCGCTCTTACAGTGTAGCTGAATTGGTTGTCTACTAACATCCTTTACTCGCCCATCTAGAATTTGCTGCACAACATTTGCGTGGCTTGTTTCGCTTCCCGAGATTTGCAGCACAATTTCTTGCTCTTTTGAAAGAACTTTAGGGGCCTTCCCACACCAAAAACACCATAACATGAGTCATACCTTTTCTTATAATTGTCCATACCTCATCGTTCACTTTCGTTTAGTTTTTTAGCAATTCATTTTCGATTAATAAACGAAACACCTTCTTCACAATATCCATTGGCACGGATATAGTCAATAAGAAGTTGGTCTTCAAAAGCTTTAACACCCACCATTGTCAAAACCAGAGTGGACAAAGCGCGCATTAGAAAGAGAAATCTTACGGTATATAGTTTGACCTGATTTGCTGCCTAGATTAGGCTCCACCCCCACCCCGTAGCAAGTTTTATTTACATCCTGTATATTTTCTGTTCGATACTGTTTTAAAGATATGAAAAACAATTTCCCAAAGTTGACGAGAAAGCTTAGACTATAATAATATTGTAATAAAGCAAAAGAAAATTACTTGCATTATTACATGCTAAACAGTTTTCGGTTATTTTTCCCAGTTATTATTTAAAAAAAAAATATAAATACTGGCTGGTTCGTCTCCAGTAATTAGCAAGAAAGGGTACCTACAAATTACACTGGGTAACAAAATTTGAAAAATTTTCTGTTTATTGTGATTTTTCTGTCGTTTCTTAATGATTTCGGGGCGCTGATTCCAAAAATGATATGGGTTTTGCTCTATCATCAACCGTTTAAAAAATATAGGTTATCACACTTTTCATATGGCAAAGTATATAAAGAAGGCTAACATAAATATTTTCTGAAAATAAAAACACTATTGGAAATTAATGTTTATTGAGCCAAAATTGTTTGACAAACCCAAAATGGTGCAAAGGATATAATATATATCATGAGGAGAACCGATAAGAGAATAACAAGCCTCGTTATGCAGTGTGCGCTCCTTAAAAATGCACTGAAGAACGCGACTTCCGCATATGAACATTCTTATCCTTTCTGATCAGCGACCATACGTAGTCTCCCATCATGGAAGCATCCCAATGGCCCTGGTACCTTTTCTCCATCGTTTGAATATCTTGATGGAATCTTTCGCCATGTTCTTCACTCACATCGCCCAGGTTATCACGAAAAAAGTCTAGATGTGAATGCAGATAGCGTAATTTTAAAGACATACGACACCTCATTTTGCCATAGCACTTAATCAAGTTTGACACTAACTCCTTATAGTTTGGTGCTTTATGGTTGCCTAAAAACCCACGAACCACATCACGGAAAGCACACCAAGCCTCTTTTTCGATCGGAGTCATCTTGGCTTCAAGGTTCTTTGAATTCAACAGCGCCTTGACCTGTGGTCCTACAAAGATGCCAGCCTTGACTTTGGCCTCAGAGAGTTTAGGGAACACGACCCGAATCTGTTGGAAAACTTCCCCTCCAAAATCTAACGCAGTTACAAACTGCTTAATTAGACCCAACTTAATATGGAGAGGTGGTAGCAGAACTATGTCAGGCTTCACAAGAGGTTCCCTGAGTACATTGTACTTTCCTGGTTGCAGTCCTTCACGTGGAGGCCACTGAACTGCCCTCACCAGCTGACATCTCAGATGAGCTAGCTGCATCCTCATTTTCAACCTGCAAAGCAAAGAAACAAAATATAGGCATAGCTATATATGTAGAAGAGCATCAGCACTAAGAAAAATCGACACATAATGACCCACAGTCTGTAAATACAGAAGGTAAAGTAATGGATAGATACCTGTTCTGTTGGACGTGGTATTGGAAGACCTTCGCCATGTGGTACAGGAGCTATGGACGACGCTATGCTTGGATACTGAAGAGTCTGCCTTCCTTTAACTTTCCTGTACTTAGAAACATCTACCATGCAGTAGTAGCAATCGTCGTGGTGGCTCTTTGGTTCTCTCCATATTCTGGGTACCGCAAAGGACATTGCCTTGCGTACTCCCCGCAGCCACCCTTCAAGTGTGGAGCGGCAGCTTCCACAGTTCATATGGGGTGCCCAGGGCTTATCTTGGTCACCCATAGGCATACCAAAATAGAGCCGATACGCGATCCAGAACTTGGTGCCTTTCACAATCTTGTGCGATACTTGCTTGGGGCCTATGTAATACCCACAAACGTAGCAGAATATATCCGGCGAGTGTTTACAAGCTCTAGTTGCCATTCTCTTTACCAAACTGTACTACATTAATCATAACCTGCAGATATAGAGAGAAGAGTTATTAAATCTGCAACAGATTACAGATTCCAGAAAAAAGATGCATTCACAACACTGAAATAATGTTCGCAATAAAAAAGGATCGATAACACTCAAATCGTCAGCACAGAGAAGCACAGAAACACAGTACCTCAGTGCTGGTAACCATCAGACAAACAACCTGCTTTCTTTGTGTGCTCACACTTACTGACTTCTCAGACTCTGCGCTCTTCTTTATATAGCACAGTGAAAGTTTCCGGCAATTTCTAGAGCAAGAAACTGTCAACGAACATCCGGATTGTTCTCAACAATTCCTGATTATTCTGATATTGCTGCGCCCATAATAACATTATATTGGTAAAACATGAAAAATGGATTATCTCTGAAACCATTGATGATACACACAAACCAAGGCCAGATTTGGACTCAGCGCCCACAAATGCATATAAAAACAAAAAATTCTATATAAACAGAATCAGTGTTACACACTGTTATCTAACCAGGAGGGAGGTTAATGATAGGAGACGTTGTATGGTAATAAATCTGTTGAATCAGTCACGCAGTAATTCATATAAACTGACTACTGTAGACAAATTCTATGAACTAATTACATAAACTACTTCGAAGGTTATCCAATTTAACCTTTGGCCAACTACAATATTAAAAAAATAAAACCACCACCAATACAACAAAAACAAAAGGGTATATAAGTAGGTAAATCAATCCCGCCCTAGGATCTTTTTGGCTTGACGGCTGGCGGAAAGAAAAAAAAGAAGTTTTTATTTAGTTAACGTTTATTACATTTCAGAATAATACATTTTCATTTAGAGAAATAAAAAATACTCTCAAGAAAATAGAGTTGAAAGTGGAAGAAATCACATAAAAAATAAGACATTACTAGCAGAAGCCCGTGGTAAAAATACCACGTTTAAACAATCAATAGGGGCAATTTTATTTTTTTTATATTTCCCCTGAATAAGCACATACACACACAAACAAATATTATCCGATTTCAGCTTTATATATATATAGATAAAGGATAGATAATTATGAAGTGGCTTCACAACGTCGCGACGGTCCCGCAGCCTGTAGGCTACGCGACCGTCGCGCCGGTTTTGGAGCCCCGTGCCAAGTCATGGCTATGGGACCGTCAAACTCCAGACTCTACCAACTGGTTAGGTTAATTGAATGCCCGGTTAGGTTAACTGAATGCCCGATTAGGTCAACTGTACGCCCTTGACGATTGGTTAGGTTAAGTCGTGATATTTTCGTTAGTTTACTGTCAAAACTAACGAAAATCTCACGACTTAACCTAACCATCGTTAAGGCCGTACAGTTGACCTAACTGGGCAGTCAGTTAACTTAACCCGGTATTCAATTCCCGTAGGTTGGCCCTGTTCATTGTTTAAGCGTGATATTTTTACCACGGGCTTCTGCTAGTAATGTCCTATTTTTTGTTATTTTCTCCACTTTTTTCCACTATTTTGTTGATACTATTTTTTATTTCTCTAAACCAAAATGTATTATTCTGAAGTGTAATAAACATTAACTAAATGCAAACGCTGAGGGTTTTTTTTTTCCGGCAGCCGTCAAACCGAAAAGATTCCCGCCTTACAACACTCTGAAATACATCCAGCATAAATAATATAAACGAAAATTCAAGTGCGACAAATTAAACCAGTGCCGTCTCTTGATTTAAAAAACTTCTCTACAATAATTCAAACTATGAAATGGCAGCTGAAATAGACATTAAAGATTGCCGGATATGAAATAAATCTAAAAGCTATATTCACCTCATATCAAAATTTAAAGTAATAAGCAAATAACAATGAAAGTAATAAAGCAAATAACAGTGAAATATGAAAATTCCAAACAATACCCAAATCAAAGAAGCGAACAGATACAGTAAAATCTTGAAGAGTTATCAATTTGAAATCCAGACAGCGACTGATTCTCTGGAGTCGCAAACGAATCAAACGACAAATGAATCGTCGTACCTTTGGCTTCTCCCAAAGGCATGTAAAACTTCTACGACACTAAAGAAGAGATTTTCTTGGGAGAAAAACAAAACAAAAACAGAATGCAATACATATACAACTTGCACATATAAATACACATTTAAAGTAAAATTATCGTACCCATTTACAATTACCGAAAAGCTTTCCAAACATTACCGCAAAATAAAATGTACATAATATTAGTACAGGAATCCAAATTCAAGTAGCTTCACAAGTAATGTTAATTGTCTTGCAATATTTTCCCTCGCAATTGTAGCTGTCTGTCTCAAGGGTCTCCGAGATGGATTCCTTTGCAGCATCTGCGGCGTAGTATTCGATATCTACTTTGCTTTAACCGCCAATGGATACAAGCGAGCTACTGGTCTACTGATGATACCATGGTTTGTTTTTACATTTACTGAACGAACAACTCCATTGATTCCAACATAAAATCTTTCAACCTCACTCAGTCTCCAATTCACTCGATTCGTGTTCTCATGAATCAATGCAACATCGCCTACTTGAATATTATTTTGAACACTTGACACTGTTGATATGTTTTCCTCTCAGCGATAGTAGATACTCGTATTTCCATCTGTTCCAGAAATGATTCTTCATCTTTGCTGTACTTTGACGATGCCAACAAATGACGCTCGTTATAGGCGACAGCATTGTCTTCTATGGGTATTGGGAACGATTTAGGGGAGTCATATCGTCAAGATTATCAATGACATAGGTTATAGGCCTATCATTCAAAACCGACTCCACTTCGACTATGAGTGTTCTTAGTTCATCAGCAGATAGGTAAGCCTTTTCCAGTACTTTCTTTATAGAAATCTTCGTTAGACTGATTAATCTTTTCAAAAATCCTCCAAACCATGGAGCTCTCGAGGGAATAAATCTGTGTCAATAAAATTTTCGCGTCTCCATTATTTAGAATTCTCGTTATATAGTCAGCTGACGATACAACGGTAGTCGCGTTATTGCTATAGAGGCAACTTGGACAAGAGCAACGTCCAATAAAGCGTTTGAACGCCCTAATAAAGGATTCAAAAGAATTATCTACTTTCAAATGAACTGCCCTGGTCAGAGCAGAAGTAAGCAAGACAATGTAAGCTTTCATGTTGATTCCCTTATTTTTTACTGACAAAGCACCGTATAATCAACACCTGTAACAACAAATGGAGGAGGAGATTGTAGACACCAATCGACCATGGAAATACTCCGAGGGGAACGCTAGACAGAAGATAGGGAATGCTGGAACTCCGGTTTCTCCTTTCACTGTCCTTAGCTGATCTTTTTTCGTGTCTCATTTACCCTGTGAGCAGTCCAACATGCTCTCAAGCACACACTTCTCTCCCTATTCCTCGCTACATATACAGGCATCTTACACACAACATAATCTTTTCAAAATTTAAAAAAAATAGCATCATCTTCAAGAGCCTCGGAGTCTCATGCAGAGGGACCATAAATGTCTCCACTTCTGGCTCCCCCACTGCAGATCAGCCAATACCCGGAACGCAGACCCAAGCAGCGGGGCTGGATCTGCTTGAGATGTTCTAGACCTCTGCCTGATTCACTTTTCACAAACTTCTGCAACATTCGTGACCTTTTCTCAAATTTTCAATCTGTTGAACACCACCTCACCTCCCCTAAACCTCATCTTCTTTTCCTCACTAAAATTCAGGTGACTAGGTCGACTGACAGCAACTCCTTTTCTGTACCCTCCTACTTTCTCTCTACTCAATTTCACTCCAAAGGTGGATGTTGCGTATATGTACGCAGCGACCTAACTTGTTCTCCTATTCCCGAACTCGAGTCCTCCGAATTCTATACCCACTGGCTACGGCTTACATGCCACTCTCAAAATAAAGTGCCACCTACCTTTCTCCTAATTCTATTGACCATCCAAAATTCTTTGACTACTTCACTTCCAAAGTGGAATACATTCTATCTCGCCTCGCCCTTTGCTGAAATCTCCACTTTAGAAGATTTCAATGCTCACCACCACCTTTGGCTTTCCTCCCTTTTCACGAACATCCCTGGTGGACTGGCTTACAACTTTTTATCCTGAATGACTTAGAGCAGATTGTACAGCACCCTACGCGTATCCCCGATCGCCTTGGAGATAGGCCCATCATTCTGAATTTATTTCTTACCTCTCATTTTTCTTACTCTGCCAAACTTTTTTCTCCGTTGGGCTCCTCCGACCACAATCTTATATCTGTTTCCTGTCCTATCGCTCCAACTCAGCCTTTGGATTCTCCCAAGAGGAGTGCCTCTGGTACTTTGGCGCCGCTGATTGGGAGGCCGCTAGGCAGTACTTCTGTGATTTCTCATGGAATGATTACTGTTTCCGTCCCCGGGGCCCATCCGAGTGCGCTGAGCGCATCACGGAGGTGATTTATTGGGCCTGAAGGCGTACATTCCATATTCTGTTCCTACTACAAATGCAAATAAAACTTGGTTTAACTTTACTGACTCTCTCCAGCTCATATTTCTGTCCGGAATCGTGCAAAATCTGTTCTTCGACTCGCCAAAAATTCCTTCATCCAACAAAAAGGTGAAAATCTATCCAATTCTAATTCTTCTCGCTCTTTCTGGCATCTAACTAAGAACCTCTTCAATAACTTTACTTCCTCTTCTTTCCCTCCTCTTTTCCATTCCAACGGCTCAATTGCTCTCTTCTCCTGACAAAGCTGAACTCTTCGTTCAAACTTTCACCTCGAACTCAACCCTGGACGATTCCGGTACTACTGTATTCCTCCATCTTATCCTAACTCTGACTTAATTATGTCTGAAATTAGAATCTCTTCCAAAGATGTTCTTTCTGCCCTATCTGGGATCAACTCCAGGAAAGCGTATGGTCGTGATGGTGTTCCTCCTGTTGTTCTTAAAAACTGTGCTTCTGTGCTGACACCCTGCCAAGGCAAACTCTTTCGTCTTTGTCTTTCATCTGGTAATTTTTTTCCTTGCTGGAAGTTCGCCTTCAGGGTGACCGCTCTCAACCCTCCAACTATCGTCGAATTGCTTTGATTTCTTTCCTTTCTAAAGTTTTGGAATCTATCCTGAATAGGAAGATCCTTAAACACCTCTCTTCTCACAATCTTCTTTCAGATCGTCAATATGGGTTCCGCAAGGGACGATCTACTGGCGATCTTCTTGCATATCTCTGACTCTTGGCCATCCACCTTTTAGGATTTCGGTGAAACTTTTGCTATTGCACTAGATATATCAAAAGCTTTTGATAGAATCTGACACAAATTTTCAATTTTCAAACTGCTCTCCTTCGGTTTCTATCCTTCTATCTATCCTTTCATCTCTAATTTCCTTTCTGGCTGATCTATAGCTGCGGCTGTAGATGACCACTGTTCTTCTAAAGCTATTAACAATGGCCTTCCTCAGGGTTCTGTCTTGTCATACACACTCTTTTTCCTTTTATTTATCAATGATTTTTTTAAATCGCACTTCCTGTCCTATTCACTCCTATGCCGATGATTCCACTCTTTACTTCTCCACCCGCTTTCCAAAGCGTCCCCCTCAACAGTCACTCCATGATTCGCGTAGAACGGCTATGGTACACTTGACCTCTGATCTTTCTGCCATATCTGATTGGGGCAGAGAAAACCTTGTAGCTTTGAATGCCTCAAAAACTCAGTCGTGTGGAAGATTATGACGAGTAGACAGATGAAGAGGCTATCCCCTTACCTTCAACAACACAGAACTCAATCCTTCCTTTTCTCTTGACATTCTTAACGTTTCTTTTTTTTGTGATCTTTACTGGAAAAATCACATGTACTCTCTTTCCAACAGCTTCTAAGAGTTAGTTTTGCTCTACCGCCTCCGCAGTTTCTTCAACTCCGGTCAGTTGCTTTCTCTGTACAGGAGTCTTGTCCGCCCCTGTATGGAGTATGCTTCTCATGTATGAAGTAGCTCAACTCACAACCTACTACTACACAGGGTGGAATCAAAGGCTTTTCGTCTCATCACTTCCCCGTCTCTTACTGACTGTCTTCAATCCCTTTTATTCGCCGCAATGTTGCCTCACTTTCTCTTTACTATTGCCATTATAACAGACACTACTGTTCTGAACTCTTTAAATGCATGCCTCCTCCTCCTTTAAAGAGAGCACGCAGCACTATACTTTCGACACTTCCTCATTCCTTTTCTGTCCAACTCTCTCTCATTAGCCTTCTCCGCTGCTTTTTGATTACTACCACTTTCGCTATCATTTCTTTTCTTGGACTTAAAGCATAGGCCATAGAGCTATGTGATGTTTTCCATTGCAGATAAAAATCTTATTCTTTCTGCAACCTGTTGCAATGTGACTGAATGCAAAACAGTTATTGCACAAGTAGGCACATCTTTCACTCTGTAAGCGAGTTTGAGGAGTATTGTACTTCACACACTTCTCAGGAGTGGGATTGCTGTAACAACCTACACATCTCTCTTTGGATTCGCCACAGCACTGAAGCTGCCTGTAGAAACTCTTTATCCACTATGTTTATCGTAACACGATCCTTTCGGTTTCTTAAACTCTTCTTTCTCGGTCTTATTCTTCAAGTTACCCAAATCTGTCTTACTGTGTGAGCTCCTTTCTTCAGGTTCTATAGCTAATAACATTAGTATTTCAGTGTTGAAGGCCTCTCAAAAGGAGTCCAATTGCCAGTAATTGAATTTTACGGCTCGGTTTATATTGTCGCGTATTTTAGCAGGGAGCTTCCTTATCAATAAGGCAGCAAAAACAAATCCTGCGTCGTCTGCCTTTGTATCAAGGTTTTTCAGTGCACGAAGGTGGCACTCATAGTCAACTCTAAATATCCCCAATTCAAATGTATTAGCTTTTGAGCTGTCCAAGTCAGAAATGGCATGCAAATGTGCCTGCGGCTTCCTGTACGTTTCCTGAAGCAACTTTATGGCCTCGTCATAATGTAAACCTGTTTAAGTAAAACCATCCAAAAGCTGTAAAGCTTGGCCCTTCAACTGTCCAGTCAGGTAACTGAACTTGTGTGCCCTAGAAATATCGTTTCTTTGGTGTACAGTACCTTTAAAATATCTCAGAAGTGTGGCCAGTGAATTGGGTTGCTATCAAATGTGGACAACTGTAATGTTGGCAAACTTACACTGAGATTTGTTTGAGGAGTGATAGGGAGACTGAAGTACATTTGCGGCTCGATGAAAAGCCTCAGTTGCAATAATGAATATTTCTTCAATTTCAATGCGCCTATCAACTGACTCCGCCATATCGTCGATATATGCCTAATCATCCAAAGTTCTTGAACTAGCTCGTCGTATTCGAGAATCTTCTGCTTTTGATCTTCGAGCATGATCAATTTAGATTTAATTTTGCTGTTATCAAGGCTAGCATCCTTCAAAAACAGCTCAACCTCCAATAAGATGGTTTGCCATAGCTCCATAGCCTCCTCTTTTCTTCACCTCAGACATGACAATCTGTATGAGTAAACTATTAGAGACATCCGGTTCGAAGGAGCAACGTTTCATTTATTTCCCCCTTATTATTTATAATAAAAAAACTAATACCAATACTGGCTGGTTCGTCTCCAGTAATTAGCAAGAAAGGGTACCTACAAATTATCTAATTAGAAATGAGGGTAATGATAGGAGGGACTGTATGGTAATAAATCTGTTGAATCAGTCACGCGGCGATTCATATAAATGGACTACCAAAGACAGAAACAAATTACACGAGCCGTAGGCGTAAACTAATTCGAAGGTTATCCAATTTGGTAATTGTATAGTTTATGTTCATTAAATAATTTTATTTGATTTTCAGATTCATTTGGTTTCAGTTTACCAAGATTTGTTAGGTTAGGTTAGTTTAGGTTAGTCTATTTTAACTAACCTAAACTAACAAATCAGGGTTTGTGTGCCAGAAACTGCCACAGCGCCCAGTCCAACCAATGCGGCCCATTTCTTTAACTTCTGTATTATTATTACCAGCATCATTGGGATTCGTACCCCCGATTTCACTTCGCTTGTAGGGAAATGGTGTTACCCACTTAGCTACTGACGCTGGCGGTTGTATATATATATATATATATATATATATATATATATTCTTTTGCATTGTTTTAATATGTACACTTTAAAACATACATTATTTCTGTTTATACAGTATACGAGTATATATATATATATATATATATATATATATATATATATATATATATATATATATATGGTACTTACGTATTAACGGGGGGGGCCACCACATATTGATGATTGGTTAGGTTAAGTTGTAATATTTTCGTTAGTTGAAAATTTCTAATACATCATATTTTTTAAATAGCAATATTTTTTAAAATATTTTTTTATACAATTTTCTGAAAAAAATTAACTAAAAATTTTTGGTCTCCATAAACAAATGTTGTTTCTAATGTGTAACATGTATTAATCATTGTAATTATTTGAAATATAAATCATTGTAAATATTTTTAAAAATATTGCTATTTCAAAAATATGATGTATTAGAAATTTTCAACTAACAGAAATATTACAATTTAACCTAACCAATCATCAATATGTGGTGACCCCCGTTAATACGTAAGTACCATATATATATATATATATATATATATATATATATATATATATATATATATATATATAGTGTGTGTAAAAATGAACAATGAACAATTCCTATATTCTTATATAATTCGTATATTTGTATAAATCTATAAATCCGTATCTTTAATGTATATTTGTATAAATCCTTATCTTTATATAGTCCTTATATTTATATAATTTTTATAGTCAGATATTCATTTTTACATAAGGACCAAACTCGCATAACGCGAGTTTGGATAAAATTTTTATTTGCTTTCTATTTTTGCCAAATAATTGGTGAATTGCTTCTTTTGAACTTACTTACCCTAATCATTTTTTAGATTTAGCTTAATAATGAAACCTGATCAAATTTTGCACTGCCCATTTTCTGTGTACATTCTCTCTTCGTTATAAAAGATGAAGTCATGTCTTGCCTAACGTTTAATTTTAAATCTTAAGCCTTTAATTTTTGCTCATATGCATGTTTAAGTGTAAAACTGCATATTTCAATTTCCTATTTTAGTTAACTCGGCAGATCATGATAACATCAGATCTGTCAATATGCGGTTTAAGATAAAAATATGCCGACCATTCTGGTTATTCTGACTAGACTGATCTAACTTAGATCATTTTAGCATCTTGTTTATCTGTCTAGAGTTGCCATAGCTAAAAAATTTACCTTATCTTCAAATATTGTGCAAAAATAATGCAGCCTATAGAGAAAAGAAACTAAACAAGTCAACATTAAATAATAATGGTCTACAAAATGTGGGTATATTAAACCCACGTAAATTTTCAAATTGTTATGCTGACCATTGTGGTTATTCTGACTAGACTAATCTAACTTAGATCATTTTAGCAGTAAATTACCGTAAGAAAAAGTCTTTATCTTCTCCTTCGAGCTTTGCTCTCTTCAGAGAACTTAGTCTTAAATAGAGAAAAATAATTTCCCAATCCGTTACAAGAAGAATCGGAGAACCTTCAGAGAATTTAATCAGCTTCACAGAATCCTCCGATCCACTACAAGAAGAAATCGGAGAGTAGTATAGAAGAAAACTACTGCGATTCCCTATACGGTACCAGCTACTCGAGTAACAAATCCGTTGCTGCCACCTAGCCAGAACCCCCGTCAACTTCGAACCGACTAAGACCATAGACGGAGGGGTTAACATATATATATATATGTATATATGATGAATAAAACCACGAAGGGAAAAGAAACACAAAGTGCTGCTCAAGCGCTTTCGTCTAATGACATCCTCAGAGTGTTCCTGAGGATGTCATTAGACGAAAGCGCTTGAGCACCACTTTTTCATGTCATTTTCGTGAAATAATTTTCATATATATATATATATATATATATATATATTAGTGGTTGACCGGATATCCGCATCCGCATGTGCGGATATCCGCGTCATTTTTAACATCCGCATCCGCACTTCTGACTGCGGATATTACCTCCAATAAATTATGCAATTTACAATTAAATTAGCTTATAAAGTAGCTTATAAGGCCCAGTCATGCACATTTCATGTAAAGTATTAATTATATTAATGAACAAACAAATATATAAACCTCAAAATATAAATACCTGGTAACACAGAAAATTGAATGAAACTTGTTTCATTGAATTTTCTCTAGCTGAAACTCTTGAGAAAGTTATTATTTTTATCATAATGAAAACATTAATATTAATTTTAATTCTTATGCATTGCCTGTCATAATAGTAATATCATGAAATTTGAAAAATTGTCATATATTCATAATTCTATATTATCATATATTGATAGATTAACTAAATATCCGTATCTGCGGATAGTGAAATAAAAAATCCGCATCCGCAGATGTTGAAAAACTGACATCCGGTTCACCACTAATATATATATATATATATATATAGTATATTGTTGAAAAATAAACTAGCATGAGTCCCTGTTCATCATTTTCAAGACAAATTAATTATCAGGCGTGTTCGATGACTGATCGTTTATAATCTGGATGAAATTTCTCGTCTCACTGTATGTTAGTGGCTGTTTACTGTTTATTTTAGAAATTACTGCACCATGCTAGGCTAGTTGTAGGCCTGGCATCAACATCATAGATTAGTTAGCAATAAGCTATGCAGCAGCATCCATATAAGTTGTTTCTCAAGTGCTTTGCTGAACCCTATGCATTAAAATTATTCCCGAATGTTTCAGCAGTGTCCTACTTTTTTATTATTTTATTTTTTTGCGAGCAAATGTAAAACTTATTTGAAAGTAGTAATTTTTAAACATTTTTTCTCCAAAACTTATGATTTACTTCTTAAAAAAAGACCTATGGTCCCCAAATTAATTCTGGCTGTTCAGAATCGACCTGCGGTTGACTCCTCTGCAGCATCACGCCTCATTTGCAGGATTTGATGGGGAACAGAGTTGCTTTCCACTCTCAACCTTCCCTCGTAGCCAGCTACACATAGCTGGTCAGGGACTTTGCGCAAGAATCTGTCCAGTTGGTTGTTGAAATTATTCAGCTTGGCGTGCTGGAAGTTCCTCAGTTCTTTCGTCAGCGTGTTGAAGAGTTTTGGGCCTCGTATTCTGAGAGTATTTTCCATCCTCATCCCACTGCAGCTGGGGCAGTCAAAAATCTACTACTCCTCTTATTCTAGTGTGTTTCTATTTCATTTCTACAGAAATAAATATTGTAATTTTTCTTGCAATGAATCTGCAGCAAAAACTTTGAGACAGAATATTCGTCAAATTAATTTCTTATTAGAAGAAAATTTAGAAGTCCTTTTCTGGACTCTTATGTTAATCTTTTATTGTGTATTCCTATCTGGAAACTTTTACCTCAGTTATGTGAACTAAATGTCGCATAAAAACTATACTGGAACTGAATCTGTAAGAGTCGTTCGGTCATTTAAAATTCTAGTGTTTTTCATTGGATTATTTGAAACATTATAATTTCTCCAAAACAGAGGTAACTCATTAACAGTAATATTGATACTGAACAGTAATATTAAAACTGCCATGAATGTAGAGGGTGTGTCAAAGTAATGTGCAACTTTTGATTTGGATATACAATTTCTATTTTTGGGTCGATTTTGTTCATTCTTGGCTAAAATAAAAGAGAAAGGGTCTTTTTTTTTGTTTCCAACAAGACCAGTTCTTTCCCGTGCTCGATCAAAATACCCCGGCTCTGGATGACAGAGGCGACGCGGACAGTGAAGTTCTCAAACACTGCCGAGAATCTTTGTTGGGATGCGTCTTATCTCCTTTCTAATACTGATCCTCAGCTCATCCATTGTCTGAGAAATGTTCTCGTACACTTTTGCTTTGAGATATTCCGAGAGAAATAAATCATGGGGTGTCAAATTGAGGGAGTTTGGTGTCCACGGATTGTCAGTACGTCATAAGATCAGTCGAGTTCCTGGGAAGTGTTGACTCAGGAATTGCAAAGCAACTTTTGATGTGTGAGGGAGAGCACCATCTTGCTGACAGATGATTGTATTCGTGTTCGCACTTAGTTTCCTACTCAGCACCAGAAGGAATTTCCTTCTCAGCATATGTACATATCTTTTAGTGTTGACAATGACATTTTGTCCTTCTTTATTTCCAATGAAGGGCCCAGTGATAACATTACGTCCGATAGCACACCAAACTGTCACTTTCTCAACGGGAAATGGTAGTGCTACATGTTCATGCGGTTGCCGGACTGCCTAAAATAGCATGTTATATTTGTTGACATACCCACTAAGACGAGAGTGAACTCCGTCACTGAATAAAACATTGTTCAAAAAATCCGTTTGATTTTCACTCCGCTGGGAATGCTGACAAAAACTTCACGCCTTTTTCTTTTCTGACACAAAACTCTGTCATTATACTTTAACGTTTCATACCCGAGTGAATAACGTAGTGGTTCACAAAATTCGGATCTTCAGTGACAGCGGTTCGAACCGCACCGGGGTAAGAGTAATTTGTTCGTGATATATTTAATCTTAAAATTTAAAATCCTGTTAGTATGATGTTGTGGCTAAATATATAAAAATTATCTTCCATGTAATTACACTAGGTTAATGAAAATAAACTGAAATGAAATTTAACTGACATTTCCTTCAATAGATGGCGCCACCCAGTTCGATGAAATTATTTTCATCAAGGAATAAGTTTGATGAAAAGTATTTTCATCAACTGGGGACACTTGCTCGATTCAAATATTTTCAACATTTTGATAGAAACTAATCTCAGTATACTACGAAAGTTTTCAATATGTTTTAGGCCAAAGGCTTTTGGCACCCTATATAAAAAAGTAAGTAAAAATGCATAGGAAAATCTTTAGTTGGGACTTTCGGAACAATTGTTTGGTTAGTAAATTAAATAAAATGTATAATGAAAAAATGATTTCTCTGCATTCTTTAGGATTAATACAATTTCTCCTTTCAAAAACAAATAAAATATGTGGGAAAAGAAAACAGCTGAGCCCTTTCAAATTAATGTATGATTTTTCATGCAAAAGCGATTTTAAAATACGGAAAAGTAGTATGTCAGTCTGTGCATTCGGGATTAAGGCCTCCATAAATTCCTTCTGTATCTGAAGTTGGGTGAGAAATATTTGAAACAATCTTTTGAAACGACTGACCACGGGGGAGTGCTGAGTATATTCAGGCGCGAGTAAAGCGAGCTGATATTATTATTATTATTATTATTATTTCTTTTTTTAGTTTTCAAGACATTGATTAGATAGCTACTTACCCCGACAAAAGCTGCTGTACTTGGCGCTGAAAGTAGTAAAAAAGGTGGCTTCTGAGGAATGCTTCTCTTTTAATTGAAGTTTCTAGGTTTACTGTCGCTGCTGCCTGTCTGCAATCGTTACGGTTGAATTATTGTCCGCCTTACCGTTCATGGAGGAATTTAATTTCAACGTTAACCTGAATTTCGATGAATTAAAGTATGTAAGTATTTTAAGTTTATCCAAGTTTATGAGAAAAGTGGTAATTTTGAAATATATGTTTTCCAAATTCATTCTCACGTTTAGTTATTAATTCTTGCGTAGAATGAGAATAAAAAGCTTTAATGAAAATTTTCCGCTTTACTCCAATATAAGCTCAGAAAGAGAAATTTACAAAACTCAAAGACTTAAATTCTTATTTATAAAGTAGTGAGACAGTAGTTACATCTTCGTAGCAGTTTATAATAATTTATAATAAGTTAAAAGCAGTTCATAATAAAGTAGTTTTACGAGTTTCAAAGTAGTTTTATTATTATTATTTTATAAAGTTGTTGCACACTGCCTGCATAATCTTGGAATTGACGCTAAGCGAATATTTTAATTTTCACTCGTGCTCAGAAAGATAAGAAATTACATAAAAAAAATATGAATCTAATCTAGTAGTTGCATTTCTTTAAAATAAGCAGTCAACCTCCTCTTCCTTCTAATCATTTTTAAATGTAAGTACTTAGAAAAATTATTAAATGTAGTTTAATTAAATTTAAAATATTATGAAGACTGAATTATTAATGTGTTTCATTAAGGCATGCATTTTGTAATATATATTTATATTTTTTTTCTTGTAAAATTCATTTATAAAATAGATTAAATTGCCAAATTCGATGAAGTATTCGTGATTATAAATGTCAAATATATTGTTTTCTTTAGACTTTTGATACGTTTTATGTCCAACGTATTTAAAAGCTTTTACCTTAAAATAAAATGGATTATACCAAGATCGAAACAAAAATAGGTATTCAAAACAACAAATCTGTTGGGCTTAAAGTCCCGTTACATAAAGCTGAATTTAATAGCTAAATGTGTATACAGCACGAAAATAAAACTAATGACCTACATTTACCATAAATCGAACAAACAAAGATGAATGAACAAACGGCGCCAGGAAAAGGACACGCAGGGGAGAACTATTTAATTCTAGAAAATGGAACGACAACGATAGGGTCGAAATAAATTTGGAAAAAATAATCAAAGCGGCTGTATGTATAATAGTTTCTGAGGCAAGGATAGCCTAAAATAGACCATCAGAGACAGTGTTAGAAATGAGAGCAAATTATGAATGTATACCGTACAAAACGCAAAAAATGAGGCGATAAAAATGCAAGAAATATTAGCGTCTGTAAAACACCGAAAATTAGCGCAAGAGCGATAAAATAAATTTTAAATTAATATAACGTAAACAAACAACATTCAAGAAACAACAAAGAAACAAAGATTTGAAGGAACAACGAAGAAACTAAGGTAAAAAGGAAACGAAAAGGACAAATAAATTAGAAGAAAGAATGCTCACCTCGATACGATCGGGAAAATTAATGTTCGATTCCAAAACGTGTTGATGAGACGCTCAAGCAGTCACGATTTTCTCTTAAGAGAAATGAGGGACCGAGGCGCCCTCATTAAATTGTCCTCAAGTTTACATTGGAGAATGCACACACGTTCTGTGAGCAATTTATTTTCGCAATTGACCTAAAATGGATCGCGTTTGAGGTTAAACTAACAATGCATGAACAGACAGTTTGTGAGCCAAACTTTTTATGAAGTGCTTACATTAAGTATAAAGAAGTCTTTTATGATAGACATGCCTAATTAATAGGGGCAAATGAACCATCAAAAGATTACTTTTAGTTTATCTAAAATTTATAAAAGGGGAAAAGTTTTCATTTTAATGAAATTTCAAGCTAATTGCATTCAGCGTTGTCTCATTTCGTAAGTTAACGAATGACAATTCAAGATGATGGAAAAATATATAATTCTCCTAATTGTAAAATAAATGAATGTATGTATGTATATACTCCCAATTTCTCTGGGTCGCTGTATCGGGATAAGATACTGTATTTCGTCGCCCTGACATTTTCTCGACAGGTTTCTTTCGGATTAGATTAAGTTGGGTTAGGTTGGGTTGGGTTAGGCTAGGCTTATTTTAGGTTAGGGTAAATTAAGTTACGTATAGAGTGTCATTGACATTTTCTGTTGTTGAAAGGTCTATAGTCCCCTCTGCATGTATATGTCTGTATGTAGGTGTGTATGTAAGTATGTACTTATGTATGCATGTCTGTAGTTGTTACTATTATTATTATTATTATTATTGAAATTTATTTTACCAGCAAGGTTAATGCGGAATGCAAACTTTAGACTTCAAAGAGGTAGCAATTCTTTGTCCATGACTGAGTCTCAACGTTACAAATTTTTAGAATTATCGAACCGGTCAAAGAATAAATTTAAATGTTGTGTTCACGTTCCGAATGAACGTACGAAGCGTACCAAACTTAAAATCATATTTCAGAAGCCATATTACTGTACTTTGTGTGAGGTTTTTCAAGTGATGCAATTTATTTGTTAGCTCCTATTTTATTTATAATTTCAGCAATACGAATGTTTTGATGTAATGTGCGCAATAAAACGACAGTAAAGGAATAGGTACTGCATCCTAAAAAGCGAAATAAATTAAAAATTTCTAAGCATATTTTGCAACCCTTATTTAACCACTGTAATCAACTTACCGAAAAGTGGCAATGAACTACTAAAGACCCGCAGTGATAATGTTAACCTAGGGTTATATACACAAAAGTGCGGATATCAGCTTGTCGTTTAAGAGAAAAACGGATTTCTTATGGAGAAGAAAAACTTTTGCCGTAGAAATCTGACTGAGTCACAATGTCATTACTAAAGTGGAAAAAAAATTTCTCATTCGTGATCGAAATTTGATTTGCACCTATACAAATTTCTATTTGAAATAACCAAGCTTTACTAAGGCTAAAATAAAATATGACGTACTATTTCTTATGGCAAAACTGGTACCATAAACTATGTACAGTATATAGGTGATATTCATTTTATAAAATGCATTAATGAAGTTTCTTCCTCAAATTTTAGGAAAATATTAATGAAATTTCTTCCTTAAATTTTAGGAAAATATACCTTTCCAAGTCAAACCTTAATTTTGGTGAAATATATAATACATTAATTTGTTCGTTTGTTTGTTTGTTTGTTGTTAATTTAATTTGTTTATTTAATTTCATTTTAGGAGACTCACTTCACAATAAATAAAGTTCAATTTCGCATTACCTCATTTAAAAATGGTATTTGCATATAATTATATGAAATAACATCCGATGTGAAGTTGCCATGTTTATTTATTTATTTAAAAAAGGAAGTAAAACCAAAATAGTTGCAGTAAATAATTCAAAAGGAAATGAGAAATGAGTTTTGCTATGAAGTCTGCAGACAAAAATGTTAATGGAATTGTTTAGAGAACATGATCAATGGTCGAACTCAAATGGATTTTTATTTTTAATTATATGTACTGTATATACAGTATATATATATATATATATATGGGATTAATTTCACAATTAAACACGTGAAATAAATGAATGATGCAAACCCACAAAGAAAAGGAAAAATGATTCCAAAACCTTTCGTGTATTCAACAGTACACCTCGTAGAGGAAATGAAGGGAAAAGGCAAGAAGCCAAAAATATATGTGTATGGACAGCAAAACAAAATAGTAAAAAGAGATTAGCAAAAGGTTAACAAGTACTTAATACTATGATTACATCCATACACATAGTTAAACAATGCATTCGAATTATTTGCTGTTCTACAAGGACACGGATATTTATGCTGTTTTACTCTGATATCTAAGGTTTCTACTGTTTGACCTATATAAACTGAATTACATTGTGTGTATTTTTTCTTGTATGTTTCTCGGAGCATTAAGAGTTGTCAGTCCTGAATTTTTAGATTCTGAGTTAGGCAATATCATGAATATTGGTAATAAATTATGTTATCCTATTCCATTTCTAGATGACTGTCTTAAGAAAGCTAAGAAAAGGTATTACAGTAGTGTAATTTGAAATTAATGTCATCACAAAAATATCCTAAACCAACCTTACCATGCAAATTTTAAATATCATCCGACCTTAAATAGAAGAATTGGCATTTACGCAGTCTTTAAGTATAATAATACGATTAAATGTCACCTAATAAAGAATAGCTCGGATAATGCTGTTGGATATGCGTATTCGATCTGATGTACACAATGTAACTTTATGTTTTTTGAGTTAGAAAATTAAATATCCATCTTCTTAGCTTTCCAGTAATCCCTGTATTCTTAAGTTTGTGTGCTATAATTTCTTGGTCATATTTATCGAAGGCTTTAGCAAAGTCAGTCTAGATTACATTTCTGTTTTATCCTCGACACAGTGTTTCCAGTATTTTCTCCTGGTGGTCTAATAGCTGTGATTGGCATGATCTTCCAGCTGTGAAGTCATGTTGGTTTCGATTGAATAAAGTCTTTTCGTATAGGTAGTATGTTGTTTTGCCTCTAATTATACGTTCAAAGAACTTTATAAGGTGGGAGGTGAGAGCCATTGGCTGATAATTCTTAGGCATTGCTCTGTTACCTCTTTCAAATAAGAGGATAATGTTCGCGTTCTCTAATTTGTCCTGTGTCCAGCGATTTTCTCCATAGCAAGTACAGAAGCTTGGCAATACTCTTTTTACATTTCTTCAAAAAGGTGGCACTCTATGTGTCTGGTCCTGGTGCCGAATTTTCTCGCATTTGTCACAGAGCCTTAATTACATCTTCCGAGGATTTTAAGTCTATTAATAGATTCGTGCCCCAACTTGTTCTTGGCTGATTTGTATCAATGTCAAAAAATTCATCTGGATTTTCTACTGTCTTCTCGGACTTAGGGTTGATAAACACAGAGTTAAATTGCTCCTTAAGCAGTTCGTTCATTTTCTCTCGGCCATTTGTGTATTCGGTTGCCTCATTTATCAACGGACCAGTACTGTCTTCATACTGCATTTTTCTTTTCGCAAACGTGTAGAAGTATTTTGAATTATGTTTTATTTTTTCTGTTACCTTGTTTTCCTCCTCGTTTGTCTGATGGATGAATATTTGTTTTAGGTCCACTTCCATTTCGTATAGTTCTTTTTTTTTTTTTGTTTCAGTCTCCTTGCTTCAGTTCTGCACCCGTGGGGATTTTGTTTGTTTCCGATGTCTAAATGTTTCAGTAATATATTTCCAGGGTAAGTGCATAATGTTCCATAATATCTAATAGCATTATTTCCTGGGTTCTATCATCTTTTGTAATATTACCATGAAATTTCTCAACGATTTTAAGCTCTCTACCATATTAAATTGTGTACAATTCTTCTTCCCGTAATAACGGAGACTTTCTGATTAATAAAACGAACAGGAAATTGGAAAACGTGTACAAATGGATGTGTGCTAATAAACTTTTATTGAACCTGACAAAGTCATCTTATATGATCATTACTACAAAACATATTAATACAGTGTCAAATAAAAATTGGGAATACGGTACCACTGTTGCAAGGGTGAAAGAAGTTAAAGTAACTGGCATTAATGTGGACGAAAAACTACATTTCAAAAGTTATGTACAACATATCAAATCCAAAATATCAAGATTTCTCTTCATATTATTTAAACTAAAAAAGACACTTCCTCAAAACGCACTCCTTACCCTATATTATTCCTTCCTCCATCCACATTTATTATATTGCATTACAGCATGGGATAGTTCAAAGAAATATATAAAACATCCTTTGGAAGTAATTCATAAAAAATGTCCGCAAACTCTCTCGAATAATGACAACAGACAAAGCCACACTTCCCCAATGTTTAAAAGAGGTAAATATTTTAAAACTAAATGACTTATACAAATTCAATGTTGCTGTCAATATGTTCAAAGTTATCAACAAAAATCGACATACATCACCCATTCAAAGAGCAGTCACCCCCTATCAAATGTACATTATAACACCAGACTGCCCAAGGATTTTATACACAAACCTTATACACAAACAATACAGTAGAAGCTGCAGGAAATGCACTCTCTTCCAAAGGATCAAATATATAGAATGAAATTCACATACACATCAGGGAGGCTTCATCACTAAATATATTTCGAAGACCACTAAAAAAGTACTTCATTAGCTCCTACTAATGAATAAGTTCACTACGGCCATTTTTACCACAGTAATCAATTTTGTAATCAACTATTTAAAATATGCTAATTTCATTAAGCACTTTAATTTCGTAATCTATTTAGTATTTTAATTATTCTTTCCTGTTTTTTTTATTAAGCAGCATTGATTTTCTACTAAATATACAATAAATCATTTAATTTAAAGCTATGTAACATTTTGTGAACTTTATATTGTATTTACTAACTATTACTATTGCTATTATTATTTTTTGTCACTATTACTGTTACTTGCTACTTTCACTATTTTCTGTAAACTTTATATTGTACTAGCTGAGGTACCCGGCGTTGCCCGGGATAAATTTCACATTGCTGTTGCATGTCGTTCACGGTCAGCTTCAAGGCGTGATTGTCTTTCTTGGGGTGTTTCTCTTGCTCTGGTAGCTGCTACACTTTCTCGGACAGCTTCAAGACGTGATTGTCTTTCTTGGAGGTTTTCTCTTGCTCTGGTAGCTGCTACACTTTCTCGGACAGCTTCAAGACGTGATTGTCTTTCTTGGAGGTTTTCTCTTGCTCTGGCTGTTGCATGTCGTTCACGGTCAACTTCAAGGCATGATTATCTTTCTTGTGAGCTTTCCTGCTTCCGGGATTCTTTATTTTTTCTGGCTGCTGATGTAGATCTGTCCAAACTTGCCCGTTTCTTTGGTGGTATGGTAAAGTTGTTGGGATTTTCAAAAACTGCAAAAAAACATTGCCACATTAACTTCCTGTAACTATTCGTACAAACAGACAAACAGACAGGCTGACCGACTCTGTGTTGACATTCTTCATCCCATAAGAAGTTCCCGTGCCAAATTTGGTAGCTCTAGGTCAAACGGTTTGAAGTCGTCCTAAAAAATAATTATATGTGAAACTCAAGATTTTCATGACTGTGTTCTTTTCTATAGTTTTATTGACCAAATAATTAATCATGAAAATGTTAAGATTCAGAAATCTTGACACAATGTGAAGCTCAAAATTTTCACGGCTGCGTTCTTTTCTGTAGTTTAATCGCGGTGCTGGGGCCTTAGGGCCCAGTAATTTTAATTATTTAATTTATTAACATTCTTCATCCCATAAGAGGTTCCCGTGCCAAATTTGGTAGCTCTAGGTCAAACGGTTTGCGCTTGCATAAAGGACAGACAAACAAACATTATTATTATTATTTTTGTCACTATTACTCTTACTTGGCACTTTCACTACTTTTATGTAGTAAATAAGTTAAATGCCTTTAATTTCGTCTAAAAATCCTCCATGCTTCCAAGGGCTTATTCGGATGAGCGTTCTGTATAATGTTATAAGAAATATCTAAAAATTGCAAAACTCTGTCACTTGTATTATTTTCTGAATAAAGTTTGAATTTAAATTTGAATCTATAACTTCGTCATTTTTCTTCCATGTTATAAATGGAAAATTAAAATTCCCACAAATTAATAATAATAATCTTTATTCAGAAAGAACACATTACGTAAGATATACATTACATATACTGATTTACAAAATGTTGGGATTAACGTTTAATTTTGTAGTTTAATTACAGTATTCTTATCTTATTCTTAAAATATTTGGTGCTGGAGTTTCAAGTAGTTTTAACATATTTTATACTTAATTTGTAGCGAACTGGAATGTCTGTAGACATGGTTAAGTTCAGTTCTTTTATTTTTAAAATAATAATTTCGACTGTGCTGTTTGATTTGCTTATCTTCACCTCACATATGTATGTGTTTTTCACGTAGATGCAACACTCTAGATGCAACTCTATCTGCTCTGTATATGTTGTAGTCCAGTACTGCTATTTCAATATCCTCGATGCAGTTTTCACAGCCTTTTTCGCATTTACTTAAGTGTTTCCGTTAGGCATATGATATCTATTCTGTTTTCCAAGCTAAATTTTGCAAGTATTGTAATTGGCAGTCTGCATGGCCAGTATACAGGCTTTGTATATATGTGTATAATAAATCTATACGGTTTGTAATCTTTGTGCTCGGTTTTCCAAAATAATGGTTGTTTTCTGGTCGATGTTGTTGATTCCTGTTTGGTGTTATTGGTTTGGCCGCTGCATTTGGGAATACTGGGGCTGCGGCCCTTGATACCATTGTGGATGTTGTATTAACGGTGGGTGGTATTAAAACAGGAGGGCGATGTATGTAATGCTGAGGTACATATATCTGCGAAGTTCTGTTTTTTCTCATTAGAAGGGACAGTTGGCCTTTATCATTCTCATTTCCTCTAAAATATTGTACTTCATTGCCAGTGTTATTATTTCTATTTAAGATGTGAGCTGTTAGTTCTCTTTCTCTTCTTTGAGTACCCTTAATGTGAAAATACGGGCACTCCATATTTAGATATTTTCTCTCTCTAATTGACTGTCCGCACATACAGTATGTAGAAGAGTGGAAATAGTAGCAGTTTGTTTCATACCTACAACTTCCATTCCTAATCATGTAGAAACATACATGCAGTTTGACCCATATTTGCACGAACCTTTTTGTAATATTCGCATATGGTCCGTGTTTATATTCCTTACAATCCTATAGGAGTCGGTTTCTTTCCTCTCTTCTACCACCACTTTTTACCTACTCAGTGATTTTTTAATCTTTAATGTGTTTTCATTTGTAATCATCTTGTCTCTATCTTGCGCAGGGGATATTTCTCCAGTTATGGCTACTTCTGCACCTCCCTGTAGAGTGTTTCCCTCGGTCCCCTGAACCCCATTTTTGTTTGTGTTGGCGTTTTTTGGTTTTCTGTCGGTGAACCTGTGCAATTGATTCTTCTATTTCAACATTCTCCATTCCCGTTTGTACTACTTCCCTATTGTTTTCCATGCACTTGACCCACACAAAGCCATAAAACCTATGATTTTGTTGTTTATTCTATTCATCATTTTCCTGTTCCTTTTATCTAAGTTTATGCATTTGTAATGTTTAACTGTATTGCACAGAATGCATTTTAAGCCCGTGGTTTGGTCTTCATCCAGTCCACATCCTGCTCCATCCTTTTGTTGAACTTGGTGCACATCTCTACTCGGGCATCTTTGTCCTGATCAGTTAGCTTCCGTACCACCTGAATTTTACAGGGGTACAGTTTTAAGTCACTCTTCATGATCCTCCTTAAAGATGTGGGTTTCAAACCCAGCTCCTGTGACCGCCTGCTGAGGGCTTTCCTGGGATCTGCATCACAGATTGCCAGACGGATTCAATGTTCGGCTTTGTGCGGCTGGTTCGTGGTGTTCCCAATGTTTCCCTATATTGATTTAGAATTCTTTCCTTGTCCTTGAATTTATTAACAATGCTGTGGATAGTCTTATCAGTTGGTGCAATTCGCACATTAAAATGGCGGCGGTATCGTCTTTGCGTCTCCACCACTGACTTACAGTCCAAGAAAAATTCTATCACGTTTATCCTTTCCTTAGATGTCAACACCATGTTTAGTCCTTTGTCTCCAAATCTTTTCTAAAAGATTCTCCCAGGTATTCTCTCTTTGATCTGCAAAGAAGAAAAGAGTACATTAATAATTTTAGTAATGGCGTACATTCAAAACTCCAGAAATAATTCTTATATTCATATATTCATTTTACATATAGAGTCCAAACTCGCATAACGCTGACACAAGTTCGGATAATTTTTTTATTTCTTTCTATTTTATTTTTGCTGAATAAATGATGAATTATTTCTTTTTAAATTACTTAATAATTTTTTGGATTTAGTTTAATAATGTAATCTTGTTAAATTCTGCAGTGTTCATTTTCTTTATACATTCTCTCTTCGTTGTAAAAGATGAAGTCATATCTTACTTAACACTAAATTTTAAATTTTAAGCATTTAAATTTTGCTCATATGCATGTTTAATTGTAATAATAAAATGCATATTTCAATTTCCATTTTTAGTTAACTCGGCAGATCATGATAACATCAGATCTGTCAATATGCGATTTAAAATAAAAATATGGCTTCATCTTCAAATATCTTGCTTATTTTTCTAGACATTGCTACACCTAAAATACTAGGGGCACTCAATATATTTTGCCGCACCCTTTTTTCTTAGCTAAATAAGAGGCCATGGGGCTGAAATGTCTTTTGGGACGTAAGTTTAAACTTTCTGCGCTTCACATAATCGGATGTTGCCAGTTTGAACCTCCCCTCCTTGTATAAAACCGCCTTTAAACGCACTTGTATAAAACCGATGGTTAACGCAGTTTCGAAAATGGCGTCTGTCAGTGATGTTCGTCGTAAACAGAGTTGTTGTCGAGTTCTTAACCGCAGAGAAGGAAACAGTTGGAAATATTCACAAACGTCTACAAAACGTTTATGGAGATGCTGTTGTTGATTGAAGCACAGTTGGACGCTGGTCTAAACATGTGAGATCATCGGAGAGAGGGAGAGATTGTGGCCACCATCTTCTGGGACATGAATGGGGTGATTCTGGTGGACATTATGAAGAAAGGACAAACAATCAACTCAGAGGCATATATTGCTACCCTACAGAGACTCCAGAGACGCATAAAGCGAGTTCGACCGGAGAGAAAACTGGAAGACGTCCTTCTTTTGCACGATAACGCAAGACCACACAACAGTTTGCAAACAAGAGAGGCCATCACAAAAATGCGCTTCACTGTGTTACCCCACCCTCCATACAGCCCGGATCTGACACCTTCAGACTTCCATTTGTTTGGGCCAATGAAGGATGCTATTCGTGGAAGAAAGTTTCAGAGTGACGATGAGGTTGTTGAGGAGGTTAAGAGGTGGTTCCAGCCGAATCCAGCTGACTTTTACCAGCAATGAATAAAAGCCCTTGTTTCGAGGTGGAGGAAAGCCGTAGAAAAGGATGGAGACTATGTGGAAAAATAAAAAATTGTAAAAAAGGTATGTAACTACTTGTGTACAAAATTTCTGGAACTTACAAGGAAATTTGGAAAGGAAAAAAAGAGGGGGGGCAAAATACTCGTATATTGAGTGGCCCTCGTATTTACCTTATCTTTAAATATTTTGCAAAATAAATCAGCCTATTGAGAATAAAAAACAAAAACAGGTCAGCATCAAATAATAATGATGTCATTAAGTTTTAAGTATATATACGTGTATAATTTCTTCAGTGTTCATTCTGATTTTGCCTGATCTGACTTAGAGGTTAAGCATTACTTTTAACATTTTAGCAGTAAACTAAAGTAAGAGAATATCTCTGTCTTCTCCTTCGAGCCTTGCTCTCTTCAGAGAGACAAATAATCTCCCGATACGCTACAAGAAAAATCGGGGAACCCTTCGAGAATTTAGTAAGCTTCACAGACTCCTCCGATCCCCTACAAGAAGAAATCGGAGGTAGTATAAGAGAAACTACTGCGATTCCCAAAGGTAATCCCTCTCACCGGTATTTGCTAACTTATATATGAAATTTTTTGAAAGCAGACTGTTGCCTACTATTGTTAATTTTAACCTTGTTTGGTATAGGTTTATAGATGATATTTTATGCCTTTGGCCTAATAATTTGGATGTTGATTTATTTCTTGGTAGGCTCAACAATTTAGTCCCATCTATTAAGTTCATGGTTGAAAAAGAAACTGATGGAAGCTTATCTTTTCTGGATCTAAAAATTCGAAGATGCTTGAATCAGTTCAAATTTGAAGTTTTTCATAAGCCTACTAATAATAACTCGTATGTGCATTTTTATTCTGACCATCATCCCTCGATTAAATCTTTTATTTTCTCTGCTATGTTTCTTAGAGCATTGAAAGTTGTCATTCCTGAATTTTTAGATTCCGAGTTATGCAATATCATGAATATTGGTACTAAATTATGTTATCCTATTTCATTTCTAGATAGCTGCCTTAGGAAAGCCAAGAATAGGTATTATAATAGTGTAATTGTAAAGGAATTTGAGCGTAAAAATATCCTTAGCCTACCTTACCATGTTAATTTTCAATATCTTCCGACTTTACTTAAAGCAATTGGTATCAATGTAGTCTTTAAGTTTAATAATACTGTTAAATCACGCCTAACAAAGAATAGCCCGGATAATGCAGTTGGTTGTGTATTCAATCGGATGCACACAATGTAACTCAGTATAATAGGCCAAACGAAACGGGTAAAACATTAGATGTTAGGGTAAAACAGCATAAATATGCGTGTAGAACAGCAAATAATTCTAATACATTGTTTAACCATATGTATAGATGTAATCTTAGTATCAAGTGGGATAGTTCTAAAGCGCTCGTTAAAACACAGATATAATTGAAAGGAATATTCTAGAATGTCCATTTATCCATTTTAAAAATAATTTCAATAACAGTGCGGGAATGTATAAAATTGACAATATCCTGTTAAAATACCTTTTGCCTCTAATTAACTCTTGTTAATCATGTGCTAATCTTTTTATTTTTCTGTCCCGCTGTACATAGGTATATTTTTTTGTCATCTCGCCTTCTCCCTTCATTCCCTGACGAGATGTACTTCTGAATACACTTGGAATAATTTTTCTTTTTCCTTGTGGGTTTGCATCATTCATTCATTTCACGTTTAACTGTGAAATTCATCCCGTATATATATATATATATATATATATATATATATATATATATATATATATATATATATATATATATATTAGCGGATTTAAGGTGGTAGAAAAATACACAAATAGGCGAGGGAGTTATATTCCGTTACGTTTCGGCACAAAGCCTTGCTTACACAGCTTGACAACATGAGTTAAGCACACAATATTCAAATGCAGACGATCTTTTCCAAAACTACTAGACGAACACTCGTGGCTTCACCTGACTGGCTGGTTACCGTTGATGCTCCTTGGCCCCGCCCCTTTCTGCTAACTTCACCATAATTTTTACCGTTATTTTGGCTAAACACATAAACCCCTCTCTATGATTTAGCACCTTTCCTGACGTTATTTAAGCAGCTTCAATTGCTTTCCTCATCCCCTTATCTACTCCTTTATGAATGGTCTTAGCTTCTTGCCAGTTTGGCAGGTGTCCGCACCTACCTACGTACAAGACGAGTGAGTTAGATGTTCGATGTAGACGCATGTCTGCTCTATGTTCATATAATCTTTTGGGCAAGCCGCGCCCTGACTTCCCATTATAAACGACAGAACAGCCATTACATGGAATCTCATAAACTACACTACGTTCATTAATACACTCATTTTGTTTGGTCTTCACCATATCGCCTATCTTTATCCCCGAAGAATTGACTAAATAAACTCCTGCTCCTCTTAAGAATTTATCGATAATTTTGGCTCCTCTTGAATGCGGAACCGTTATATATTCCTCATCTACATTATTTTTTATTTTTTTTTAGTATATCAGAACGTCGTGGAGGTAAGATTAAAAATAATGTAGATAAGGAACCTACTTACATTTATACGTAATGAATTATTTTATATTTATTAATAAATCCCAATTTTACGACCCCAATAACAGACTACGTCAAAAATCTCACTGTGAAGTCTGTATGCGAAACGCGCTGGGAGTGCAGGGTCGATAGCCTTAGAGCTATTCGATACCAGACAGTTGACGTTTACGATGCCCTTGTTGCATTAGCTGAATAGGAGAAAGCGGACTCAGGCATCTATCATGAAGCACTTACACTCGCAAACCAACTAACTAAATATAGTTTCTCATTTCTATCGTGGTGTGGTAGTACATCCTTTTCCAGGTCAATCTGGTAATCAAGAACTTGCAATGCAAAAGTAGCGATATTATTGCGATTAAAAATATGAAAACAGCTTGCCGTACATTGTAACATACAGGAATGTTGGGTACGAACGTCACTACGAAGAAGCTTTAATTAAAGGAAAGGAAATGGTTGAAAAACTTGGTGTCGACCAGCGTTTAAGTCACCTTCGCGCATTAGTCGTAGCAAATGCCAGTTCAGCTACGAAGGTGAAGATGAATTTATTACTATCAACCCGGAAACTAAATTCAAAGTTGCTTCTTATACCAGCTTGTAGATACCGCGAGATTGTCAGTAGAAGAACGGTTTGAACAGATGAAACGACATATGGACCTTTGGGGTTTCCTTCATGATCTCAAACAACTTCCTGACAAGAAAACTTTATTAAAAAACTGTATGGATCTTCATCACGTGTTGAAAGATGGTGTTAGCTGTGACATTAACGGTTTCGACCTTGGCGAAGAGGTAGACTATCTTACAAGTTTGCGGTCTAAGGATTGCAGTACTCCTTAAGAAGTACTACAATTTATTTTGAATAATAATCTTTGTGACAGCTTTCCGAACACCTGGGCATCACTCAGAATTTTAGTAACCTCGCCTGTCTCAGTGGCAAGTGGCCAACGGAGCTTCTCAAAGTTGAAGTTCATAAAGTCTTATCTGCAATCGACCATGGGAGACGACAGGCTTTCTTCGCTAGCTATCCTTTCAACTGAGAATGATGTAGCTCGTAAAATAGACCTGTCACATGTATATCAGATTGCGGCGGCAAATGTACGAAAAGTGAACGTTTGAATTTGTTTTCTCTTATTATGTATAAAATACATTATGTATAAAATAAAGCTTTTATGTATGAATCTTCCGTTAAAATAGGGGGCGCCGAATACAAAGTTCGCACAGGCCATAATTTTGCCCAAGACCGGCCCTGCACAGCATTGCATGAACTTCGTCTGATGTGTTGCATTCTCCATGAAAGAAAAAAAGAGAAAAGAAAATGTGTATGCAGCGTGGATTGGGAGAAAAGATACGATTTAATGAAGAGTTCGCCCAAGATAAAGATCTGGCATTCTGATAGGCTATAATTCATCAATCTTCGTGAAATCTGATGGAGTATAAGATGTAACGATGCGTGTAAAGGGCGAGTCTTTTGAACAGAATGACAGCATTATTCACTTTTTTCTGACAAACCATATTTGGTGGACAGTAAGGTGAAATAATGACTTCAACCTATCATAATGTTCAAACTCAAGATGGTTAGTTAGTTAGTTAGCACTAAAACATCGTAACAATTTTAGGTGACTGCGGTTGAATTAGTGAAGGTGTAACACGATGGAAGACATCAGCTGCTTTATAAAAGCAAAGATTGTGGCGTGAAGCTGAACAAACATGCTGTCAGCGATTCTTCCAGTATGAAGAAGGTGATTTGGGGTCGGACAAATTCGGAGGCCGTCACAACGGCAGTTTTAGGACTTAATTCGGTCAATATTCGGGATGCACGGCCTCCTAATTCAGATATTTTATTCATACCAGTCGTCAGTACATATGATTTGATGAATTTAAAAAAAACTAGACCGTGTGCTTTTAAAAAATAAGGGCGATATCGATTTTTTTAAACATTGTCTTTTGTAGAACTACATGATGTTTAAACAAGAGAAAGAGATTTGTGTTTTGGTTTTCAAGTTAAACATAAACTGAGGAAAGTGCCCCACATGCAGTCAAAATTTTTATGATTTTCATATTATATTTGATCTCTTTACAAAGTTGTCTCTGAAGAATGGATGGAATTTTAGTGATCTTGTCACTCTTGTAGAGAAATTACACTTACGTAACATAGTTATTGATGTCAACAGTTTGTATAATGACGTCATAGCTGTAGAAAGAGTCGTTTTAAAATTGCCAGGGACCGTTATTGAAAAATGGAAGTTTGTTTTGAAAATGTCCACATCTATTACCTAAGATGTAACGTCTGCTTAATTTTGTTCTGATCATTCCTGGGTGGACCAGAGGTTCAGCGCACTAGTTATGTTGTGTTGTGTTCTATGTTGTGCTAGAGCGGTACAGTCTGTCATATTGTGTTCAATTGTTTGTGGTTTGTCCTGGCACAAGTGGTAGGTGTCGTCTGTGGAGTTGTCTAGTCTGTGTTTATATGTCTGAAAGTTGGGGTGATGTCCACATCGGAATCGTGCTAAGTTAACTCGATCCGATCTGCTCAGGATGATCTCTGACCTGTTAATGGGTAGCGGCTTCGCACCTAGGACCGCATTCGGACCGAATCGTGTCAGTGCTTTGTGGGTTAGGTGTGTGTGTATGTGTTTTCTGTACTGTGTGATGTCTGTGGGGTGTGGTATGGAATGGAGTATTTGGTTATAATTCTCTCTGGTGTTACCTTAATGGTGCGAGGTGTCGGTGCATGATTGTACATGTAGTGGCAAGGGTGTTGTGGGTTAATTGTCGCTGCTGCCATGAATTATGTTCCCCTCATGTCTAAATGCTCCCTAACTTTCAGTATTTTTGCTTCTGTGTGCAGGTGTTCTATTAGTGTTGTTTGAGTGCATCCTATAATGATACGAAGTGCGTTGTTTTGTATTGTCTGTAAGGTGTTTATGTGTGTGTTTGAGATAATGGGTGCTCAGCATGGGCTAGCATAGTCCATAACTGAGCGAATATATTGTTTGTATATGAGTGATGTTGTTTCCTGCTGGTGTCCAAAGTTTGTGCCTGTTAGTACCTTAAGCGTGTTAAGTCTTGACGTACATTTGTTTTTAATGTCCCGAATGTGGTTTGCAAAAGATAATGATGTGTTGTATGTGACCCCAAGTATTTTGGTCTTGTGAGTGTGTGGAACGTTATGTTGGTGTTGTTTAGTGTAAGCTGTGGAGTTATCTGGTGTTCGTTTGTGTTGCTTGTAAGCAAGGTGATGGTTGATTTTGTAGGCGCTACTTTGAGTCTATTGTGTGTGAGTCAGTCTTGTATACTGTTTATGTATGTAGGTTATTTGTAGCGGTGTCGATGTTTTTGTGGGTGGATGTTAGAGTGATGTCATCTGCATATGATGATAAGGTAAGCTTGTTATGTGTTGGAATGTCATGCATGTATAAGTTGAAGAGTGTTAGTGAGAGAACAGAGCCTTGAGGGACCCCGTTCGGAAAAAGTTTGTTTTTGGATGACTTGCCATTAAATGTGACATGTGAGTATCTTCCTGAAAGATAGTTGCTCAGCCACCTTTTGGTGTTATTGTGCATGTTTGTGTTGAGTATTTTATTTATGAGAGGGAAACGTGGGATAGCATCAAATGCTTTACTAATATCTATTGTTGCTAATAGTGTACGTTGAGCTGGTCTTCTGGGGTTGATGCCATCCATGATGTGCTGCGTGAGGTTAGAGAGTAATGTCGCGGTTGAGTGGTGAGGTCTGAATCCATGTTGAGTAGGCGATAGTGGTATGTGTGGGTTGGTGATTTGTAAGATTAGTCTTTCTGTTACTTTGGAAGGTGTGCATAGTAAAGTAATGGGTCTATAGGAAGCTGGTTCTGTTGGATTTTTTGTTTGGTTTGAGTAGTGTAATAATTTTACCTTGTTCCCATATGTCAGGAATAATACAGTGTTGGTATGAATATGTGCTGATGTTTGTGAGAGCTAGTATTCCCTGTGGGCCCAAGTGTTTAAGGTGTATGTTAGATATGTGTCTGGTCTAGTAACCTTCGAATTCTTAATGTTTTTGATGATCTTGGTGGTCTGGTTTGTATTGAAGGATGCAACGGCGTGTCGAGTCTGTAGGTTTTCTTGTTTCTGGCTGTTTGTCTGTCTCCGTGTTTCTGGTTGTAGTCTCTGTTTAAGTCTCTCTTTGCGTAGTGATTAACTAGAATGTTAGCTTGTTCTGTATATGTTGGGATATTATTTTGGCTGCGACAGATAGCCGCGTGTGAGGTGTGAATGCCGATGTTAGAGTGGGTATGGGTAATGCTGTTTATAGTCTTAATGCTCAAGTACAGGGTGATTCAAAAGTCAGGTTACATAGGGCTTTTCTGTTTCTTTGAAGGTAAATGAGTTATGAGATGTTATCGAAGGAGGAGCGCATTGATGTGATATTCCTATCTGGCTCGTTGAGCTACAGAGACGTCGCAGCGGACGTATCGAACATGTGATGTGACTATTCCCCTGTATCATTACATAATACAGTATTTCCCTATGTAACCTTACTTTTGAATCACCCTGTAGAAAGTTTTTTCTCATTGATGACGTCACTTTGGAAGGACCGATCCAGGATTTCTGCTGAGTAGATGAAAAGTGAGTGAGAAAAAGTTGCCAACCCTAATGTCAATCCACATCCAGCTCAACATCTGATGGCTGATGGCTGCTTTGATTTTCAGTTTCAGCGATTCCAATCTGTCCACGTATCTTCAAAGGAAAAACTCGAAGGTCGTCAAGTTCGTCCATCTTGGGGCCCAAGCGATTGGGCCTGTTCGTATGATCCAACGGTTACGGAATTTCTCAGTCAGAACAACACGCACAATGCTATTGTAATGGGACGGTGCTTCATCTTCTTGAAAGATTCTGTCCGGTTGTTTTTCAAATTGAGGCATGACAAAGTTTTCAAGCATATTCATATAGACTGTACCAGTAACCGTTCCTCTGTGAAGAAGAAAGGACCAAGAACCCTGCTATGCATTATCCAGCATCACACACTCACTCTGGAGCTGGTCGCATGTGGATGTTTTAAGACCCAAGCTCTACAGTTGTGTCGTTTTACCTTCCCGTTTGTGTGAAACGTTGCTTCATTCAGAAAGACCTGGTCTTCAGCTAAGTTTTGCAGCACAGAAGGAGCAAACTTCAAACGCTTCAGCCGATCGCCAGGCTTAATTTGTTGTACAAGTCGGAGTTTGTGATCCTGCAGGCGAAGGCGTTTATGCAGGATTTTGTGAATTGTTGTGTGCCAGTTCTCTGCTACATTATAAAATCGTCTTTTTCGAGCTTTGCAAAAGTGATTGTTTTATGCTTTTGAAATCTTCATCTAGCATGCATGTTCTACGTGATAATTTCTCTGGGAAGACACTCCCACTTTCCTTGAGCTGTTTACGCCACATTGTGATTGTTTCATCATTTTGAGTTTCCTTCCCATAAACAAGCCGAAAATTACTTTGAATAGTGATAACTGACTTCAATTCCTTTTAAACTCAGTAATTTCTTTTAACTTTTGATAAAACTTTAACAAAGTAAAATAACGTTATCTGACAACATTTCTTTAAATTTTTAGCACAGTAGCTGAATAGACCTCATTTTAGCACGTAAACAAAAATAGAATGTAAAGATACCGTAAATACTCAAAATTTCTTTATTATACAACCAAAAATTCTTTCATATAAAATTGTTATTAAAATGTCAAACTAAAAGTACTGTTCAATATGTTTTCCTCCAACTTCTATTACTTTTCGAAGTCTTGGTCTAAATCAGGGTCACCACCTGGGCGGTCACTAGTGGGCTCACATTAAAGGTAATTAAACATTTATTTCATTATTTATTTTATCGATTATGTTGATTTATTCTTTTTGATCTAAGGTGGGCGATAAGCTTTTTTAATTTTCAAAAAATCGTAAAAGTGGGCGGTGAACAAAAAAAGGTTGGTGACCCCTGGTCTAAATTGATCTACTGCTGAATCAATCTGGTCTTGTGGGAATTTGGCCCATTGTTCAATCAGAACATCTTTCAGGTGGTTAACATTTCTGATTTTCTTACTGCGATAAACTCGTTCTGACAAGTTTTCCCAGATCCCATAATCAACAGGATTCAAATCAGGACTGTTCGGAGGCCAATTTTCTGGTTCAATAAATAAGGGAACATGTTCATTTAAATAAGCAACAGTGTCTTTTGCCGTATGTGCCCTTGCTCCATCCTGTTGAAAAACAAAATGACCTCCATTTGCCAGAGCACGCATCTCTGGTATTATGCTTGCTAAAAGAACATTTCGATAATATTCGCCATTAACTTTCACACCGGACTCAACGAAATGAAGATATGTTTTCCCAGCTTGGAAACACCGACAGACACCATAATACTTTTGGAAAAGTGGCTCCTTGTTGCATACAGTCTTTCGTCCGAAATTCGATTCTTTAATTGATGGGATTCTGAATATACGCTGCTGTTCTGAGCGTTCATTGCTGGTTCTACAGTAAATATTTTTTCATCAGTAAAAAATGTTTGACTTGCTTTCATAACTGTGATGCGTCTTAGCATTTTTTTTTGCACTTATGACTCGTTTTCCTTGGTCAGTGGTGCTGATCTTCTGTCCACGTACACGTTTGTATGGTCTAAGTCCGAGGTCTTCTTTTACAATTCGCCTTACACTAGTTTCTAATATTCCAATCGACTTTAAAATCTGCGCTGGAGTCTCATGAGTGCCTGGCTTATCTTCTTGGCTAAGAATTGGGGAAGAAACTTCTTCAATGTTTTCTTCCGTTCTAACACTCCCTCCTTGGACGACCACTACCTTTTTTTCTAACAGTATTGCCTGTAGCATCAATTTTTTTCAGCAACGTATCCAGTCTGCCCAGTGTCCATCCTTTATTGGGGAATCCCGCCAATATTTTGTGCCTTCCATATCCCCTATTAAGCCTATAATGCTTAATAATTATGTTATCTTCATCAGAGAATGGCATTTGAGGGATATCTACAGTAATTTTTTTTATCTGAAAGAAAGATAGAAATTATTTCAATGTGCACTTAGATTTAGGGAACTAAAAAATCAAGTTAATATTAAACAACCAAATTTAATCATTCAGTTATAAAAATTGGCTGGCTTATATAAAATTCAATGGTAATTATTGTCTGTAAATTTTGTGTAAATCATCCAAACACATTTTGACTTATTAGGTTACAATCAAGCGCATGTTTTTTTTTTTGGCGGACCCGTATAATATACAGTATATATATATATATATATATATATATATATATATATATATATATATATATATAAATTGTCGAATACTTAGAATTGCATATCTTGGTTAGAAATACGCAGCACGGTTTTAGGCGAAACAAATCTTGCTTAACTAATCTTTTAGAATTTTTTCAAAGCGTGGTTGAAGTTTACGATAGTCATCGGGCGGTTGATGTAGTGTATTTAGATTTTCTAAAAGCGTTTGACACCGTACTGCACAAAAGACTCATTGAAAAAAACTAAGGCTCATGGAATCAGGAGTGTAGTAATAGGGTGTGTCAATTTTCGAATCAGGCGAGTTTGTCTAAAACAATTCGTCTAAAATACAATTTGTCTAAATCAATTTGTCTAAAACAATTTGTCTAAAATAGTTTGTCTAAAATCAATTTGTCTAATAACAATTTGTCTAAAATACAATTTGTCTAAAAATAATTTGTCTAAAATACAATTTGTCTAAACAAACAATTTAATATAATATGGCATACAAATTGTTGCCTGATGTACAATGCTATTTATTACTTGCCACGCCCCATCTTAAAAGGTTACCTCTTGTGCGGAATAGTACATCGAAATCAGTTATCCCGGAACCCATAACCCGGTTAGGTTAGGTTAGGTTAGGTATATTATGAAATAAAATCAACCCATTTTCAATCTTTTCATCCTCACTCCAAATTTATCAAGCAGACAAATGCATTTCTAGTTATCTTCAGTTATTAGTCAAATTGTATTTTAGACAAATTATTTTTAGACAAACTATTTTAGACAAACTATTTCGATGTACTATTCCGCACAAGAGGTAACCTTTTAAGATGGGGCGTGGCAAGTAATAAATAGCATTGTACATCAGGCAACAATTTGTATGCCATATTATATTAAATTGTTTGTTTAGACAAATTGTATTTTAGACAAATTATTTTTAGACAAATTGTATTTTAGACAAATTGTTATTAGACAAATTGATTTTAGACAAACTATTTTAGACAAATTGTTTTAGACAAATTGATTTAGACAAATTGTATTTTAGACGAATTGTTTTAGACAAATTCTCCTAGACGCGTCAATTTTAGTAAAGTCAACAATTCAAAAACTATTAATGCTCAAATGATGTCATATTATCTAGCAAACTTAGAAATATCTTTAGTGTTGTTTAAAAAAGCCATTTACCTACTTATATTTGACCATAAAGGTTTGAAATATAACCTAAATATGACTGTAGCATCGTATATCAATGTGCCATTGATATGTGTGGTCAACTTTGGTTATTTTTGGTGTGCAGTATGGTTTCTAAGTTTCACATAGCCAAAAATGCTGGAGTTTTGATTGTGAATGCGTTTTCCCTCCTTTTTGACAATTTTGATTACTTCGTAACGTAAATATTGTGTAATTCAAATTATTCGAAATGTTATGTGTGACCCAAACTTTCTGGATATTTTGATATGATAGATATATGAAATTGTCATTACTTTGAATAATTAAGTCTTGTACCTATAACAACACAACCTTTTATCTGAGCTTATAGGAAGATATTAAGAATTTCAATGAACTTAATTTTATGTAATCATAATCAGTAGGCCTATCCAAATTTCAATGACATTTCTTTTGTGCACATGTCCACAGGATGAGTCAGAAAGAAATCAGAACCCGAAGCAAATCAAGTTACCTAAGTCATTTGGTGAGGACTGGGAGGGAACTTCCCCCTGCTGAGCTGCCCACAGCCAGAGATCTGCTGAGGTATGGTTTGTTGAGGAGAGAGATGAGTGAGGAAGACAGGAGGAATTACCCAGTTAATGACCTGATTAACAACGGCATTGTTCCAGGGCTACTTGCTCAGTGGAGAAAGGCGAACGCTCTATTCACAGGACCTGTAATCAACACTGAGGTCAGGATCAGGGCTAAAGTGAAGGCACTGTGGGATGAGGCAGTGAAGGTGTCCATTGGCAATGTGAAGCTAGAGGTCAAAGATAGGTTCATGATGAAACTGGACAAATTGGTGAACATCCTGACCTGTCACTGTGTGATCAGGAGCTGCAGTGAGCTTGGGTGTCACCCTGTCTGCAACAGTGAGGTTCACATTGACTGCAGCTGCAGGAGCGAGCAGAAGATACCAGTGCAGGGGCTTGCCTTCATTAAAGGTCAGAGAGTAAAGGTGGGAAGTGTGGGCACCAGATGGGTCTAGCTGATCACCCTGAGACCAGAGACAGGAAGCAGTGTTGCAGAGACAGGAGCAGAGAAGGAAGGCAGAGAAGTCAGCCAAGAAAGAAGAGGAGTTGAGGGAGGAGTCACTGCTGGAGATGGAGTTGGAGGAGACTGGAGATATACTGGAGGAGGCAGGGAGGAGAGAGGAGGCAGGGAGGAAAGAGGAGGACGAAGACTTCATACCAGAGGCTGCGACAACTTCTTCCTTGCCTGTGGCTAAGAAGAAGAAAAACAACACTGAACATATCACCAACATAGCTCTGGCTAGCTTGAGACATCACAGTGGGCTGACAGAGAGTGCAGAGATTGCCACTGCTGCCTGGATTGATGCTGGTCTTATCACAGAGTTTGACACAGCACTGGTGATTGACCACAACAAGGTGAGGAGGGCTCAGGAGAGACTGACTAAGGAGCTGGTCAAAAGTTTGATGAGGAGATTAGGGAAAATGGCATCACCTGCACCTTCTTTGATGGGAAAAGAGATGACTCCAAAGTGATGATGGAAGCTGAGGACAGTGACAGGCAGTTTCCTGTCCTCATTAAGGAAGAACACTACACAGTGTGCAATGAACCAGGTGGGAAATATTTGTGGCATTTTGTACCAGAGGAAGCTGCAGAGGAGAGAAGTCATGCTGAGGTCATTGCTGATCATCTGATGAACTGGCTAAGGGAGAGAGGAGCAGACCAGACCCTTTTGGGTATAGGAGGTGACAGTACTAATGTGAATACTGGCTGGGAGAGAGGAGTAATGCATTATGTGGAGGCCAAGCTTAGCAGGAAGTTGGTGTGGATTGTCTGTGACTTGCACACTGGGGAGCTGAGTCTCAGACACCTGGTGACTGCACTGGATGGCAAGACATTGAGCAACAACAAGTGGTCTGGGCCCCTAGGGAAGATGTTAGACTCTGCCACTGAGCTGGAGATCAACCCAAACTTCACGAGAATTACTGTTGGTCCTCCTCTACCCCATCTCAGTCAGGAGGTAGTCAAGGACCTCAGCACAGACCAATTATATTGCTACAGAATCATCACTGCCATCAGATCGGGAGAGGCACCTCAGAGTCTAGCTCTCCTGGAGATTGGGCCAGTCTGTCACAGTAGGTGGGTCACCACGGCTCTAAGATTCTGCAGATTGTGAATTTCCAAACATGGGCTGAAGGGTAGGAACCTGAAGAATCTGAGGATAATTGTGGAATTCATAGTGGGAGTCTACATGCCAAACTGGTTCAACATCAAGTTAAATCACAGCTAGGTGGAGGGTCCCAGGCATGTACTGTACCAGTTGGAGCTGCTCAGAAGTCAGAAGAAGGAGGTGATAGGAATAATGATGCCTTCAGTGAAGAGATCAGCCTGGTATGCACACTCTGAGGCTGTGTTCCAGGCCATGCTGTGCAGTGAGGTGGAGGAGGAGAGGAGGGAGGCAGTGAAGAGGATACTGGAAATCAGAGGTGAAAGAGATGAGGACACACAGGTAGAAGACTGCAGTGTCAGACCCAGGAAGACTCCTGACATCAACCCAGATGCCACCAAACTCTCGGAGCTTATTGACTGGAACTCTGGCGTGACTCAGCCTCCTCTGACCTGCTCCCTCACCACTGCTGCAATCAAGGAGTTTCTGGATAGACCAATGGAAGTTCCTGCATGACCCTCACACACAGTCAGTAGAGAGGTGTGTAAGGATGACAACTGAAGCAGCACAACATGTTTACTCACAAGAGAGGAGGGAGGCGTACATCAGTGGCCAGGTGGCCAGTAGGGAGCTCATGTCCAGGAACAAGAGCAAGGTAGATATGGCATCCTTGGCAAAGTTCAAGAAACCTATCTATATTTCTAAGTTTTAATATTGAAATACAATCAAAATGTTTTTAATTGTATGTAATGTATGTAAAATGTAGTTATATACAATAAAAAAAAATACTTGCAAAAATTGCTGATTTTTCGTAAACTTCAACTTCAAATATAAGTAGCTAGGAGTGGTCAAATCTGGATTTTAAAGCATATTTCGAATTAGCACATAAAAATGCATCATTTGGTCACTAGTAGTCTTTGAAAATCTAAGGATTTCACTTTGCTCCCTAAAATTGACACACCCTAGTGTAGTAATAAATTGGATAGAAGAATTGGTTCGATAACTTAGAGATAGCTTTTTCGAAATATCTTAATATAATAGGACTAGAAGTAACGGGTGTAAGTTGACAAGTAGAAGATTCGAGACAGTAGTTGCCAAAAACTTTTTTACGCATAGAATAGTAAATAGCTGGAATAGTTTGGCGGTAGAAGTAATTATTAGCACGTTTATAAACATGTTTAAAAATCAATTAGACGCATATGTTGATAGATTGGGTATAGTTTAAGGTAGTAAAATTAAGGCCTTGTAAAATTGTAGGTCCTCTCTGCCACCACGGAGGACATGCACAATACACAATTACGAACACAGTTAGGTAGACCAGCCATGAGTAGATCCTAGGGTCTTTGTTGGTCTGACACATTATAACAACACATATATATATATATATATATATATATATTACGTTGGGCTAAATTCGGAGTCGAATCTAAATTCGCTGAAGAGCTAAAACTGTTTTAAATCCTAATTATATCTGTTGAATCATTAGTTATTTTCCAACTCTGAATCTTAATCTGAATATGAGAAACCCCTCCGTCTGTGGCCTGAGTTGGTTCGAAGTCGACGGGGTTTCTAGTTAGGTGGCAGCAACGGATGTGTTACTCAGAGTAGTTTCTTCTATATTATTCTCCGAGTTCTTCTTTAGTGGCTCGGAGGATTCTGGAAGGCTTACTAAAATCTCTGAAGATTCCCAGATTCTTCTTATAACGTATCGGGAAATTTTCATGACTAAGTTCTCTGAAGAGAGCAAGGCTCGAAGGAGAAGATAAAGACTATTTCTTACTGTATTTTACTGCTAAAATGTACAGGCAGTGCTCAGCCTTTGAATCTATTTCTCAATGAACATGGAAGATTTTTCGTGGGTTTATATACCCTAAAACTGCTAACATAATTATTATTAAATGTTGAAAAGGCTGCATTATTTTTGCACAATATTTGAAAATAAAGTAAATTTTTTAGCTGTCGTAGGATTCATTATTAAGCAAAATCTAAAAAAATGATTAAGAGATTTTAAAAAGAACAAGTCACCAATTATTTGGCAAAGTAGAAAGCAAATCAAAAATTTTATCCAAACTCGCGTTAGGCGATTTTGGTCCTTATGTAAAAATGAATAGATACACGTACATACATATGAATATAGGTATTATATAAAGTTAAATATATACGAATATATAGGATTATATAAATACATGAACCATATAAACACATGAATTTTAAAAATGGATACAAGAACTATATAAATGAATATAAGAATTTCATGAAAAAAATAAGATAGTAAGGGGTTCCAAAAAACCTTAGCCCCCTCCCCCTTTTTGCAGCTTACATATTTACTTATATCGAAATGGTTTTTAGTGATTATAAAAATATATAAAATTCTTTATTTATTGCAGGTATTAAAATTACTCTAGCTGATAAAGTGATAATATAATGGCTTCTCAATTAATTGGTGATTCGGAGAGGCAACGTGTGATAGATCGCATACGAGCAATAACATTTCGGGAAGCTCATGATGCTGGAGCCACCTTTATAACACGTTCATGGGTTGCCAAAAAGTTGCGAAGAAGTGAGGACTTCGTCAAAAGAAATTGGAATAAAACTTTGGATGAATGTGAAATGGATACAACCAAATCTGGGCGCCCAAATTTGCCACTCTCTCAGGAAACAAAGGACATCATTGAAAGCGATACGCGTAAGCGGAAAAACAGCTGTGCTAAACTTTCTAGAGAGATCGAAGTGTTGAGAGGAAAGATCGTTAGTGGTGAGATCATTCGACCGTACCGTCATAGGCAAGGTTTAAAGCCTTGGCATGAACTTCCAAAGCCAAGAAAAACTCAACTTAACATCGATGACAGAATGTGGTTTGCCCATTATCTTGAAGATTGGGATGTGGATGATTTCATGCATTTAGCTGTCTCCGATGAATTTTTTGTTTACGTAACACGTCGGCCTAACTACCAAAATGATCGAGTGTGGGCCACAACACCAGATGAAATCGATGACAATGAACATCATCGCGAATTATTAAAAAGTCCAGACTGTGTTGGTGTGTTTGTTTTGTTCATTGCAAAGAAGCTCATGTGGGTGCTGAAGCCAAATGGTCAGAGTTGGGATGGACAGTATTTTCGTGATATTATTCTATCCCAGCATGTCATTCCTTTTCTAAGAAACCCAAACAATGTTATAGATGTCGATCAGGTCACACTTCTGCACGATAAGGCCCCCTGCTTTAAGCATTAGCCACTCAACAGTTGTTGCGGAACCATGAGATCGATTTCTTTGGAAATGAAGAATGGCCAGGAAATTCTCCTGACCTGAACGTCTGTGAACACATTGGATCAGTTATAAAGGACAAGGTTGAATGTCTCTTGTTTCAAGAACCTGCAGCAAATCGATTTTCGAAGGATACAATGACGCAACACATTGAAACTATTTTAGCAAATTTGCATAACGATCAAGATCTATTCACGTCACTTTTGGCAAGCTACCCAAAGCGAATTCAGGCTGTCTTGGAAGCCACTGGCGGGAACACCAAGTTTTAATTGTTTCTCATTAATTGCAGGATTAAATTCTCTTTTGTAAAGTATGTTTAGTTTTACTGTACCTCTAATGGTTTAGGCCATGGGCGGGGGGGGGCTAAGGTTTATTGGAGCCCCGTATAGGGATATAGGAATTATTCATGGTTCATTTTTACACACACACACACACACACACACACACACACACACACACATATATATATATATATATATATATATACGGTTCGATTATATGGCGATCAGTCGGTTGGTTGTTGCGTATTGTATCTTTTATTTTGGAGGAAGTTGTTGACTTTGGAAGGTTTACTGAATGGATAGAAAGTTTGGTAACTGATATTTATCACTTCTCAATTGGAGATGGCGAGTGAAACTGCCTAAGTATTTCCCTGAGCATGAAAAACACGTGAAGGAATGAACAATAAGCAAATTGAGAGCGTTGGGTATTTCTTTCTTTGTCGTTAAGATAGGCTTTAATACTGAGACTGCTGGCGAGTAGGAATTTAAAACCAACTTGAGGGTATAAACTGGAGTGGAAAGAAGTGCGCTCGGGTCTAATCGTACTTAGAGATGGAAAGTATCCATATTGGAGTTGGCAGTATTGGGTGTCCTTTTTTGGTTAGTTTACAAACTTTAGCAAACAATTTGAGTAGTGTTTTCTGCAATAAGGATCCGGGAAAAGGTTTCTAGTTAAATATTTATTTCATTACAATTCAGTGTCTTCAGAGAAGGATAAATATGAAAAATGTAAATGAGATTCTCGAAATATTGAGGCTGTAACAAGATATACAGGGTAATCCAAAAAAGTTGTTTACAAAAAATTATTGCACATTATTTGTGAAAACCCTTTTTATGGATCACCCTATATTTTAAATTTTGGTCCTAAATCAGTGGTTGGGTTTTCGGGATACGGAGGTGTGGTATGGATTGTTTTGTCTAGCTATTTTAATGACTAGAAAAGGACTTAATTATTATTATTTTTTTTAAGTAAATGTTAATGTGTTTGCTGCTTAAATAATTGAAGAAGGATTTGGTACGTTTGTAATCAGTAAATAGTAAGTGTGCTGTCTGTGTTTCTTCCGATATGTAAGGAATTTACATTAATGGGGCATTTATGTATCCAGTGTGTTTCGTGGTGTAAAATAAATAAATATATATATATTCTTACTTAATAGATAAAAGAAACTTTATATTTTAAACATTTTCGACAACTTAATATAAGCGTCAGTTATCGGTTACGGCACAAAAACATGAAAAAGCAGGAAGAGAAGACGAGACGGGCACAAGAACATTTGGAATATCAACATTTTGCGAAAAATTTCAAATGAACAGCAAACTGGTATAAAAAGATAAAGGACATTTTATCTTATATCTTTAACCAAATACACAAATAAACAAACTTTATTTCATGTGCAACTGCAAATCTTCATTGATTTTTTTATTGTTTTATATATATACTTAATAACTTTTAAAGTAGTATTTTTCTGGAGCCACTCTTAGCTTAGTTAATTTATTAATGGATAGGTAAACATACAAATAGACAAATCTACATTGCTCAGTAAAAAAAAATCGGCAAATTTCCAACGAAACTGTTATGACTTTTGCCCGCTTCTATCACAAGGAATAACCGCGTCATCTGCTGTGCCTGTTTGCTGTAATTTCTTAGCACTGTTATTTGGTTTTCATTCTGTATATACTCGTAATAACATCTTTATAGAGATTTATATAGAGATGTGTTACTACTGTAAGAAATGCCATTTGCAAATCATAAAAAACTGTAGACTCCTTGATAAAAATAGCTTTTGTCCGAGTAAAATATGTTACTACTTTATGTCACGTTAAAGTTCTCCGTGATCTTTTCAAGGTATGTGAAGACTCTGTCCCCCATTTCCCTCTCCTCCTCTTGTTTTGATTTTTTAGAATATTAAAGTAATTGTAACTCATCACGTAATTTGACCAATAAATATGCGAGTCCTGTATCAAAGTTTCGTTACCCAATGAAAAGGAAAAATAGTTACGTTGCTTTTTTTATGGTAAATGCAACAAATTTACTTAATTTATGAAATCGTCATCTCTTTATAGATGTAAAACGGATTTTCAACTTCTTACATGCTGAGTACCACCACAGAGTCACCGGACTATCACACGTACCCCTTGGGCTTATGGATCTCTCGTTTCAGTGATCTGAGGGAGTAAAATGAGAAATTGTGAGTTTATTCATGCTCATTCATGGTTAGGTCCCCCTCTCCGAGAGAAAGAAGAAAAACAGAAGGGATGCAACAGTTACAACAGCTTGATTATCCTGAAACGTGTTAATTCGCGTGTGTCACACAGCCCTAACCATAGAGCTTCGTCCTAAGAAAATGAGACACTTTTAGTGAGAGGGTTGAGGCTGGTTTTGCTCAAAAAGCCATGCCATTCTTGGTATCTTCGCCAATGTACAGCGAAACTCGGCCTCTACGATCAACCGAGGTCTCAGCCTTGATTTAATGACGAAAAAGCTGGAAAATCCAGTTTCACATAGGTAGATCGGAGGACCTACCAGTTTTGTTGATGCAAAATTCAAGATTGGTTCAAACGAGACTTTCACACCGCTTTCTCTCGGTTAAGTATAATGCGTCCTGGTTCAGCAGTTCAGTTGACACCCAACAAGTATACTTCAACAGGTTCTGTTTCATAGCATCCGCGGAGAACGCATTTTTGTATATGACACCTTCTGACAATTCATCTCCATTCTTCACAATAGGTATGAACCCATACTGAATATAATCATCACAGTTGTGCAGCTTTTTCTCATTCTTGAATGCCATCTTACCTGTGAGTGTGAAGGAGAAATATCTAATTACGATTCTGCTTGCAAAATAAGAATAGAAGTATAAACATAAAGCAAACCCGTTAATCTTCTGTACTGCTCCAGCGCATGTACAATATAGCCCTAAAGACCAATGGAATCACACCAAGAACAGAGAACTTTTCGATATTTTGTTAAGAATAATTATCATATGAAAAACCCTGAATTACAAAAGAATTAAAACAGGCAAGCAAGAATTTAAACAAAGAAATCATATCAAGATATTCGGAATTGTCAACCAGCTGGGTTGTCGTGTAACCCAGGTGGAAAACCCTTGATAAGAGAATGATGCCAAACACCAGATTCCCCGTCCACATGTCAAGGGCTTACAGTTGACCTAACGATTGGTTAGGTTAGATCGTGATATTTTCGTTAGTTAGCCTTATAAGACTAACTAAAGAAGGCTGGGGGCCCTGATCATCAGGTGATCTAATATTTTTTGTTTTTATTTATGTTCATAGCTGTTAAATTAAATAAATTAAATTTCTCCTATTCAAAATGTACGATTGTACCAATGTACCAATTGTCAAGGACGTACAGTTGACCTAACCGGGAAAGAAGAAATTGTGGGGGTATAACCGAAAAGTACCTTTCATTTTCATATACACGATATGCAAGATGTTTGGTAAATGCATATGCAAGCTTAAGTTTAAAGTGAATTGCTTTGACATGTAGGCAGGCCAGTCCCATATCTATTAATATCCCAGAGAAACTATAGCCTACATAAAATAAAAAAAGGAAAAGTTGATAAATTTAATACAATAATTATAGTGTTACACACTTAAACATAGCTTACTTTTGTTTGGTCCAATCACGTCTGCCTAATGATGTAAACTCTGAAAGTAATCTGCTTTTATACAGGGTTGCCACAAGGTCCCTTTGCATGTAAAACAAGGGCAACATAGGTTAAGTCGTGAATGAGGTACATTCAGTTAAAAATAACATCTTATAAAGCCCAAGGGATAGGGGCTTGTAATTTGTGGCTTGTCAAAATTTCAATATAAGCTGCAAATCGGCTAGCAATTATTAGGGCCTAAGCTAAGGGACCGACCTTCATATTAAGAGTAAAAAGTCTTCGGCATTTGGCTGATCTAGTATCAATGATATCCTATAATCTCTTTTTATATAATTACATTTTTATTTTTTATATATGTAACATAGAAGTACATTACTGAGACAACAAATTTATGGGATCACCTGAAGATCAGGGCCCCCAGCCTTCTTTAGTTAGCTTTATAAGGCTAACTAACGAAACTATCACGACCTAACGTAACCAGTCGCAAGGGCGTACAGTTGACCTAACGATTGGTTAGGTTAGGTCGTGATATTTTCGTTAGTTAGCCTTATAAGGCTAACAAGAGAAGTCTGGGTGCCCTGATCTTCAGGTGATCCAATTTATGTATAGTCTAAAAAGAACTTGGTATTAGAAAAATCTTTCGGAACGGAAAACAACCTTATTATGTAGGTTGAACTATCACTTCGTTTGACTTATATAAATGTAAGTTTAGAATATAAAGACTTTCACTTGAAACGAAAATGTTCACGTGTATATAACATAACTGGACCGTTTTGCTTAAATTTTCGTTTATGAACCTTATGCTGTTTCGTGCGTTGGTCTCTCTTCACACGGAGGTCAAGCTGGTGGCGCCGCCTCTAGGTCTGGCTTGGTGGAGGAGCGAGTTGTTTTCTTGCGTTCTCCACCGTACATAGCCAGGCACGCCCAGCTCATCTAGTACCGTCCTGAGCCAGGCATTCAGTCTTCTCTTGAAGACTTCAACTTTGATCCCCGTTACGTTTCTGAGGTCCTTTGGAAGCTGGTTGAAAAGTCTTGGCCCCCTGGCAACCAAGCTATTTTCCTTCAGAGTTGAGGAGGTCCCTTGTCGGGCCTTTAATTTGGGAACACTACACATTCTGCCTTTCCTACTTTCCAGTGTTGTTTGAATGGTAATTGGGTTTAGTTTTAGGTTTGGTACCAGTTTTTCGATCATTTTCCATATGTAGATTATGGTGTACCTCTCTCTTCTTCTTTCCAAGGAGTACAGATTTAGTTTACGTAGTCTTTCCCAGTAGTTGAGTTCTTTGCAGCCATCAATCTTGGCTGTGAAATGCCTTTGCGTTGCTTCTAGTTTATTAGTTTCTTCCTTTTTATATGGGGACGTCAAAATTGAGCAGTATTCAAGTTTTGGTATAATCAGTGTTTTTAGCAGGGGAATCATTACTGTCCTGTCCCTTCTCTTGAACGTTCTTAGTACCTGTCCGGCGACTCTTTTTGCTTTATTTATCGCTACCTGATTTTGTGTTTCGAATTTCGCATCATCTGTCATTATTATCCCGAGATCGATCGCTTTCGTGCTTCTCTGAATTTCCTGTCTATCTGGCGCATAATATGCAGTCTGTTTAAGTTCTTCTTTTCTACCATATCTCAGGAGCTGACATTTCTCGGTGTTAAATGACATGTTGTTGTCTTCTGACCATTTGTATGTTTTGTTCGTGTCCCTCTGCAAGGCCTCCACGTCATGTACATCGCTGATTTTTCTGCTGATCTTTGTATCGTCTGCAAAGGATGTTACTATACTGTTGCTGTTTACTCCGCTGTCTATGTCTGTTAGCATGATAATGAACAGGAGTGGAGCCAGTACTGTCCCTTGTGGTACTGAGCTGCGTACTTCCGATTCTGATGATGATATACCTTGAATTTTGACGACCTGCAGACGTTCTCTGAGGAAGTTGTAGATCCATTTTCCCACTTTGCCTGTTATTCCCATATATTTCATTTTATGTGCTATTATACCATGGTCACATTTGTCGAAAGCTTTAGCAAAATCTGTGTATATAACATCGTAGTTGTCATTGCCTTCCAATGCATCTAGGATATTGTTGTAGTGTTCTATTAGTTGTGATAGGCATGATCTACCTGATCGGAATCCATGCTGATTTTCGTTGAATCTTTCCCGTGTCTCCAGGAAGTCATAAATTTTCTCTCTAACTATTCTTTCAAATACTTTGGTGAGGTGGGACGTCAATGACACTGGTCTATAGTTCTTTGCTTGAGATCTGTCCCCTCCTTTATATATAGGGACAATGTTTGCTCTTTTCAAGGTGTAGCTATTTCATTTTTACAGTTTTTAATCAATAATGCGTTCCAATTGTCCGGACCTGCAGCTGAATGTGGTTTCATTTGTCCTATAGCTCTCGCTACATCTTCTGGGGTAAAATCAAAGTCTGTTATATACTCTCCTTGCAATTCCTCTTCAAATAATGCATTTATGTCAGGTATCGCTTTGTCACTTTTTGGGGTATACTAATGTACTATAAATCATTCAATTATTTGGTTCGAAATTAAAAAAAATAAATTAACTATACATACTACAAATATATACAAACAAATGATAAATGAGAATAGATGGATACATAACAAAAGAATTAAGCTAAACAAGAGTATAGAATATGAACCATTTTATATGAATTAGGACGTCCAGGAAGAGTTCTTGTATGAGAATAGTTTTGTATTGTCTTACTATGTCCCGACAAAAGCCGATAATCATACATTAATCCTTAGAATTATGGAAGGGCTGTACTTTAAATCCCCTCAACTGACAGTAGTACTTCCTCTAGAAAAAGTACGTTCTTCTGTATGTGATCATGACCTAGGACACACGAAGGCCTTGCTGGCCCTTGCATGGAACACACAACTAAACAGATACCACAGCGATAACAACTGTATTCGTTGTGACGTCCTAATGAATGTAATAAGTTAATAACCAATGAAGTTGACACAAAGATGTCACACTGGTTTGTTAGAATATTGTTGAGACATTTTTTAGTGTATTAAAAGAAAGTAGAGTAATTCATTTCTTTGAAATAGATCCCCCCAAAAATGAAGATTTGTATTGGTGTTCATTTCCAATTTCCTAAAAAAAATTAATTTAACGGGCTTTAAGTTTTCACTTATACTAAGCATGCGAGACTATGAAAATGCAATTTGCAAGAATAGGAGGCTTTTCTCTTTATAGAGCTTAGTGCTCACAAGGAGCAAACGTATGCAATAAAATTTCATTTTATCACTGATAAACTGTCAGAAAGAGAATCATGGCATTAATGTTACAGTAATTTGAAACGAAATATAAGACGGAAGCAAATTAATTTCTCTCTTAACAAAATTTAATTTCACTATATTAAAATAAAGGAACATTAATTTCTGAAATATCAGCAGCCATCTTGTATTTTAACAATTAAAGTGAAAATCAAAATACAATCTTATCATTTCTACGTTAATGAACTGATGATGTTTTTGTATAAATTATTCTAACCCATTATATACAGATTTAAGTGTCTCGAACTCCCTTAGAGTTCTGTGGAGCAAACAATTTCTGATGTTGTACGTGTCAGATGTCTTTTGTACTGACATATATTGAAACAAAATATTACTCAGTGCGACATTCCTACAATCTGATGCTCAGTTTCATGTTTGGAAATCACAGGTTAAAAAGAAAGAAACTGCTTTTATAATTATCACTTAAAAAATTAATAAATACTGATACTTTTCTAAGCCAAATTTTACTTATTGTTGAAGGTTAGTACACTGTGTTTCATTACCATTTGTTGAATATTTTATTCCCCACATCAGAACTGAGCTACATGAAGCTACATGTGGGAAACTCCAACCAGTCATTTTTTTGGCAAGTCCCTCCAGCTGAAATTTGAAAGTGCATGAACTACATACAACAGAGATTTCGGTAACGTGTAGGTACGGATCCCTGACGCATGGATTTAGCTCCTGACGTACAAGCTTAGCACCCTGTAAAATATCGTATAATTACAAAGTTTGAAGAACTGTTCTGTTCTTATCCGTGGCTGGTTAACCAGACGTAAACACAGATCAACATTCCGAGACGATTGACCCGATACGCTTGAGAAGAGTGCCCTCTGTGCAGTTTGAGAGACGTTACGTGTCTCGGACTGTTGGTGTAAACATCTCTATATTTCACAACACACAGTCACTACTACGAACCTGTACCATATGAAGTATTTTATTAAAAAGCCTTTCGCGTTTTATTAAAAACAGTATCTGAAATAATGTATGAGTGCAAAGGCTGAAGGACTGCATAATCACAGACGCCAAAAAAGTCCTGTTCTGGCGGTAATGAAATGAAACATGTTTCTTCTGGTCAAAACAAACCTGGATATGTGTAGCGTGTTGTATAATGTGATAACAGTGTTGGTTTACGTCGTCGTCGTCGTTGGCCTAGGCAAGCTACGGCTTGGGACCGTAGCGCATCTATCCGGTATAGGTTAACCTGGATGATGTAGCCATAAGCACTGCCGCTAGTTAAGTGCCAACCAGTGATTATCTCACTAGCCGTATTGAGTCCGTTAGGCGAAACTACGACAGTACCAAAGGTGGAAAATATAACCTTTGGTTTTCTATTATTTATTTGTAAAATGGACATGGCATTAGATTAAAATAAATATTTGAATATAAATGATTAACTGACAATTGTGATATATAATTAATTATGTTTACATACAATAAAATAATATAGTATACATAAAATTAGTATTAATGTGGTTCACAATTGAATTATAATGGGGTAACTAATTTAAAATGAATTTATACTATTCCGAAATTCAAGACGGTAAAATTAACATTTATCTTGAAACTAAAATAAGAGTATTCACTACACACTCCCCACCAGAAGGAAGTTCAAAGAGTTCCGAACGACACAGATTTCCGCTGAACCTTTTTGGTAGCTACTTGTACCTCACTTAAGGTTGATTCCAAAAACGCAGGCTTAAGACGATCGATAGAAACCTTGTCGACCTTGGAACCGCGCTGGATGAGGAATGATTTGCGCGTACGTCGGAGAACTTCATAGGGTCCGTCATATGGACATTGGAGAGGCCGTTTTGGGACAGGTACACGAACGAAAACGTGGGTGCAAGACTGGAGGGCTGGGGAAATAAAGATGTTCTGTTGGCTAGTCAATCGAGGGGGAACAGGCTGAAGGGACTGCATGTGAGAGGAAAGTGTTTGAGCGAATTCCGTAGGATCGCATGACTTATCCCCTGCAGTGAAGTAGCCACCTGGTAGCCGCAGTGTTGTTCCATAGACTAGTTCAGCCGCTGTAGTCTTCAGATCACTCTTAAATGCAGAGCGAATACCAAGCAACACGAGTGGAAGCTTATCCATCCAATGGGAGTCTTCGTGACACATAAGGGATGACTTCAGCTGGCGATGGAAGCGTTCGACGAGGCCGTTAGCTTGCGGATGATACGCACAGGTATGCGCATGTACTGTACCCAACAAGCTGGTAAACTTCTTCCAAAGCGAAGACTCAAATTGGCGACCTTGGTCAGTGATGACTTTTGTCGGCAATCCAAATCTTGATACCCATCCATGAAGAAAGGCTCTTGCAACAGTGTCCGCTTGGATATCAGGAAGTGGGATGGCTTCAGGCCATCTGGAAAAGCGGTCGAGACAGGTGAGCAGATAACGTTGGCCTTGAATCACTGGAAGAGGGCCAACAATGTCTACATGAATTACCTCAAATCGCTGGGATGGGGGCGGGAATGCGTCAAAGGGGACCTGGTGTGCCTTTGGACTTTGGCACGCTGGCAGGCAAGGCACGTTTTGGTCCAATGTTTGACATCCTTCCGCATCGAGGGCCAAACAAAGCGAGAGGTAACCAGGTGTTGCGAAGCACGGATACCAGGATGGGAGGGGTTATGAAGATCCGTGAAGACTGCTTGTCTGTGACATCGAGGGACATAAGGGCGAATAGCAGCTGTTGATACGTCGCAATAGAGGGGCACAGACAATCCTGGCATACTCATTTTCTTGAGGGAAAGTGAGTGAGTGGAGTCTTCTCTGAGCAGGTCTTGTAGTTCCGTATCCTTATCTTGATCCTGTGCAATAGCATTCCACAGTGTAGAGCTGAGGGTAACAGAAGTAATCTCTATTCTTGAGAGTGCATCCGCTGGAGTGTTCAAGACACCTTTGATGTGGCGGATATCTGTGGTAAATTGCGAGATATAATCGAGTTGCCTGATGACTCTGGGAGAGTGGTTACAGCTGTTTTTATTGAAGACAGTGACCAAAGGTTTGTGGTCGGTAAAAACACAAAACTCTCGGCCTTCAAGGAAATGTTGAAAATGCTTCACGTTTAAGTAAATAGCAAGAAGTTCACGTCCGAAAGCACTATAACGCGTTTGGGCTGGCTGCAGCTTTTTCGAGTAAACGCGATGGGTGCTTGTTGACCGTTAATGGTTTGTTCCAACACCCCACCGATCGCAACATCTGAGGCATCGACCGTCAGAGTTAGGGGGCATCACTGATAGGAAATGACAGAGACAATGCACTATTGATAGCATTTTTGGCATTGTCGAACGCCTGTAAACTATCGCTACACCATACCAATTTCGTTACCTTGCGTTTGTGTGTGATCATAGCGTGTAGAGGAGCAAGAACACTAGCACAGTTTTTAATGAACTTGTGGTAATAATTTACCAAACCTAGAAACCGACGTAACTCACGCTGATTATTTGGCATAGGGTAATTTTTTATCACTTCACACTTGTCCTGAAGGGGGTAATTCCGTGCTGCGAAATCGTGTGACCAAGAAATTCCAAGGTTGGCTGTGCAAACACACACTTAGATGCATTAATAGTAACACCGTATTGTTCTAAGCGTTGAAAGAGGAGTGAAAGATGTTCCTTATGTTCCTCTTCCGTTGAGCTGGCCACAAGCAAATCATCGATGTAGGCATAAACAAAGTCTAAGCCTCTGGTGACCTCATCTATAAACCTCTGAAAGGTTTGCGCAGCATTCCGTAGCCCGAACGGCATCTTCACAAATTCGAATAACCCAAATGGTGTACAAACTGCAGTCTTGGGAATATCCGAAGGCTCTACGGGAATGTGGTGGAAAGCCTTAACGAGATCGATTTTACTGAAGATAGATTTGCCGTGGAGAAGAGAAGTAAAGTCTTGGACATTTGGTACGGATATCGGTCCGGGATGGTTGTCGAATTCAAAACCGGTAATCCCCACATGGTCTCCAGTCTCCTGACTTCTTCTGGACCAGGTGTAGGGGAGAGGACCAACTGCTTTTGGAAGGTCTTATTATCCCAAGATCTATCATAAGCTGGAATTCCGATTTGGCAGCTTTCAGTTTGTCCGGGGCAAGACGTCTGGGTTTTGCAAACACAGGGGGACCTTTTGTTGTAATGTGATGGGTAATGGTGTGCTTAATGGTATCACCATCTGCATCGGTTGAAGAATTCCTGGATATCGCTGGAAAAGGCACTGGTACATGGAATTAGGGGGAACGAGGGAAAGTGCAGAGTTCGAGGCGTCCGGAAGGGCAACCTGTTTGGCAAGAACAGAAAGCAGTGTGGCCTGGTCGCATAAGCGTCGCTTGTCAAGATCCACCAGGAGTTTGAAATGCTGGAGGAAGTCAGCGCCGATTATGGGATGCCGCACTTGAGCACAGATGAAAATCCACTTGAAGGATCGGTGAAGGCCCAAGTTTAGTTCACGCGACTGAGTACCGTACGTGGGTATGCGTGAACCGTTAGCAGCGTATAGAGGCGGAGATTCCGAGTGCGTATAACCAGATTTTTGAGGGAATACACTGACTGACGCTCCGGTATCGACCAAGAAATTGATACCAGAGTTCCTGTCCTTTATGAATAACAGGTTGGCAGTGCGAGTACTAGACGCCATTAGGACTCGCTGCTGGGGTTTTCCGACGAAAAATTGCAAGGGGAGATGCACTTCCTAGCCTTCTTTCCAAATTTCGAGTGGTAGAAGCAGATCTTCCCGGAACTCGAACGATGCCTCTTCGTAAATCTTGACCGAGAATGGCTTCTTTGCCGTTGATTTTGTAGCAGAGAACAAACGTGGTTGAGTTGTTGACTTAACTCTTCCACTTTCAACTCCAGTTCCGATTGTGTGTTCACGTTGTTGACCGGAGCTGTGTCAATTTCTACTACTTTGTCGGCAGTTTCTGCTAGTTTATCAACTGGAGTAGCAGGATCCATAGTGGCCAAGACACGCTGAGCTGATGGAGGAAGTTTCTGCAAGAACAACTGTCTAAAGATGTCCTTATCGAAGGTTTGTGCGCGTTCGCCTAGAGCGCACTGCATAGCCCTCAGCATTTGAGTGGGCTTACGGTCTCCAAGTTCTTCTTTTGAGATTAACTGATGTAGTTTCTCACGCTCGGAGACAGTGGTGCGGCACAGGATGGCAGACTTCAGATCGTTGTATGGGTCCTCACTCGTGGAAGTACACACGATGACGTCACGGACTTCAGAGATGATGCTCGCTGGTAGAGAGGACAAAACATGATCGTATTTTGTCCTGCTAGCGGTGATCCTTCCCAAGTTGAATTGTGATTCCACTTGGTGGAACCAAATAAATGGATCACCCGGCCAGAAGACGGGGAGCTTTACGCTCAAGTGGGAGAAGGCACCAGCGTCGTCAGGCATCTTCTCCTATGCTTGCTAACGTACAAGCAAGACGACAAGTTCCCAACGAAGGAGTGGAGGTTGAGACGAGCGCAGGCACAGAGCGCACGGGCTGGGGTGAGGGGCAGAGGGCACGAGCGACATTACAGTCTGGTCCTAGTCGTTCGGGTGAAGGGGGTGGTGGGCACGAACGACATTACAGTCTAGTCCTAGTCGTTCGGGTGAAGGGGGTGATGGGCACGAACGACATTACAGTCTAGTCCTAGTCGTTCGGGTGGAAGGGGTAATCCAGCTCCGGGGTCACCAATTGTTGGTTTACGTCGTCGTCGTCGTTGGCCTAGGCAAGCTACGGCTTGGGACCGTAGCGCATCTATCCGGTATAGGTTAACCTGGATGATGTAGCCATAAGCACTGCCGCTAGTTAAGTGCCAACCAGTGATTATCTCACTAGCCGTATTGAGTCCGTTAGGCGAAACTACGACAGTACCAAAGGTGGAAAATATAACCTTTGGTTTTCTATTATTTATTTGTAAAATGGACATGGCATTAGATTAAAATAAATATTTGAATATAAATGATTAACTGACAATTGTGATATATAATTAATTATGTTTACATACAATAAAATAATATAGTATACATAAAATTAGTATTAATGTGGTTCACAATTGAATTATAATGGGGTAACTAATTTAAAATGAATTTATACTATTCCGAAATTCAAGACGGTAAAATTAACATTTATCTTGAAACTAAAATAAGAGTATTCACTACAACAGTAAATATATTTGTATTACATGAACAAGAAGATTTTTATATTTGGCACTTGTTGGGAACAGAAAAATGAAAGAAAGTACATTTGAATATATAAAAACAACTGATAATTGTTTATGATAAACTTGTAAAGACCAGACAATGAGATTTTTATATATGATAGTTAGTGGAACCTACCCTTACCTGTTAATGTTCATAGTATTTTTTATATATAATGTGGGATTTTTCTTCAGTGTTCAAAATGAAATGTCTCAAGTCTTGGCATTTGGGTCAGACTCAGTTTTTCAAGTTGACTCCCTGGTACTCTTTGAAATCAAGGTGGGACCCCTGGAAATATTTGGCTAGGAGTCCCAGAGTCCTGAAAGTTTTTAGCTATCGAAATCTTTGATACAAAAATGCATTTTCCTTCCCAATTATATGTTTTATTAGTGAATCATGAAGCAACTCTTTTAGTTTTATGTGAAAAACCTGCAACAATACCTGGCCTGTGTTCTGGTGTTTGAGAAGCTTGAATGCTTTCAGCGATTTCAGTCCATCTTCGATTGCGAGTAAACGTAATAAATAGATCCGGCTTCCCAAATTTTCTTACAATTGCCATAGTGTCTTGATAATTCTGCTGCATTGCTCTCGCGTTGCCTTGATAAAGATACTAATTTGACCGTAGATGTTTTGTATTTGTATTTCAAAGCCTACTTTTACACATGGCCAGCTTTATGTAGCCTTTTCTAAAGTGAGAAGTTTTGATTTTGTAAAAGTTGTTAGTGAAAGAATAACTAGAAATCTTGTATCTAAAGAAGTAATGTTGCAATAAAGATAATAATTTGACCGTACATGCTTTGCGGGCCTCTGCTAGTTTAGTAATAAATTGATTAAATCGTTTCGGCCTCTTTGATTAACAGAATCAGTAACTGACATTTTTAATTAATTTTTTCACTGCACTGAAAATTATGTATAGTGTTATCATGGATAATATACTGTATTGCATAATATGGCTCATACTAATATATATACACACACCACACTTTCTCATACACACACACACACACACACACACACAACACACACACACACACACAGGAAAATAAGAAAATTATTTCAAATACTTTCGCGTTCATTTCAACTCTTCTTTAAGGAAGTAAACTTCAAATAAACTCCAAAGTACTCAGAATAATTAAATATCTTATTTGCCTGAAGCTGTATTATAATAATTAAGTCCACGTGATTGTGATTTTTTTATTTTTAATATATATATATATATATAAATATATATATATATATATATATATATATATATATATATATATCTGGTAACCTGGTCGGAGTTCGAGTGTAAATCCCTTATCGCAAGGAGGTTATGATATATATATATATATATATATATTATATATATATATATATATAAGCGTAAATTAAAAGCTGAGATCAAAGTAACTATTTTTTAAAAGTTAAAACGTTAAAAACAAAAGAAAAAATAGAGCCAAAAGGCAAAGCTTTTTATAAAGCTTTCAAGTCTATCAAACTAAAATAAAGAGGAAGCAATGACCGCGCATGCGTAAAAATAATAATCAGGTTTGCTATGTACCTTCGTTCAAATTTTTTGGGATTTGGAAACTTGTATATTTTTAGAAACTTTATAGAGTCTACTGGCTTTAAAAACCAATGTTTGCATTTTTTATATCCTCAAGGCGATTTTCTAAATGCCCGCTATTGGGAATCTGTTTTTTGCATTTTTGCTTTGAAACTTTGCAAGATAATAAGGCTTGGTATGCTGGTCATTTTTATCGACACTCATTGTTGCATAAAAATAACCGTATCGATTAATTTGCGTTTTAAAACTTGTACGAGATGAACTACAGTAGAAGATGTCACTGTGTGTCGTTCACGAGTGAGACTGAGTCAGACATCGTATATCCTGTGATTCCTTACTGTAAACTAACTGTAAAATTATTGTAAAAATACTGTAAAATTACTTATCTTCCTATATTTGCAGATTCTAACATCATGAATGACGTACCAGAGATAGTACAACAAGATTCTACAAGCCAGACATCCATAAATTGGAAATGTGTATAATTTGCCAGACTGATACAAAGATGAAAAGTTCACTAGTATCATGGCCCAGGTCAGACCCATACCAGAAATTACTAGAAGCAATATGGGACCGCTCTAGCTTACATGATAGCACAAATGGCAAAAAAGAGAGCTTGTAGGCACAGCAAGCTGTTTAATATCGTTTATGCTACTCCAGCAAATACAGCGTGCCGATACCGTCTACAGCAGTCAGTGGCTACGGGATCATACATTCTCAAGCAGCGTGAACGCAAAAGGGAGTACTCTAAGTTGATTGGGCAGTCAGCATCTTCTGACTGTTTAACACCATTTACACGGTCATCAACCAACCCACTGAACAAAGACCTGGGCTTTTTCTGCCAAATTATTATTATTATTATTATTATTACTATTAAATATGAATGAGTTTACCTATAAAACAAGCATGTAGCCATTTACCTGTTTTAACAGACAAGTTTCCACAAGAAGTCTCACCCAAAGGAAACAAGAATAAGCAGGCAGGATAGAAGTGAATGTATGATAGTGTAGGACCTCCAATGAAATAAAAAATAATACTTATCCCTCTCACATTTGTCAGCGCTATTGATCAATTAAAATCCTATTACAGCTTCGGTTAAACCGATTAATATCTGAAGTAAATGCTATCAGTGGCAGACTGTTCCAGTGTTTAACAGTTCTGGGCGTAAATAATCGCTGATACTGGGTTGTATTACAGAAAGGTTGCACAAGAGTAAACTCATATGGTCGAATTTTACGTCGAGTTACTCTCTTAGGAATATGATTTGGTGGCAATAAATAAGATAAAGAAAGATTACGATTAAAATATACATATATTATGAAGGATAGACAAACTAGAAATATTTCTTCTGTATTCAAGAGAATAGCTCAGATTTGAAGGAAATAGAAACTTAGCATGCCTAGCAATTTTGTCCAGAAATTGCCACTGACAATGAGCAGCAGATCCCCAAACAGGAAAACAATATTCCAAGAGAGGCAGAACAAATGAACGAAAGCATGTTAAATTAATGTGTTCATCATGAAAGATAGAAGACGCTTTGCGAATTATACTTAATTTTCTAGAAGAATTAGATGAGATGTTTATAATATGCTTGAAAATGTGAATTTGGCATCAAATGTTACACTCAGAATTGTTAGAGTCACAGTTTTCTAAATTTAAGTTATTCATTTTTAATTGAGAATGGAGAGGTTCAGTTGTACGAGACCTACTTACAATAAGAGATTTAGTCTTGCCAGCATTCAGCTTCATTTTTCACTGATTACACTACGACATTACCAAATTGAGATCACTTGTAAGAGACTCGCTAGGTGCAAGTCTGTAACAAGGATTTGGGATAGTAGAAATCAGAGTGGAGTTTTCAGCATATTCGAGCATTGTAGTCTTCAATAGCTGGTAACAGGCAGCTCTTCACTGTGAGAACTGAAAACGCTGGCACGTCCCCGAGAGAAGCTGTGGACATCTCATAGGATGCAATACTAAGAACAAAGTTGATCACTGCCGTTTCCACATGTGGTACACATGCCATCGATATCAAGTGCCACAAAGGATATTGAACACAACACGTTTTCCATGTTTTGACAGAGAACACTAGTGGAAAAAAACAAACAGGGGGTGAACCAGATACAAGCCCTATGGAAATGGAAATGTGCCTGCGAAAAAGACATGGTTTACAAAACAATCACAAATCCTCAAGAAGGAAGGGACAGCATGAATACCATATACAAAGCAGCACAGGTATTACGCAGAAGCATTGCTGCTTTCAGTAAGGAGGACCCAGTGGAACCATATCAGTCTCCAGCAGCAGGGATGACTTTCCTACTCATTTGTATGCTTTGATGTGTTGGATAATGTTGGGCCATGCAGACGAACTGGAGAGTGAAGCCAGTACAAAAGCTGTAGACAGATCAGTATGTATTGCTATAAGTTCATGAGACAGGTAACATTCAAACCAAGCTGTGATTCGGCAACATTCAGGATGACGCATGCAAGGAAGAATCCTCAAGTTGTTGGGCTGGCACTGACTGTCCACAAAGACACAAGAAACAAGTACACACGGGTATTGTCATACATATGTGTGTTGCTTTTGGAAATATCTATTGCCGATGCTGTCACTGAAAATGCTAGTCAATTCCAGGGGCGCTATGTACCACCAGTTTTGAAGAAAGGTACATTTGTCTCCTTTGTTTTAGACAATACTGACTCTTGATGGAAAGGGGAACACTCATGGAACCATCATTGATGTGTACCAGAAAGCAGATGTTCCTTGAGAGGCAATTTCTCTACCATTATATATCAGTGAAGCAAATAGCCTTACTGAGACTCTATGCCACACAAAAAGTTATCGCATGTGCCAAGCCAAAGAACAAGTAGGCCATATCCTTACCAGATGAGCCAAGCAAGTTCACTGTCAACAAGGAGGGTATCTGATAATAAAAACCCACTCTAATAGACAGAGTTTATTTCCACAACAGTTTCGGTGCCCACTGGCATCCTCTTCGGGTGGATACATTCGTTTTTCTGTATCCACCCGAAGAGGATGCCAGTGGGCATCGAAACTGTTGTGGAAATAAACTCTGTCTATTAGAGTGGGTTTTTATTATCATATTTTGACCTTCACGTAGAAAAAAGTGAAGTTTTTTGCATTTATTAAGGAAGGTATCACTGCAGAATATCAGGTTGTTACTTCAGTCAACTCCAGAACAAAGGAGGGAGGTGCTCATAAAATCCCGGGCTGGGGAAGTAGATCACTCACCAAAGTTGGACCCTTACAACGGCCTCCAGAAATTATACATAAATAGTCAACACTTTTGACAGTGATAACAGAAGCACGGAAGCTGAACGAGCTGGTGGTCGGAAATGATCATGACATGAAATAATGAACATGAAAATGACACGAAAATTATGAAAACCATGAAAAGTATGATGACACATTGAGGAGCATAAAGGAATTGGCATTGATGAAGATGATGATGAAGTGTAGACTGTAGATGTTTGCTTTTAGCAATAGTGAGACGTGTAATTTCGCAGGTCAACGATGGTTGGACTTATTTCATTTGCATAAACATTCATAGGTCTTCCGTTTATATTGCGCAGATAAGTTTGTCAGGGAGACGTCATTTTTGTGAATTAAATTTTGTACTATTCATAGATAACTAAGATGGCTACCTAAGAGATAAAAAAAATGTAAACATTGGTTTATAGAATCAGCAGAATCTAAAGTTTCTAAAAATATATAGGTTTGCAAATCTCCAGTAAATTTGAACGAGCTCTCATATTTGTACACAGCAACCTGGACTATAAGTAATATTTTCCAAATTTACAGGTACTTTAAAAAAACAAGACGGACCTACAGCTTTACGTTGCATTCGAACCATGGGTCGTTACATAATCCGGGAGAATAGGACGGTCTCCCAGGCAACTACTACCCATACTCAATGTCATTTAACTTCGCTGATCGATGGGAAGTGGTGTTACAGCATTGACCACGACGTAACTCTTGTAATAACAGTTACTGTCCTCGTGTTTACACGCACTGAGGAGATAATGATTTTAAAGGTAGGGTACAACTGCAGGGTCACAGTTTAAGAACTGGTGAAACTACCTCTGCCTTGCATACCCATGGAACGAACCCCCTTTCACAACAAAACAAAACTCACCGTTGAAAATTATACTACTAATTTTTTAGTAGATAAAAAGGCGTTTCTACTCTCAATGTGATTAAAAATAACGTATAATAAATACACCTTCCATTCAAAAATAAAAACAGTAATTTGTAATTTTGCCTTGAATACTATTTAGTTCTACTGCGCATGCGTAGTCATTTGTTTTTACTTTGTCTTTTCACTTCACTTTGATAGACTGGAAGAAGAGGGTGGATGTCATGGAAAAAAGTTTGTATTTGGCTCTAGTTGTCGTTTTAACTTTTCAATTTTTCATTTTTCAATTTTTTTTTAAACTTCATTTTAGAGTTTCGTTTAGTTTCAAACCATTTTTCTCCACATCGCAGAGTACTGTCAGATTCACACACACACACACACACACACACATATATATATATATATATATATACACACAGTGTATATATATATATATATATATATATATATATATATATATATATATATATACAGGGTGGGCCGTAAGTTTCCATACATAGGAAAAATTAAACGTTTGTTTTTATGTTTCAGATACCCTAAGAATATGCGTGTAAGATCTTGTTTACTGATGAAGCAAATGTTTACGTCAATGGAGAGGTTAATCGGCAAAACATACGTTATTGGAGTAATGCTAACCCTAACTGGCTGAGTCCGACGAAGATGCAAGGTGCCGGTAAAGTGATGGTGTGGGCCGGGATATGGGGTGACAGAATTATTGGACCAATTTTTGTCAGTGGAAATCTTAATGCCGAAAGGTATCTTAACATGTTGCAAGAAGAGATTTTCCCATCCCTGCTAAACGAGGAAGGTAACTTCCCAGTTTACTTCCAGCAAGATGGAGCTCCACCTCATTATGGTCTTCACGTGCGTCGGTATTTGGATCAGCAGCAGTTTCCGGATGCTTGGATTGGTCGGCGTGGTCCTGTGGAGTGGCCTCCCAGATCCCCAGATCTCACCCCCCTTGATTTCTATCTTTGGGGGCACTTGAAGGCCATGGTGTATCAGGAAAAGATACGAGACATAAATCATCTAAAGGAACGTATCACCAACGCCATTACAAGCATAACGTCAACTGTGCTAATGCGTGTTCATCAACAGTGGGGAACACGTATTGAAATGTGTTTTCAAAACAATGGCAACCATGTAGAGCATATTATATAAATAAAAATGGTTGTCCATAAAAAAATGTTTATTTTTCCTATGTATGGAAACTTGTGGTTGTTTGCTTATATATATATATATATATATATATATATATACATAATCCGTGTATAGTAACACTTTTTCTAATTGAAAAATCGCGTAAAATATGAAACGTTAAACAAAGTGTATACATGAATACGGAGTCTGCATATTAAATACCTGCCATGAATATCTAACTACTTTCCATAAAAACCCTTTCTTTTCAGTATTGAAACTCTTACGAAAAGTTCTGAAAAAGGAATTCCTATCAATCTCGCTACAGTGTTTTTTAATAAAAGTTTTATTTTATTCATTTTATACCGTACATGAATATCTTTATTAGGGTTATTAGGGTTCATTGTTAGGTGCAGAAGCGCAGTGTATATATTGTTCGTTTTGTATATATTATATATATATATATGTGTGTGTGTGTGTGTGTGTGTGTGTGTGTGTGTGTGTGTGATGAAAACAGTTTAATTTTATACCTAAACAAACACCCAAAACCATTTGCTGATAAATTATATACGTTATACGTATTCGAGTAAAATTCCATAAACGGATATAGGCAGGATCAGTAATACTGTATCATTAATACAACTGTATCTTGTGACTCTTGTCGCGTGTATTAAATACGCAGGTGTGAAAGTATCTTGCAACGTGCATCGTGGATACATTATAAACAGGAAAGTGCTTAAAACATTCATGTCGAAGTATCTAAATGGGTTTTTTGTAACTTTGACGTTTTGAATAAACGAGTTCCTAATATTAACTCTATAGGTTCTCTATTTTAGAAGAGGGTCAGTACTTTTTTACAGTATAACAGAGGTGACAAAAGTTTCTAACCCTACAAGCCGCATATCAAAATCATCATATGGACGAGAGCCACAGCGAAACGCATATCCCTTTATGCAAGCATTGTCTAGCCTCAAAACTTTTAAAGACAAGAATGGCTGAAAACAAAAATTTGAAAACAATAAACGCAACTAAATACAGACAATAAAAATATGAAAGAAATCTTTCTCATTAGTTTTACCTCTCTTTTTCCATTTATCTTTCTTCAGGAACAAACTTGAACTGCGCGGAAGACACGGTTTATTACTGGAAATGGAAATATGTCAATTCCCCTGAAAAGTTGTCAGATGGACGGACAAACTTTGAAATTGTCAGCCTTCTTGGAAAAGTATAGGTAGTAGTAGACAAATTTCCGAAGAAAGCTGCCCAACCTCTGACAGTTCTTAATGTGTCCAAAATTTGCTAAAAAAAATTTAGACAGTTTTGTGCAGAAATAAGCATATTTTAGAAAAAAAACCTGTGCAAAATTTAACATGTTTTTGTGTGTCAAAAGCAAATAAAAAATTTACATTTATATTATTGTGTATATAGCTATAGGCTGTATATTACAAAACGTACCTTGTACTCAAATGTATCATGTATCTTGTTTCTTCATTCTGATTTCAAAACTATTTTCTACCTTCTATCCACAATACTGATAGTAAAAAAATCTCGTGTCTTGTATGAGTGATCATAATTTGAGTGTATTCTGTATGAAGAGAGTTAAGAATGCGAGAAAGCTGACCTTCTTTGTATCTCAACAAATTCGTACGTATTCTACATACAATAAGAAAAAAAGAAAAAGAGCTACCGGAGGTCCGGTGTTAGTTTCTCCGAGAAACTGATACAATGAGAAAACGAACGGACAGAGATAAGCAAACAAGTATTTGAGAGAGAGAGAGAGAGAGAGAGAGAGAGAGAGAGAGAGAGAGAGAGAGAGAGAGAGAGAGAGAGATTGTTTGTACACCTTCGGTCCATCGGGTAATAAGGAAATACAGTATTAGGTACTATATGTATTGAGATACAAAACTTGAGGCAATATGGATTGTCTCATGGAAAAACTGTATTACATTCATAATACACAATTTAATGTAAAGAGTCTTGACGTATTGACAAATTGGTAGACTATAACAATTAGGTTCTATAAACAGGTAAATAACGAAGTTGTCATTATAAAGTGGTGAATTCCTGGAGTAAAAAATCGAATTCTAGCAGTAACAGTAGGACATTTGCTTGTGACATTACATACACACTTTGTTTTCGAGCGCATGCATGACTCCCCTCCGTTTCACGGAGGACCTTCAATCTCCTGTTTGGCTGGCAATGAGCCTACGCAATCACCGAAGTCTCGCTGTTGTAACAAAAGCTTTCGCCATCATGCAGACCTTTTCCTGCAATTTCATCAATGGGAAGACATCAGACACGTCGACAAAAACAGGACCTCTCCAGCGCCCACAAGAGGGCCTCACCACAGTCTTTTGACAGCAAGCGATAACAACAACAACAGCGAGTGCAATGGCAAGCAACAGCAGCAGCAACCTTACCAGCACGCAACCGGCACAGCATCAATCATGGCTCAGTGAAACGCTCACCATCAGCACTACATTCTGCTTGCAACAACTCGGTGGAACGCCCGCTGCCTGCTATACATTCTCCTGGTCATCCACACAGCGGTTAAGGAAGACTCCAATTCACCGCCGCCGAACAGTTTCTCCTTTCGTCAGGAGCAACATTCAACCTGCCCGCTGGAGCACCTTCGCCGTACTACATCCCCCCCAAACGACCTGTAACATTTTGTTTGATTCTCTCTCCAGAAAGGAACTGCTGTAGTGGGCAATTTCTCACAGGATCATATTCTTAACTGTAAATTAGAGTTCTGCCGGAACGTATGAAGCCAAAAAGAGCCCATTTAAATAAAAAGCAGTCATAGGATTATAACTGCAGAATGCTCACAACAATATTTCTACTGGAACAAAGACCCACTGAAGCAACCATTAAGTAAGAAGTTTTCTCAGGCCTACAATCGTACAATTTTCGCTGGAACAAAGGCTGTTTCGGTGGAATAACTTCTTTAAATATTCATTTCTGAAATAGCCTCAGAAGGACCAGTCATAGTTCATCCTCTGAAGCTGTAACATTTTTTCAAAACACCGACTTGTCATCCGGTTCACCTCAAAAAACTTGAAAATTCACCAGTGCTTTATCTTATTATTCGTGTAATAATTTTATTTATCTTACATTTATTTATATGCATTGTTTTCCACTGCTACTTGATACTGTGTATTATTTGTAATTCTATTAACATATAATTCATGGATCTTAAACACTTGTAACCAGAACGATGAAATATAATCATTCTAATTTTGGTAACGCTCATAACTTCATACTGTATTTTGTTAATCGCTTTTGACATCTTATTCTGTTATTTAAATAAAGCCAAAAGCTGTATGACGCATAAATTTCCTTGATTGGTACGTTTAGTATCTGCTGACCCCCTGCAAACTAATTAAGTATTAAATAAAGTATATCTGCAATCTATGAAGTTGTAAATGCATCAGAATATCAACCTTCGCTACAAATTCATAGCCTATAAAAATTAGGTTCTATAAACTTGCCTGTATAAACCTAACTGACAAAAGTGTCTCTCTCTCTCAATATATATATATATTAATATATATATATATTATATATATATATATATATAATATTATATATATATATATATACAGAGTGGGTCAATAAATCCGAGACACTTTTTGCAAACAAATTACTCATGATTCACTAACGATGTAAAACGCGGTAAAAGGCAAACATGCACCAATGATTGATCACTGGAGGAAAAGACTGACGAATGTATTGGCTACTAATGATGGGCAAACTGAGCTCACAAAACTGTCATCAAACGACAGCCCTCAACGGACTCAGATCAAAGACGACTCTTCGAGATTTTTAACTGCTAAGCTCTGGGAACGAGTTTTTCAAAAGCCTTTCATTTAATCACCACTTTCACAAAAACTGTAGCCACAATTTTAAAAATGAACGCACCATTTTAAAACTAAAAAACACGGTCAATTTATTGCCTTTTTTTACCACGTTTGCATATCTTTAATGAGCAACGAGTAATTAGTTTGCAAAAGATGTCCGGGATTTATTGGCCCACCCTGTGTGTGTATATATATATGTATATATATATATATATATATATATATATATATATATATATATATATATATAATATATATATAGATATTATATATATATATATAGGGTGAACCAAATGTAGGTGGACAGTAAAGATAACGTTTATTTTGAGAATACATATTTAATTTTTTTGTATACTACAGGGTGTCCCGTAAGTCTGGACCCATAGGAAAAATAATAAAATTACAAAATAGTCCAAAAATTTATTACATAATCTGTTCAAAGTGTCCGCCGTTGTGTCGCACACATAGTTGAAGACGCAATCTCCACTGCGACAGCACTTTCTGAATCACAGTCGCAGAAATTTCTTGACACGCCTCCACAATGCGTGCTTTAAGGTGGAAAATGTTCTGAAGTTTGACCTCGTACACTTTGGCTTTCAAGTGGCCCCACAAATAAAAATCATAATAAAAATCATAATAAAAAATAATAAAAAAATAATAATAATAAAATAATAATAATAACATAATAAAAACATATATTATAAATCCCTATGGGTCCAGACTTACGGGACACCCTGTATAATACAAAATAAAATTTAAATAAATTTAGTTATAATATTTAATATAATAAAACACAAACACCATAGTTATAATGAACACCATAGTTATAATATAATATAACACAAACCGTATTCAACCTACTGTCCACCTACTTTTGGTTCACCGTGCATAATAATTGCTTTGTACGACACTCCGATTTCTTCTTGTAACCGATCGGAGGATTCTGCAAAAACTTAATAGGTTATCTGACGGTTCCCCGATTCTTCTTGTAGCGTATCAGAGAAGTTTGTGAGGCAATACTGGTCTCAGTCTTAAGACTTACTGATTTCTAACTTTACTGCTTCTTCAAAATGCTGTGTTCTTCTAACAAAAATACTTTGAAGAATACGGACTCAAGGGTAAAGTTAAAGATATCTTTTACTGACTTTTACTGCCTCAAAAATATTACAGGGTATTCTTTCAGCCTCTGCATCAGATCAGTCGGGACATAATAATAATTTGAAAGATTACATTGGTTTATATACGATTTAATTTGGTGACGTCATTATTATTTAATGTTGACTTGTTTTTTTTTCGATTTTAATAGGCTGAATTCATTTGCTAGCTCAACCCATATTATGTGGATCTTGCAGAAACTGATAAAGCAAAATACGAGTATTTGAAGATGAAGGCAAATTCTGCTGTAACAACATACTGAAAAATTTGATGTTATCATGATTTGGGTTGTCAACTAAAAATGGAAATTAAGATATGCATTTTATCATGAACTAAAATTAAATGTTTAAAATTTAAAATTAAATGCTGATTCAGGACATGACTTCATCTTTTATGATTTAAGAGTGAAAAAAAATTAACATTGTAGAATTTAACAAGATTACATAATTAACCTTAATATCAAAAATTGGTTAGGTAATTAAAAAAAAAAAAAGATCATTCATCACGTATTGGATAGGAAATTACTTAGCAAAAATAAAATAGGAAGAAAATTAAAATTTTAATTTCCCAAAGTTGCATGAATTTTATATACAGTTAGAGTGTCATGTGAGTTTGTACTTTATATGCAAAAACTGAACGTTAAAATGATCATTCTTACACACACACACACACACACACACACACATATATATATATATATATATATATACTGTATATATATATAATATATATATATATATATATATACTGTGTGTATATATATATGTATATATATATATATGTATATTAATATATATATATATATATATATATATATAATATATATATATATATATATATATATTTCACTCTAACTGATATTCGACGAATTAGTGATGAAAGATATACTTTCCAACAAGATGAAGCTCCTGCTCACAGAGCACGCCAAAGTGTCACATTCCTTGAGAACGAAACACCCGATTTTATCAAACCCAATGTGGTCGGCTAGTAACCCCGATCTTTCACCACTAGATTATGGTGTTTGGGAAGCCCTGAAGTCCAAAGTTTACATCCCTGATATAAGAGACATAGATGAACTACGCGAAATAATTCTGCTCGGCTGGGAGAAGGTGTCTCAACGATATATAAACAGGTATGTTGATCAGTGGCGTCCACGTTTGGAGGCCTGCGTTAAGCAGGAAGGGGGACACATCGAGCAACTTCTCAATTAAGACGAACAACATGCTAAGGTAAGCATCTATGAAGTTTGGGAGCTTTAGTCCCCTTACTTTTTTTAATATGACAGTTTACCTCTAAGGGGTCACTTTTTAATCCACCCTGTATATATATATATATATATATATATATATATATATATATATATATATATATATATATATATATAGGTACATTTGAACTTTTAAACCAATCACTTATTTATCTGAAGCTATAGGAATACAGTTTGTTAAGTAGAATATTATGGTCTATCACATCAAAAGCCTTACTCAGATCATAAAGTGGAGTTCAAAATGGAGTTCAAAACTAAAGCACATTTAAACACACATTTGTTCCCACTTTCAAACGCCATGAAGGCTTCATGTTTTGCCTGTTATTTACCTCTAAACAGTTTTAGTGTTTTTACGTGTTAGATATGATATTGCATCATTATCTACATATGACTAAAGGTAAATAAGAGGCAAAACAAAAATTACCAGTCAGAATTTTATGGAAAAAGAAATATATTTTACGAAGAAAACCTTTAAAGCTCTGGAGTGACATTCACATTACTAAATTTAGCATCAGCACATCACATATTTCCTGCCTCAAGTCAAGGGAATTCTGAACACGAATATGTGCGTACGTATATTAATTCAGACGCAAATTTGAGATCACCTGAAGATCAGGGCCCCCCAGCCTTCTTGAGTTAGTTTTATAAGGCTAACTAACATAAATATCACGACCTAACCTAACCAATCATCAAGGGCGTACAGTTGACCTAACCGGGCGTTCAATTAACACAGTAAAACAATGGAGATGTTGTAAAGGAAAAGATTCAAAAGCGGTTGCAGTATTTGACAATTATTTATAATGTAGGCTATAATTAACCATGCTTTAAATTAATTTTTAACGAGTAATCATCAATGCACTTTCTCCTCAAAATTTTAAAGGACAATTGGTTTAACGAAAATATCACAACTTAACCTAACCAATTGTCAAGGGCATACAGTTGAATTTGTTGGGTTGGGGTACTCAACTGCAATAGTGCCAATATTTAAAAATACTTTTTCATATATTCTTTTAAGCGTCTTCATTTTTTATTTTATTTTACGTCAGGTACCCGAACGGTAACGGATGTTTATAACTACATTTAAATTTTAATTAAAATCTCAATTTTACTATACTACGCATACTACGTTATGGAACTTTATGAGTTATATTTATCTGGAAAGATCCATATAGTTTCCAGTATTACAAACGTTACGCCGAAGTTACGCAATTAAGACGAAGAAAAATCCTACAACAAAAGTTTAAGAACAAAAAGTTACGGAACGAAAAATAACAGAAAGGAGTTTTACTTTTGTTAAAGCTGAAAATGTTACGATAATGTTGCGCGTTAATTTTAGTGCTACATAAAGTTACGTGTAACTTATGTGTAACTTGTATGTAAAATTTTTAGAAATGTATAACTTGTGTATTCTCGTTTCATCTTATCGTGTACGCGATATAGTATAGCAGCTGTTTTATGTGACACGGTATAATATATTGTTTTGTATTTCCTCACACTGCTGTTATAGAGAATTTGGATCACCTGAAGATCAGGGCCCCCAGGCTTCTCTAGTTAGCCTTATAAGGTTAACTACCGAAAATATCACGACCTAACCTAACCAATCGTTAGGTCAACTGTACGCCCTTGACGATTAGTTAGGTTAGGTCGTGATATTTTCGTTAGTTAGCTTTATAAAGCTAACTATAGAAGGCTGGGGGCCCTGATCTTCAGGTGATCCGAGTATTTATAGATGCCCAAGGATAAATAGTATGTGCAGTATGTGTTCTGGAATATGGCATCTTAAATTATATAAAATCCTACAACAAACATATAAAATCCTACAACAACATCACAGTTCGATTTGACCTTTCAAACTTGGCTTTTTATCTAACAGTACACCAAGTACTTTATAAAAAAATTATTCTATTAATTAACAATTTGAACTGGGAACTTTTACATAATGATTTTAATGTGGCAAAGGAAAATCTAGTCCAGCAGTGGATTAACATTGTACAATGACATCTCCTTTGGAATGTTGGTCGAATTTCGTGTCAGACATTCAACAGGGTGTCCACGATGTCCTGTCACCTTTTTTTTCACAATACATATTTGTGAAGGTAAAAAGGTGCAAAAAGTTAGCAACAGAAAAGTCGGAAAAAGCAGTCATTGAGGCGTTTCGCCTAATCGCTTCATCCATGGTGAGGAAGATGTTGCACCTAACATGGCGACTGATTATTCTGTCATAATAATGATGGTGCTCACACTGATTCCTTGGACAAGTAAAAGCGGAAATACGTTAAACCTGTTCACTTGTGAGTACATGAATAACTAACAAATAACTGTGATCTTCATTATTTCACACATTTCAGTTGTTGGGAAGTGTACTGATGTAAAAAAAAAGAAACATAGGAGTAACAGGACATTGTGGACACCTTGTACAAACGAAGTTAACATACTGCGTCATATTCAGAACCATAAATAAAAGGTAATAAATTATAATAACAGTCGCAGTGGACGTCCTTGGTCACTTGTACACTAAAGAATGACAAACGTCAGTCTGCTACATTCACCAGATAAATGCAGCAGAAGACTATATGAAAAGAATCAATATTTCAAGATGTCCTTTCAACAGGATGTTCCATGATGATCTTAAATCCTTTATTTATAAAGTAAAAATTATACATCAGACGAATAAAAGTTAAGTTTGGGGCTAATCTTCTGAGTGCTATATTGGAGAAACTTGAACAAGATTCAGACACGTTAAACAAAGTCTTTTTCAGCGTTGAGGGTAAACAAACAAAACAAAATAAACACGTAAACACGTAAACAAACAAACAAGATTCTGGATAAAGGAATACAAAGGTATTAAGGAGTAGCTTCATAAAAAATGTTCAAGCCATCGTTTATCTTCCTACTGAACGGAAAACACCTGACAACCGCACTCTCCAGACCTCAATCCTCTAAATTTTTTTCCCCTGTGGCTTTTTTAAAAAAAAGATGAATGTTACTAATCCAAGGTTCTCTCTCTGAACCGAAAGACAACATCAAAAGATAAACAAGATAAACATGATACACAAGGCAATGAAAAATTTTCATGGTGGCGTATCAGCAGTAATTCATCAGCAAAGGGAGTGGATTGGAAATGTGACTAGTTATCAAACGAAAGAGGAGAACGGCTGAAAATATCTGTTCTATATAAAACTCCCGTACGATTAAAAATGTCCAGAAAATGACTCGCAGTTGCAAAGTTCTGACATTTTAATTTCGGCTATGCAGCACCCTTACTTCGATTATAATTACAGTTTATGGTACGGGAATCGAGGAACACGTACTGCGTGACTTTATTTTATTATTATGAAATAAAAGAATAAATATACATACTACACATACAAACAGTTTGTAAAGTTTCTCTTCTTGAAGAGCCGAATTCTTTTACATTATTTCCAGATTTGCAGTTTATTTTTATTACTGTATTTGAAAGGCCTTAAAGCAGTGTTTCTCAGACGGTGGGTTGCAATCCCCCGGGTCGTGGTTTGTTTACTCCTGTAGACTGTAGTAGTGATTTCTGGGCAAAAAAAAAAAAAAAAACCCGCTTCGTGAATTTGTTTACCCTGTCGGGTGATAAGGCGTTGCGCCGACCTAAGACTCTGACACGGGGATCGTAGGAAAATTCCGGCTGAAAAACTGCCTGAAAGTGTCACAAACAAGATCATTAAATATACAAAAACAAGTGTAGAGAGTAAAGCTGGTTAAACCTTAACACTATGAAAATACCACTCCAATCTATGGGTTGATCTTCATAAGTTTAACCAGAGAAGACTGTTCCTCTTTTTTGGGATAGCGTTTAACTTATACCTCTTCTTCGGAGATAAACCATTTCGGCGAAAGTTTGCCGAGGAAAATGGAAAATTTCTGAAAATTTAAAAACTCAGGAGGAATTTAAAATCAGACAAATATCAAAGCATAAATTGTCATCTAGAATGACAGTGCATTCGACACCCAATCACAAAAAGTTAAGGGCTGTGACCATTGGAATAATATATGTATTTCCAACCCATTTAACCAACTATAATTCTCCCTGAATTTTCAGATTTTCAGTGTTTTCTCCATAGATTTTATTTCCTCGACGAACTTCTTTCCACGACTGTTCATAATAATTAACGAGCAATGTAAATAAAATAGGTTTTATTACTATTATCATATTACCAGGATATTCGCATATTCAGTTACATGACAACTACCTTTACCACAAAAGTTAATTCACGCTGCTTTTAAATTTCAAAAATCCTTTGTTTTTGTATGCTGTAAAATAAATTACGTCATTATTTGTTCTTAGATTTAGGGTTGCAGCTGTCAACAGAACCAATTTCTTAACTAGGATCGCTCGTTTCGGTCTAGGTTACGGCCACGTTAAGTTAAGATTAAGTTAGGCGGGACTAGGTTTATTAAAGTTTTATAATCTTACTGTAAATGTCAATATCTTGCTCTTGAACATTAATTGCATGTCCTCTAAAGCTATACCAAATATCGTTATCAATTAGTCCTGTTCTTCAGAATATCTCGAAGTGGACTACTTTCTTTCCTTTCTAGTTCTCTCTCTCTCTCTCTCTCTCGTCTTGGTGACATATTTTGTGCCTAAAAGAGTTAAAAGAATTTATTCAAAAGTAGTGAAATAGTGAAATTGGGATTTGGGAAAAGCTATTTGGGAGAGAAATGTAGCCTATAAGAGATACCAAAGGAGACAAACAGAAACACTTTAAACATATACATAAATATATGAAGAAAAGCTAAACTTTCAGAAGTGCTTAACCCTTTAACGCCGGAATTGTTTGTAGGGTTGTTATGAATGCGTGTATTTGAAAGGTTACCAATATGTAGCGTCGTCCTTTTAGGGTTAAATACAAGTTCAAATCTAAATTGCGAAAGAATGCTGAGAAAATCTCAAAACTTTACGAATACGTTAGTAATAAAAATCCGTGGTGCTACTGTAGTATGCGGTCTACCTACGATTGGTTAGGTTTAATCATGATATTTTCGTTAAAAAACGAAAATATCATGACTAAACCTAACCAATCGTCAAGGGCGATTGACAATGGGATGTAAACAAACAATTAGTAAACAAGATAAGAAGCTATAATTAAAAGGTAGACCGCCGAATCGTAGGTAGACCGCATACTACAGAAGCACCAAATCCATTGAGGGACAATCTTGTGCCATGTTGGTCGATTGAAACAGTAACTTAACAAATAACTATAAAGATATTGCCGTAATATTAAAAGATTTTTTCGCCAGTTTGTACTAGTGAGACTGGTGAAGATACGTCAGTTGTTCCACTGGTTAGAAACAAAACTTCTTATCCAGAAGAAATTGCACTATATATCTATTTTCTAAATTAACAGATCTCCGGGTCCTTCCCTATTTTCCCCAAAACATTTAAAATAATACAAAAATTAAATACTCTTTATTGCAGGAGATTGTTCCTTTGGATTTCAAATTAGCAAATATACAGCAACTCCAATCTTCAAAAGGGTGGACAAACAATAAGTGAACAATTACGGGACTATTAGTTTAACTTCTATTGTATGAAAGTTTTCTGAGTTTGTTAATCGGAACCGTATACCTTAAAAACAATAAGCGGATCATCTGAAGATCAGGGCCCCCAGCCTTCTTTAGTTAGCTTTATAAGGCTAACTAACGAAAATATCACGACCTAACCTAACCAATCGTCAAGGGCGTACAGTTGAACTAACGATTGGTTAGGTTAGGTCATGATATTTTCGTTAGTTAGCATTATAAGGCTAACTAAAGAAGGATGGGGGCCCTGGTCTTCAGGTGATCCCAATAAGCTTATTAGAAATAGACAACACGGGACTCGGAGAAATAAATCATTTTTAACAAACTTGTTAGCCTTTTTGGAGCAATCCAAGAATAAGCACCCCAAAGTCCCCAATCCAAGAAAAAGCACCCCTAGACCCCGATCCAAGAAACCACCCCGAGTTCGACCTCAGTCCAATTAAAGGATTTTAACGTATAAAATTTTTAAAAAAATATTTTAATGTTTACGAAGGATGTTGCAATAAAAAAATTAGAACAACATAATTAAAATAAAAATATTGAAATAAGGTTAATTGAATGCCAGGTTAGGTTAACTGCACGCCCTTGACGATTGGTTAGGTTAAGTCGTGATATTTTCGTTAAAACTAACGAAAATATCACGACTTACCTAACCAATCTTCAAGGGCGTACAATTAACCTAACCGGGCATTCAATTAACCAATTTAGAGCAATTAACTCCATTTTAACTCTATTTTAGAGCAATCCAAGAATAAGCACCCTCGTTCGACCCCAATCCAAGGAAAAGCACTCTAAATTGATTTGGGGGTACTTATTCTTGGATTGCTCCGCATTTTTTAAGAATGTCATCGGTATTTATGATCAAAATTGAACAATAAATATTATATACTTAGATTTTCAAAAAGCTTTTGGTAAAATTCCGCTTAAGTGACTGTTAAAAATCTAAAAGATCTCTGTGTGTATAAGGAGTAAAATGCTTAATTGTATTCATAATTAGTTAACTGATAGAAAAAGAGGTATGGTATTAAAGGAGGAAGAGTCACGGTTTACTGATGTAACGAGTGGGGTTTCACAGAGGTTAGTTTCGAGACCACTACTTTTCACAGTATATGTTAACGATCTTGACGGAAATTTATTTAGTAAAATTTTTAAATTTACTGATTATACTAAAACTTCAGGCAAAGCAATCACCGGTCAAGATGGGTGTTATTTGCAGCGCGATCTCAATAGTTTGTACAGTTGTCTAATAAATGTCCATACAATTCAACGTAGATAAATGCAGTCATGCAAAGAGGGTGTTAAATAGTATAGTCTCGAAGGAAAACGATTCAGGAGTCATTCTTACTAAGGACTTACATTTTTTAAATTGCTCAGTTGTTAACTGCAAGGTTAAGTCTTAGTCAGAATATGGTGTTCAGGTTTGGGTATATGTAAAGATATAGACATGCAAGAAAGAGTTTAACGGTGCATAACAAAGCTTATTTTATCATTATATAATAAATTTTGCTTTATAACAGAATTTTCACACTCCTACATGAATTAACTCCCGAGATGCTCAGCTTCGCAAATGTTTGCTAACCACAATGTCTCGAGCTTCACAGCGGTAACAAGACGTGCTGAATACAGTTTAATGCAAAGAATTTAAAAATCAGCCAACCCAATTATCCAAGCTATTCATTAATCCTGCCATATGTCATCTAATCTATGGAATTCATGATATGAAAACGTTTGTCTGTAGCTCCACTTAACTTCGACATTGCTATTTTCTATTATTTGTATTTCTGTTCTTGGTACGTGTTTTTTTTTAAATTGTATTTTATGTTCAGTTTATATTATTACTATTTGTCACATGGACTATTGATTTGCCAATAAACATTTTCAGTTTCATTTAGATTTTCATCTTCAAATCATATGTACGAGTAGACAGACTCAAAGAAACTAATTTGCATACATTCGCAACCAAGCGTTTAAGAAGGTGCATTTAATTTAGGTATATTTACTTAAAATCTTAAATCCTTTCGTTAACCTAAATACAGAACTTCTTTTTTTTTTTAAACTGGGCAACAGGAACATCACAAGAAATAACGGTTTTAAAATTAAAAATAAAAGATTTGAAACAAACCTACTGAAACACTATTCCATTTGTAACATGATCGAAAATGGAATAGCATTCCACTAGTGGTCATAAAATACATTCAAGAAATGGTTAGAGAAGTGTTTTGATAGTATAAAATTTATACAATTTGTTTTACGTTCTTGGTCATATTTTATCAAAGGGAGTGTTAAATTGAAATGTTATTTAGTTGAAAGTAAGGGGTTGCCCAATGGTCCTTTTGTAGTAAATGAACCAGGAAGTCGGCTTTCGATTCAGGTGATCAGAAGAGTAGAGGACTCTCGAGAGTCCAACCCTCTGAATAGTAATCCATTTTAAAGGAAAGCCGCTCAGACATATATATATATATATATATATATATATATATATACACACACAATTATATACATACACGGTCTGTGTGTATCATATATATATATATATACACACACACACACGTTAATGTACAGGAAGCTGCTTACAAGGTGGGTTAGTTAGGATAAAGTAGAAGTAGTAATGTTCTCTTTTGTCAATAAATGCAGTAGGAGGCTCCAAAGCACGTGGGAGATCTCGGATGACACCCATTGGTCGAGACGGAGAGCTTGATGAGGACTCTCGGGAACAAAAACCTCAGAATACAGGTGTTCAGTTTCAGGAAAGATACCTGGGATACATTGTAACCTCCTTAATAGTTTTTAGAAATTCTATATTTAGTTTAGTGAGGTAGAGCATATTGTTACAGTTTTACCTACGAAATAACATTTTTAAGCGTTTCTATTATATTTCTGTTATATTGCTATATTTTTAGGTGCGTGTCGTGTTGTAGCGAGGTCCGCATACATTGGATTTATCAATCTTTTTCTGTGAAGCCATTAAAACACACACACACACACGTACGTATCTCCACATAAGCGAGGTACCGACTTTTCTAAATCTATATATCAGGCGTCGCGAGTACAAAGGACGAACTCGCCACATCGACGGTTTTGAGATTGTTCCAAGAATTAATAGTTCAACCCACCCACAGACAATTGGTATAGCCAAATACTCCCCTCGTACTCTCAAAATGTAGTTATTTTCAATGCGTGTATTTACCCTATGCGCCCCTCGTACACAATAATCATAAAGTTTAAACATGTCTATCTCAAAACTGGCTTGGCAAGTGCGCCTCTCGTACTCGCGATGACTCAGTTATCTAAAAAACAAATTAACCTAGCCTAACTTTAGTGCCGTCGAACGGAGAAGGGCGTGGTGAGTGTTTTGAGTGCAAATGACGGCTCGAAGGGTGGTTTCTGTTAAGTCATTAAATAATGGAGTACTCGCCAATTTAGCTTAACTTAACCTTACCTAACCAAACCTTAACTAACCTAACCTAGCATAACCTAACTTAATTAGGACCAACATATCTTTTTTCCGACAATAAAAATGTTTCTAGATTTTTACATAAAAATGTTTCAATGTTTCAAAGTACCAAATACGATATCTTACAAAAAAAAATTATTGCACTTCATCAGTAAAATATCACATGCCTAGTTGCCATGCGCGCGCGCACACACACACACTGTGTACTATAGGAAGAGCTGTGACAGTGATTAGGGGTTACTGACCGGATGGTGCCCATGAAACATCAAAAAGGTTTTATAGAATTCTAGGAAACTTCTGACTAGAAGTGTTCTAAACTTTTTTTTCAGAGCTCGTCATGCGTGCGCGATGTGAAACCTTTTCAACTCAAATAAGGGATATATTAAGGACCCTTACAGAACACTTATATTTTCATACATGACGGTTTCCGTGCAAAGCATTATCTAACACAGAACAGTGCCTTTGATGCCTCTTTGTTAATAAGCCTTCCAAACATAGAATTTTTAAAACTATTCTTGCGCTTAGAAAATTAAACATTTTACATCTCAAATGAAATTTCATACAGAGCGCTTTTGAAAGAACTTTTATGTTAAAATTTTTAAAATTCTTAATATAAGGGATATATTAAGAACCCTTACAAAACGCTTATATTTTCATATATGACGGTTTTCGTGAAAAGCATTATTTAACATGGAACAGTGCCTTTGATTCCTCTTTGTTAATAAGCCTTCCAAATATAGAATTTTTTAAACTCTTCTTGCGCTCAGAAAATGAAACATTTTACATCTCGACAGAAATTTCATACATGGAGCGTTTGAAAGAATTTTTATGTTCACATTTTTAGAATGCTCTCTCACACCTCGTAAGAGGGTTTTGTGAATATTTAGATGTGTCGCCATCTACCGAAGGAAATGTCATTCAAATCTCTTCTCAGTTAATCTTCTTTTACATTGTGTTATTACATGCAAATTATTTTTTATTGGTTCACCTATAATTCCACATGTTAACAGTAACACAAGTTTTAACATTATTTATACTCCAAATATAGTGTAAAGCAATTTGTTCTTGCTTGAGATTCAAACCCATTTCTCTGGTGTGCCTTGGTTTCGGATTCCACGTTAAGTTGTATGGCGAAAGTGAGGCAACAAACTTGACCTTCGTCAGGATGAACAATTCGGGCGAAAAACTAAGGTTAATATATATATATATATATATTAGGGTGGTTCATAAACCTAACTTATGAATTTCTTAAGTCAGAACTTTGGTTTTTCTTCCTTTCTTATGGAAACTACATTGTGGAGATTTGGTACTATTGCTTTATACGTCACTAATGCCAAACTCACCACCTTATCGCAAAAGAAAAGGAAACACAGAAAAGCAAATATTTCCCTTGGGAATAGTTTTATTAATTATTAATTATTTATTGCACACCTATTTTATTATAAATTTCAATCGATATGTTATGTAGTAACTATATTTTTTTTAATTGGCGTGAATATACGAAGATCATTGCATTACTTGTGGTTTCGTCACTCTGATATGGCTTTTATTTATTGTGCAGTAATGAGGAAATTAAAAAAAAAAAATTTCAGTAATGTGAGAAAGCCGTAAAAGAAGGCTTTTAAGCGACTTACCCAATAATACATATAAATCTGTAAGAAAACCTTGCTTGAAACTCGTCAGTTAAATAAGAGAAAAGCATTTCTCCCTCTACTTAAAAGACTTTTTTATTTGAGAAGCATACTTTGAGATGGTTAAAACCATTTAAAGCAGCGTTTTATGTTCTAATTTTTAAGATTTGTTTGAAGCTCAGCCATGGGATACTAATGAAGCCTTCCCTGTCCAGTTAAAAGCCTTTATGCTATGAAGCATTATTATTATTTAAAAATTCTAATAGCAGTTATCATTTTATTTTGCTCGAAAAACAATTTCAAAAGGATACTCTTTTATCATATAATCAGAATTCTTTTGAATGCTCATATAATGCACTATTTATCCATTCATTCATAAGTAATGTTTGACCACGCGACTGAAAAGGAGTTTTAAAAGGTAGGGGGGGGGGGGGTAATTCAAATTAAACAAATTTCTTTGGTCGCGAGTTCTTTAAACGTTATTAAATATTTTGTGGGTGGTCCTCTGGATCAGTGCCCCTTTTTTCAGTCATTTCTAGCCCGAGATTGCGACATTATAAAATTCTTCTCAAATATTCCATAAGTAGCAAGGTAGTATTTGGTATTTAGCGATGAAATGATGGTTTCTTCTATTTAATAACTTAAAAAATCCTTCTTAAAATTTAAACTGTACATTAAATAGAGTAGTGTACCGCTTCATGCTATGCCTAATGAAAAACTGGGTTAATGAGATAAGTGTACACCGTACACATGGTGTGAAAGAATACTAAAGGTATTCTTTTCATTATACTTATATTTTTTCTTACTTTCCTATAACTCTTCCTTCCCCACTTTTTGTTCTGTCAGTAGTGTGTGTGAAATATGAAGCACCCTTAATGTTGGCAACGTAAAGTTTCCCCTTTAATAACTTCGCTTTCATTTCTTTTTAAAGAAAATTGACAGAATTAAAAGCAATTATTAACTCTTCATTCAAGTAAAAAGTGTGTCAGTTTTAATGTATTGTTTGATAATTTCTTAGGTTAATAATCTTAGGTTTAGGCTAGAGTTCTAAAAACAAGGTAAAACAATTGAACGTAATACAGGGTATTCACGAAGAAACGCAACTAAGAAAAAAAAAGGTTAGGTTACAATGATATATGCATTTTCCAATGGGTTGCGTTTCTCTTTGAAAACCTTGTATTTGTCAAAAAAGAATCGAAAGAAAACCTTAACGAGTTTATAAAAACCATATAATGTATATCATCGAATTCAGTGTAAACACTAAGTTTACCTATTATAAAGCATTAATAAATCCATAAAAATCATAAGTACCATTTAGGATGAGTTATTGTAATAAATAAATAAAAAAAGAGTTAAAAGATGTTGGTTTCCTTCCGTAGGACTATCTAATATTTCCAAAAACATTTGAGAACGTTTTCAAAAATCTGCCGGCTGCCTCCCGAAAAGAAAATCAGGAGTCCATGGACGAGAGAGAGGAGTGAAGGAGAAGCAGTCGATGCAAAAAGACGAGTCAGAGCGCAACAAGTGACACGCGATGCCGTTACTCATTATATCTAGTGCTGTTTTATTTGCTGTGTAAAAAGTAGAAACTTAAGAAAAACCTTAAACTAAACTTTTGTTGTAAATTAATTAAATTCCGCTCATTAGTCTAAGTTTGTTTCCCTGTTCTGTAAACTTTAGAGCAGTGGTTCCCAACCTTTTTTTGCTGCGACCCTAAATTGGCCACCAACAGGACCTCCCCACCATCAGGCTTATGATAAAATTTAAATATCTACATAAATATAAATTGAATTAAGAAATAGTGAATATAGCGACCCCCACGACCCGAGGTTGGAAACCACTGCTTTAGAGTGTCCACTTAATCATCAAAATTCGACGAACTCTTCAATAAGATAGTGTAAACAGGAAGATTCTATTCAAGTAGTAATAGTAAAACCCTGTGAGGCTAATTTAAATAATGATGATAAAACATTTTGGAAATTTGTTAAGAAGGAAACTGATGCCCCAGTGTCTGGGGAGGAAGAAATTACAAGGTTATGAAAAATGCGCTATTCAAACATATTTAACACTTTCACTGCCAGGTAGTGTAGTATGTAGCATTTCGTGCAATAAATCGTGTCTCCAGGATTGGAAACCAACAAGCATTGATGAAATGAAACAACATGCATAGAACTACAGTGCCCGCGAAAAGTATCCGATCACCCTTGAAATTTGTATTTTTTACATAAAAAACAATGTTTAAATGTATACTAACCTTATATTAGTATTTTGTCATCTGTCCTTTGGTTTGGATGACTTGTTCTAGACATTTTGGCATGGATTTAATCAAGTTTTGACAAACTTCCACTGATATTTCCTTGCACCATACCTTTTTGATGGCCTCTTGTAATTTTTCGACTGAGCCAGTGTCGTGGCATTCAACCTTATTTTTTATTATTAGCCACAGATTTTCTATCGGATTGAGATCTGGACTATTACCAGGCCAATCCAAAATATCAAATTTATTGTCAGTAATCCATTTTGTCACTATTTTGGCCCTGTGACATGGTGCACCATCATGCATGTATGTTTTTGTCCTTTGGATTGCCATTGCCATTGGAAGTTTATCCTGTAGCATTGCTAAATACCGTGCACCATTCATAGTTGTGTTCTTCGGAAGAAAATATAAGTTTCCACGCCCATAGTAACCGAAACAACCCCAAACCATCACACTTGGAGGGTGTTTCATTGTCTTTAGGGTGTATTTAGGGTCCATCCTATTTGAGCCAATAGGCCGGCGAACCTTTTTTGGACAACTTCTGAATGTCAAAAATGTCGACTCATCGCTAAATAAAACCTTCTTCCAGTCATCAACAGTCCAATGAATGTATTTTTTACAAAATGCGACACGTTTTTTACGCATTTTTTCATTAATGAACGGTTTCTTAGCAGCATGGCGAGATGGTAATCCGAGTTCTTTTTGGAGTCGCTCCTGGATAGTTCGTTCAGAAACACCAGATAACAAATTATTCATATTAAATTTTATTTCTTTCGCAGTTATTGTTGGGTTTTTCAATACTAAACGTTTCATAAGTTTGTCTGTTCGCGAATTTTTTTTCTCGGTCTGCCAGATCGTTTTTTAGGGACTGGCGTGGTTAGGCCACCATTGTTCTTAGCCCGTGAAACCCATAAATTAACGGTACTTTGGGATATGTTTAATTCCTTAGCTATCTGTCTCTGTGATTTCCCACATGCATGCAAAGCAACAATAGCACCTCGACAATCACTCTTAAGTTGTTTTTTAGCACACATTATATATAAATTTTATTTACACCACTTTCTGTAAAAAAATAAAAAATATCAAGAAATTTACACAAACAGTGAAATCTGACAAATTTGAGACACAGCCACCCGCAACGAAGGCTACCAGAACACTAATTTGAGAATGCGTTGGATAGCTCTCATATCAGCGAGCAACCTCAAAGTTACCAGATGTCGCTAGAACAAATAGAAAGTGAATTACGTGTCTCTGAATATTAAGGGAAAATATTGTATTTTCTTGAGTGATCGGATACTTTTCGCGGGCACTGTACATTTTTGGGTGGGAACTGTACGACAAGTAATTGTTGCTTCCTATTGGTCTACAAATTCTTGAGGCGGTGTCACTCACATATGTTTGACACGGCAGTGAAAGTTTTAACAGCGTTAAGGGAAGAGAAGGTTCAGGTACAGGAGCTTCATTTCCTGAAATTAAGAGTCTGATTAAAGAATTAAAGCCAGGTTCTTCCCAAGTATGGATGACCTATCGAATGAGTATTTAAAGTATGCTAATAACGTGGTAAATCTTCATACCTCATTGTTTTTCTCAGCCATGCTTGCTCATAGTTACACTTCAACAGAGGTTATTATGCCCTTTGTCAAAAATAAATACGGTGGCATTCTATCCAGCGATAATTACACGCTTATTGTTGTTGCCTCCTGCTCCTCAAAATTATTTGAGGAAATTTTGCTACCCCAGTTAAATGATTATTTATGGATAGGCTGACCATATTTCCTTGAGACAAAAACGGGACATTGGGATGGCAAAAAAGGGACGGGGGTTATGTAATATTCTGTATTCATGAAAAAGTAAGTACATAAACCGGGACAAAATTGACATTTTTATTAAAACGACGGGACGGCCAGGAAATATAAAACAAACGGTACTGTCCCGTTCAAAACGGTACGTATGGTCAGCCTATTTATGGACATCTAACCAGTTTGATTTTAAAAGGTTCCATTCAAAAGATTTATGTATTTTTATTTTGAAAGAGATTGTATTTAAATACACTGACAGTAATTAAACTATTTATAGTTGTTTCTTGGACGTAGCAAAACATATGAGAGAGTTAATCGCAATACTTTATTTTTAAAAATTAGTAGACAGGAATGTCCCAGTGTATTTTTTAAATATGTTAAAATTTTGGTGCACTCACCAAACATCTATGGTTAGATGGGGCAATATATTGTTCAAATGTTTTAGTTCCTGATACGGAGTTAATGTTTAATGTGTATATTGATGGATTCATTAGTTCTCTTAATGAGGCATGAATGAGATGTTGTATAGATAACAGGAGGATAAACAACTTGGTCTTTGCTGATGGCATGTTATTAATAATCCCCCTTAGTTAAAAATTTGGATCATCTTATAAAATTTTGTGAATTATATTCACAGAACCATGACATTAATTTTAAAGTTACTAAAACTCTAAGGTTATGCAATTCCATCCAAAGGCTGAAACCAAACAGCTAATATTATTTTCAGAACGAAAGGCGAACCAGTAGAGCAAGTACAAGAATTTAAGCATCTGGCGCAAATTACCACCAACTCCTTGAGTGACGACTCAGAAATAAGAAAACAATATCGAAATTACTGTGCTAAAGCAAACCTGATTACAAGAACTTCAGATTCAGTACAAGTTGAAGCTAAAGACAGTCTTTTTCGTACTTTCAGGCACTAATATTTATTGGCAGCAACTTTGGGCTAATTAAAAAAAGGTTCGGCAAAACTCTAAATTTATATCTTTTAAATTACTTCATAAGTTGCCTCCAAGATGTTGTTTCGCAAATGTTCACTGACGACAATGTCTCGAGCTTCACGGAGGTAACAAGACGTGCTCAATACAGTCTAATGCAAAGAATTCAAAACTCAAACAATTCAATTTTCCAAGCTATTTATTAGTCCGGCTTTATATCTTCTAAACTTCATGGTATGAAAATGGCTGTCTGTAGCTCCACTTAACATCGTTAGTGGTACTTTCATTAATTGTATTGGTTTTATTTTTATTCCTATGTTTGGTTTTAGTTTTTATTATTAATTTTATTATTACTTCCTTCATTACTAGTATTTTTAGTCCTATTTTCAGTTTTACGTTATTTTTACTACCTGTATTATGAAAGTTATTTGTTTTTTATTCAATAAACTTTTCATTTTCATAAGTGTAATCATAATATAAGAATTTCTAGTCCTCTTTAGTTTCAGTCACTCTTTCTCCTTTCATTCTCTCAATTTCATAGCCCCTTTTTTCTTGGGCTTGTCCAACTCCAGTATGGATGTTCAGGATTGCGAGTCTGCAATTCTCTCTCTCTCTCTCTCTCTCTCTCTCTCTCTCTCTCTCTATATATATATATATATATATATATATATATATATATATATATATCTGCACACTCACACACACACACACACTCATTTTTACCCTTTCTTCTTTCTCTTCATTAATTTTTGTGTCTAACTTTTTCTGCAAACGAGTATCCGAGACAGATTTTTAAGGTAACAGATTCTTAAATCTGATACATTCGTTATTTCTCTCCTTAAATGAAGGAAGCTGAAGTCATTCCCTTAAAATGAAGAAAATCGACAGGAAAATTGTCGAAAGACGGAATTATCGAAACTTATTTTGACCTTACTTAACCTAATCTAACCTAACTTAAACAAACCTAGCCGAAGCTGATCTAACGTAACTTGTGAAGTTAAATTAGATTTCGATAATTTGGTTTTTCAACGACATTTCAATTGGAGGAAACGGTATCAAACAAAAGGTGGTCAACGGAGTGATTTTGCTGTAGTTGAAATTCATTACTGCAAATAAAAAATTCGGTTCACTTACGACATAAATCTTTAAGCGAATAATTTTTAACAGATACGATTCCGAGTCGGTAACAAACATTACATAAGAACCAAACAAATAAATTCATCGAAAACCTTAAATTCTCCTGAATATCCGAAGGCATCAACCTAAAATGCTTTTAGGTTGGAGAGAGGATAATATTCTTAGAATACCGCTAAAACTCAATATTTTAAGATAAAATTCAAACTTTTCATCTCGGGTTACATATATATATATATATATATATATATATATATATATGTTAAACACAGACCGTGCATGGAACAAGGACCTCTTCTGGGAAATTACATCCACTATAGTTCGAATAAGTAATGATAAATGACAAATACTATAGTTTTTTCTTTTTCATGATGGAAAGCCCAGCGTGGGCACCGGGTTACTCGCAAAGAGGCCCCAAAATATAGCTTCCCTCACCAGCTATCTGCAAAGCAGATAGGATCCAGCTTTGGGACAGGATCTAGGGTTTGGATCCTATCTTCTTTGCAGATAGCTGGTGAGGGAAGCTATATTTTGGGCCTCTTTGCGAGTAACCCGGTGCCCACGTTGGGCTTTCCATCATGAAAAAGAAAAAACTATAGTATTTGTCATTTATCATTACTTATTCGAACTATAGTGGATGTAATTTCCCAGAAGAGTTCCTTGTTCCATGCACGGTCTGTGTTTAACATATAAGTTTCTCAAGGGACCATTCTGAGTTTGTATATATATATATATATATATAATATATATTATATATATATATATATATATATATTATATACAAGCTGAAAAGTTTGATTTTTATCTTGAAATCATTCATCATGTGCAAATGACATTTTCTTTCAGGAAATCAAATAATAATTAATTTCGAAGCTATTGAAGAATAGGGACCCCAGCCTTCTTTAGTTAGCTTTATAAGGCTAACTAACGAAAATATCATGACCTAACCTAACCAATCGTCAAGGGCGTACAGTTAACCTAACGATTGGTTAGGTTAGGTCGTGATATTTTCGTTAGTTAGCCTTATAAGCCTAACTAAAGAAGGCTGGGGTCCCTGTTCTTCAATAGCCCCTTAATTTCTAATAAGGTTCCTTCTAAATTACTTGCAAAGGTTAATAAAGTCCAAAAAACAAAAAATTACCAATTCTGTAAAGTTACAAGTTTCTGAAATGTTTGAAGGTAACCATATAAAATGTTGAAGCTATTTGACGAAATTGTTTATAAAAGGCGTCTTGCATCATTCTGTTCAGTATAAATTTGCCAAGTGGATTGTGCGAATTCTAAACAGAATGATTGTTATTGTAGTAATTTCAAATTCGTTTCAATTCATTCTATATCTGAACATTGGCATCAAGATCTGAAACCTTAATTAGATACGCACGTAGCGATGACAACAGAACCAAACACGCAGGTAAACTTAGCGTTTTAAAATGTGTTGTATTGATTAAATAATAGGTGTGTGTATATATAAAATTTTCGATATATATATATATATATACTGTATATATATTTTTTTTCCGAAATGTAATCATTTCGTTGTATGAAGACAGTCATAATGTCTAATTGTATGTATGTATGTATGTATGTATGTATGTGTAAGTCTTCCTCTGAAACTGCAATTACTGTACAAGAAGTTTGACAAAATATTTTGCTGTTCTCTTTGTTACGTATTTCAAAAGGAAATGTTACATACATTTGTCTTATGGATGAATGTTTGTTTTAGGTTCACAGTTATGCGAAATAGAAGTGGAACTAAAACAAACATTCATCCACAAGACAAACGAGGAGGAAAACAAGGCAACAGAAAACCTAAAAAATAATCCAAAATACTTCAACACGTTTGCGAAAAGAAAAATGCAGTGTAAAGGGAGTATTAGTCCGTTGATAGATGAGGCAATCGAATACACAAATGACCCAGAAAAAACTAACAAACTGCTTAAGGAACAATTTAACTCTGTGTTTATCACCCCTAAGTCCAAGAAGAAAGTAGAAAATCCAGATGAATTTTTTTACATTAATACAAATCAGCCAAGAACAAGTTCGGGCACGAACCTCTTAATAGACTTAGAGTTCTCAGAAGGAGATGTAATTAAGGCTCTATCACAAATGCGAGAAAATTCAGCACCAGGGCCGGACACATGGAGTGCTACGTTTCTAAAGAAATGTAAAGAGAGTATTGCTGAGCCGCTATACTTACTACGGAGAAAATCACCCAACACAGGACAAATTCCACTTCCTTTAAAGATCCCGATATTACTCTCATATTTAATGGAGGTAACAGAGCAATGCCTAAGAATTATCGGCCAATAGCTCTCACTTCCCACCTTATAAAGTGCTTTGAACGTATAATTAGAGGCAAAACTACATACCACAAAAGAATTTATGCAATCCAAACCAACATGGCTTCAGGGCTGGAAGATCATGCCTATCACAGCTATTAGACTACCAAGAGAAAATACTGGAAATATTGTGCCAAGGACAAAACATAGCTATAATATATATTGGCTTTGTTAAAGCCTTCGATAAATGTGACCATTATACAACACAAACTTAAGAATAAAGGAATTACGGGGAAACTGGAAAAATGGATATTTAATTTTCTGACTCAAAGAACGCTAAGAGTGGTAGTAAATGGAGTTAAATCTGAAGTCTCAGAAGACATGAGCTCTTTCCCACAAGGTACAGTATTAGCTCCATTGCTGTTCATAATAAATAATAATGATTGCAGACATTGATGCAGGTATTAATGACAGTATTGTATCATGTTTCGAAGATGACACAAAGATATGCAGGAAAATATCGAACGAAGGTGACATAGAAAAATTACAAATTGACATTTAAACAGAAGACAGAAGACAACATTGTGAAGTTCAACGAAGAAAAATTCAACTTCTAAGATATGGTAATAACAAAGGTACAAATGTTTGCAAGCCAAACAAATAGCACCAAACCCATAAGTCAGAGATTCTGGAGTAATAATGTCGTTGGATGCAGAATTCAAGGAGCACTATAATATTAAAATTAAGACAGCTAGAAAAATAATGGGAATCATCTGGAAGAGCTTCTACATCAGAAAAACAAACATCATACTAAAATTATGAAGAGTCTAGTCCTACCAATAATTGAATATTGCTCAGTACTCCCAAACCCATACAGAAAACAAACGAGACATTGCAAACATAGAAGCCATAAAAAGGACTTTTACGTCTAAGATAGAGGAAACGAAAGGTTAAGACCATTGGTCTCGACTACAATCCCTGAAACTCTACTCTCTGGAAAGAGGACGCGAGCGGTACACAGTAATATACATTTGGAAAATACTCGAGGGGTTTGTTCCCAATCTTAGAAATTAAATAGACACACACTATAATGAGAGAAGAGACAGATTTTGCACTGTCCCAGCTGCGGTGGGAAAGGGGGCCATGAAAACGAGGATGGAAAATACCCTCAGAATACGAGGCCCAAAACATTTTAGTGTCCTGCCCAAAGAAATGAGGAACCTCCCGCACACCAACCTGAATAATTTCAAGAACCAGATGGACAGGTTCCTGTCAAAAGTCCCTGACCAGCCATGTGTGGCTAGCTACGAGGGCAGGAGGAGATCGGAAAAAAATGTCCTCCTCCATCAAATCCCGCAAATGAGGTGGGATGCTGCAGAGGGGTCGACAGCAGCATGACCCTGAATTGTCGTTCAAAGCCACATAAATATAAATAATATATCACATTCTGCTTGTTGTTCGCAATAATAAATCTGGGAGATTCAATTCTAAATGATTCACTCTTACATACAAAAATACCTGTTCCTTAATTCCTTAAACATGCGGGTGCGAGAATTTATTTACGCTATAACTGTAAAAAAATATATATATATATATATATAATATATATATATATATTATATATCCACAGTTTTACACAAATAAATTTAAATAATAATTTTATTAAATAATAAAATTCTTATTTATTGAGTTGTAAGCGTTTCTGAAGTCACAATATAAAATAGTATATACAGGTTTGTTATAAAGGCCTTGAGAGGTTTCAAAATTTCATAACTTTTTACAAACAAAATAGTAAATAATAGCATTTTGAAGCTTAAATTTCTTCATTAAGAAGCTTAACTACCAAAGCTGCTTGTATATTTTACACTACAGTGACACTTCACACTTCAATTTGTCCATCTTGGGCGATACAAGGTTCGACCCAGTTATTCAAATATTGAAACACATTTTCGATTTGTTGATGTGTGATTTGGCGGACTGTCGTTTCGATTCAGAACTTCAATTCTGCCAAATGTTAATGCTCCATGTAGGCAACCCCATACATAGGTAGATCCAGAAAGGGGGTCCAGGGGGCGTAATTGAAGCAACGTGGACATAAGCATTCAAACATTTTACCTAATTTCGTTTAACCAGGATGTATGAGGCCACCAAATTAAGACCCGTTGCTTCAATTAAGCCCCTTGGCCTCCGCTCTGGATCCGCCTATGACCCCATAAAACGAAGTTTAAAAGAGTTAGATACAGTGACTGTCGTGGTGGTCACTAAAGTTTTCCCCTCCCAATATATTATCCTGGTAAAGTTTGGTAAAAAAGAATTCTCTAACATTCCAAGTGCCGTGGAAGAGAGCTTTGTCTAACTGGAAACTGTCTACTAGTTGATAATAGTTAAGGTTGTCAGTTGAGAGAGAAAGAAGTTCTGCAGCATTGCAAGGTAGTGGTTACATTTACGGTTGCCTACTTTAAAAAGAAAGGACCAATGACCTGTAACTTTCGTAAGATGCACCACATTGTGAACTTAGGGGAGCGTCTCTGATGATGCCAAAGTCCATTTGGTTTTTCACATCCTCAAATGTTCCAGAAAGTTATGAAATTCTCCGATTTTCGTTAGATATTCACAAAAGTTTTTAGCCGAGCGACGTAATCATCTTTCATTAATTTCTGCACAATTTGAATTTTCTGAGCATATTCATGGAACTTCATTTTTAAAATGTTACAACTTCCTTTCTTTCAACTATCGACATTTAGGTCTATCGTCTCGAGTCTAATCAATAGCAGTGTTTCCAACGAATAATTTACACCACTTTATTCTATAATCTAAAAATATTGGTAGTTAGCTTTATATATAATGTTTACATTATTTTCTACCCTAAATATTATAGGTACAATGTTATTAATTTTGAAATAACACACACACACACACACACACACACATATATATATATATATATATATATATATATATATGGTAGACATAGGAGGTCTTTTCTTCCATCACATAATAAAGGAATAGCCAAATACTGCGTATGCAAATGAAGATAAGTTCTATGCGAGCACCTCTTCAACTAATTTCAAATTTAAATTTGAATTGGAACACTTTCATTGATTCAAATTAAAATTTTATCCAATCTCAAAAGTTCATACGGTGGCAAAAACGTTTTGGGGTTCTTGTTCGAATGGGTTGCGCCTTTATTTGCGCGCGCGCGCGTGTGTGTGTGTGTGTGTGTGTTATCAGTTTTGCATTTTTGGAGCGAATGTTTACATAGCACGAAATCTTAATAATTTACTGTATACAGTGTGTGTATAATATATATATATATATACACACACACACACATGTATAATATATATATATCTATATGTGTGTGTGTGTGTGTGTGTGCCTATCACGCTTCATTTTAAGACGGTAAAAAGACTGATAATACACAAACTTTTGTTAGGTGGATCATTCTTATTATCTCACAAACTATACCTTTTGAAAAACAAAATGGAAGGTAGAAGACTTTGTTGAAAGTACAACCTTATTTTTAGAATTTATTTTTATACTACTTTCAGTACTACTAATAATAATGCCCGGGAATGTTCAATTTCGTTCGTAACAGTAAAGGTTATGTGACGGAAGAACCTACAACTTTTCGTAGATCCAAACCATGGATAGCTCCATCATCCGTAAACGGAGAACGATCATCCCACCAACAACTAAACAGACCCAACGTCCTTTAATCTCCTTAACCTTCCGGAACGACGTAGCCCTGTTAACGACGTAGACCTATTAACGACGTAGCCCTGTTATTTGCAAATAAGAGTATTTGTGGTTCTTTGATTACTCATAGTCACACTAATTCCTATATACGTGTACCGACAGTTTAGGCCTGTTCAAAAATCAACTTTTTCTTATTTTCATAGGTTTCTGTACATTTTCCCATGCTTTTTGACCTGACAAAGCCGAAACTCACAACTATTTTGACCTAGGATGTTGGGAAGCATTGCCGCATGGAGCTTTAAATTTTCTGCCTTGAAATCGGCCAAAGCGCCAATTCCGGGGTCCCTTGAATTATGTTTTGCACTTTAACTTTTGATCTAAACAAGATAGAGCAACAAATTAGGTATCAAATGAAAGAGCATAAAATTAATAAATAATAATAATAATAATAATAATAATAATAAATAAATAATAATTAATAATAATAATAATAATAATAATAATTATCTATCATTTTTCAGGAAACAACAGAAACTAAATCAGAATCTAGAAAACCATCTACAAGTTACAACTTCACAATGGCATTAAGCAAGGAGCTGAGGGAGCTCCGTGGGCGCACAGTTGATATCTCAGAACCTCCACGTACTGTCCACAGGCAGGTGTCAACTGGGCCATCTACCAGATTTCTCACTGAAACTTTCCTGGTTGGATACCCTTCAGCTTTTATCAGTGGTTCCCAGCTTCCCACCAACAGACAGGCGTTCCAGTATTTCCTTAATCTTCAGAATTTACCGGAAAATGCAGGGAGGCCCATGGTTCAAGACCTTGCATATGAAACAGTTGAATCTATCATCCCATTCTGGCAGATGGCTAGGATCAAGACAATGACCAAGTACAACGCAATGAAGCTCTTCATGAAACTACATGAGAAACATCGTGCTCTGGTGAAAAGCAAAGGAAGAGCAAGTAACCCTGGAGGAAAAAGAGGAGCATTTGTGCTGGAATTAGACAGCCTGTTCGATATAGGAGCTCCAGATGCAATCCAGGAAATACAGAACAACAGACTGTTATCCAGAGAGAAGAAAGATGAGGATATCAGGTTCTACGAAGACCAAAAGACTGAGAGGAAAGGTCATATGTCTGGTCATGACAAGATTTTTGAGACAAGATCCCTGCAGCAAGCAGCGAGGAATGAAAGACTGCAGCATAGACAAGAACAAGGTAAAACTAATTACTTTGAACGTTACAAAAAGTTTTAAGTTTTACTCCATTGCGATATTTAGCATGTACTTAACAATTACTGTCTTAACATGTTGTACTATTTTACAGCTGCAGCAGAACAAGAGGCAGTTGTTCATGTGGATGACATTACCTGGGGTGACTCAACTGACAACGACGCTAACACAGAGGACATGGATTACCATCAGCCTCGTCCTGGATGTTCTCACCATCAAGACACTGTGACTAGTGTGACTTTGACGTTTCCAAGGAAGGTCATGGAATGTGATGTCATCTGCAATACAGCTGATCGTCTTGGTTTATCAGACAATCAAGTTACTGCCATGGTTTCTGCCACCTTGAAAGCTGGAGGGGCTGATCTGGATAACTTCGTCATCTCAACCACAACAACACGTCGCAACAGAATGCTGTCCAGGTATAATATCAGCCAGAGTCACATGTCCAAGTTTTGTGAAAAAACCCACAGTATGCTGCCTTACACTGGGATGGAAAGTTGCTCAAAGATGTCTTGGGCAGTGAACCTGGAAGTACCTCAGAGACTTTAGCTGTGCTAGTGTCTGGTCCACCTTCATACACTGAAGGAAAGTTATTGGGAGTACCTGTCATCGACAATTCTTCTGGCACAGCTCAGGCTGAGGCTTCAATGGATTTACTGGAGACATGGGAACTTACGGATAATGTTACTGCCCTTGTTTTTGACACTACATCCAGTAACAGTGGAGTTCACAGAGGAGCTGCCAAATTGCTAGAGAAAATGCTGAACAAAAAGGTGTTTTATCTGGCCTGTCGACATCACATCCTGGAAATCCTAGTAGGAGCAGTTTGGGAGAAGCTGTTTGGGAAGGTGAAGGGGCCAGATAATCCCTGGTTTGAGCATCTGAAGGATGTTTGGACGGACTTGTCCAAGGAAAACCCAAAGATGCTGGCTATCAACAGCAAATGGCTGAAGGAAAAGAAGAAGAACAGTGAAGAAATACTCCAAGACATTCTAACAGCAGAAAGGCTTCCAAGAGCCGACTACAGGGAAATGGCTGAACTGACAGTCATTGTTCTTGGAGGAACGCCTCCTCGAGGTATTCACTGGAGTCGACCAGGCGCCATTCATCAGGCCAGATGGATGGCCAGAAACCTGTACTCCATGAAAATGCTGATGTTTGCAGATCAACTTGAGTACGACGAAGACACTGTATCAAAGCTGGAAAGACTCAACACCTTCCTTGCGCTGTTCTACACTCCTGTATGGATGATGTCAATGTCTGCTGCAGATGCTCCCGTGATGCAGTACTTAATAAGATGGAAAACCACAAATGGTACCTGACGCAGGAAGTCGTGCCATTTGCCCTGTTCAGCAGTAGATTGAGTGACACATTGAAGCACGACATTGCTGCCCAGTTACATGCCACTGAGAAGCCAGACAGCTTCAGAACAGGAAAGCCTCTATTCCAGAGAGTCAGAGCTAAGACCACCCTGGTTGATCTCATTGGCCCAGAATCACATTTCCTGCTGGACACACTGAACATTGGATCCGAGTGGCTTCTGGAACCTGTCACGTCTTGGCCACAGAATGAGGACTACAGAAAAGTGTTGGACTATGTTAAGAATCTGAAAGCGGTGAATGACATTGCTGAACGTGGTGTCAAGATGATGAGCGACTTTGCAAATGTCATAACAACAGATGCCAAGCAAAGGGACTATCTCCTTCAAGCTGTGGAGTTCAACAGACGCCGCTTTGACAGCTTCAAGAAACAAACTCTCAACAACTGACTGTGTAAATGTCATTATGAAATTAATCAGCATGTAATGCTTTCACTTCTTGATCGATTAGACTTGTGACAAAATGTTAATCTCAAATTTGTGTCATGAATAAGGCGCCTTGTCTGCATTGAGTGTGAGAAAACGAATTTTGTGATATTTCTGAAATCTTTGTATGTACCAATGTGCCATTCTTGTTCCAAGACTATCATAATTGTATAAGTTAGAAAGAGGATTAAAAACACTTTAATTTGGTGCCTATTTTGTTGCTCTATCTTGTTTAGATAAAAAGTTATAGTGCAAAACATGATTCAAGGGACCCCGGAACTGGTGCTTTTGGCCGATTTCAAGGCAGAAAACTTAAAGCTCCATGCGGCAATGCTTCCCAACAACCTAGGTCAAAATCGTTGTGATTTTCGGCCTTTTCAGGTCAAAAAGCATGGGAAAAAGTACAGAAACCTATGAAAATAAGAAAAAGTTGATTTTTGAACAGGGCTAGTGTACCGTATTGAAAATTTATTACTGTACCCTGTACCTATGCCAGTACCTTCATTTATTTTATACTATGCCTATATCTATTTTGATAAGCCATCCCTTATATACGGAGGGCTGACAAAATTAAACAGGCACCTTTGATTTTTTTCAGAGGTTTTTATTTGATAATAAAAGTCATTAAATAATAAATAACAAATTTATTGAATCACTATATTAGGATGGTGTTGCTTTACCCTTTCCATTAGGTAAAGTTGGCACACGTTCTGGTATTCCATTGATGAGCTTTGTCATTTGTTCTTGAGGACAATCATCGTGGTGTCTATTTACTTTGGTTAACCCTCTCTCTCTCTCTCTCTCTCTCTCTCTCTCTCTCTCTCTCTCTCTCTACAGTATATATATATAAAGAATATTAGTAGTTTCAGAATCTTAATTGACGTCTATCGACGTTGGTTGACGTAAATTTCAAAAGATTTTAAAATTTCATCTTCTTCAGTTCTTTCAATTTCGTCATAAAATCAATGAAAAGTGAGTGTGGGCTTGAATCGGATCTCAGTTCCGGTTAAGTCCCTTCGGTATAACTGAAGGGGCTCTTGGGCCTTGTTTGCTCTTGAAATTTTCTACGATGAAGAAAAATGTTTAAGAGAAGCTAAATTTGAAAATTATATTTAAATTAAGTTAAATCAACTTACTTTATAACAAAATTTAAGCTTAAATTTAGGTAATTTCACAGTGAGACGTTTTATAAGCCCCTAAAATACTTTAACGGCGAGGTGAATTTAAATGTGTTCAGCTCTTCCCATGTTTTTTCCTACGGACTTATTGCATTATATAATATGCTAGAAAACATACATAACGATATTTGTAAAAAAAAAAAATTTACATATATAGAACTAAAAAAAATTTTTTTGTGTTCAGAAAAGTATGTTTGTGTGACATTCCAATTCCATGAGTGACCCACCTTAATCATAAACTACAACGTAAGAAATTATTTCTGTTAGTTGTTTTGCAGGTACAACTGAACGCGACGTTACGTGTTCTCGAATGTACGTCGTTGGTTGTATTACATCCACAGGAATCATCCGAATGTTATGTTATGCTGCAGCTCTTATTTCCTGTAAGAATTGTTGTATTAAATAATGTAATATAATTCCCCCCCCCCTCAAAAAAATGTCGTGTTGCTAAGTTGGGAAATCCTGGTGGCTTCAGATCTTTTGAAATGGTTCGGTCACCAAAGAAGGACTGCATGTGGGTCGTGTTCCTCTGTGATTGCGGCAGCTTACACCATCTTACTACAGTAAGTAGCCCTCTGACGACTCAAGAACACGCAGCTGATTCACGAATTCACCAAATATAACAATGTAGCGAGAATCCTCATGCTGTACAGAAGAGCTGCAGCACAACATTATAAGAACAACAAATGCTTCATATAGATCAGGAGTGGCCAGACTTTATTGAGATGGGATCTACTTTTTCCACAGTTCTCCCTATACGATCCACCAGCCCAGTATATATATATATATATATATATATATATATATATACAGAGATGGAGAGAGAGAATAACCAAGAATAAAATGAAGTGAATATAAAAATATATTGCTAAATGTACACACACACACACACACACACACACACACACACACACACATATATATATTTTTCATTAAAACCCCCAAACTTATTAGAAATTAGGTATACTGGAATAGGAAGAGCTTACTTTACTGATGTGATGATTTGCATTGTATAGCATCAGCAAGCCGTGTGTAGTCCGGATTGGAGCTGCTGATTGCTAGCCTCAAACAAACATCCAGGTGATCGTCTGTCAGAGTGGCTCGGTATTTTGATTTGATGATATTCATGTGTGAGAACGTTGACTCACAAAGGTAGGTTCATCCAAAAAATGCTGTCAAGTACATAGCACTTTTTCTGACATTCGGATACTTTTCTTCAAGAAGTAAGTGCCAAAAGTTTCCTTCTGAAGACCTGGATTTGATTTGAATGTCGTTTCGCAGAGTCAAAATTTCATTCTCGATTGCAGATATGTCCATATTAAACAATAAGGCCATTTTTTATGCAATATCATCAATGTCAAAGTTTGCACCAAATGGGAAGCACATGAATGTTGCTGCAGGTTCTAGTGTTGCTAAGTCTTGGAACCGTCTGTTGAAGTCTGTAATAACATTCTGCAACTGTTCAACGTATCGAACACTGTCAAACTGGTCGCATTCTTTCCCCTGACTTTCCAGCTCTGACATCATGTTTTTGAAGTTCCGCAGTTGGTGTCGCTGCAGCTGTGAGGATACCAGTTCTAGTTTTTGTTTAGAAGCATTCACTGAGGCAGCGCTGTCCAACTTGCGACCCGCGGAATGGACGTTTGCCAAATTTAATTTCTGAATTTTCTTCCCTATTTTGACAGTTCTAGTAGGGAGAACAACATTCAGCGGGTTCCTAAGTCGTATTAACCAACAGTGTATGATTATAGGCAACATCTTGGCCGCGCTTTATAGAAGTTGGACAGCACTGCACTGAGGTAATCATTTCAACAATAGTTTTGTTTTTACCTTGCAACTCTAAGTTTAGCTGATTTAGAAAAGCAGTGGTGTCAGTCAAAAAAGCTAAATCTAACAGCCACACTTCGTCTTCCAACTCTTTGTAATATGTTTCTTTTAACTTCAGAAAGTCTCTAATTTCAGGTAAAAGATCCCTAAACCTCTGCAGGAATTTACCTCTACTTAGCCACCTGACATCAGTGTGCACCAAAAGGTCAGTGTGTTCTGCTTTATTTTCTTCTAGCTGAGACCAGAAGAGACGCCTTTGTAGTCTTCTCGCCCGAATAGAACACCCAATCTTACGGGAAATATCCATAATTTCTTTAATATTCAACATTTTACCACACAATGTTTGTTGGTGAATTATACAGTGATAATTAGAGAAGTTTGGAAACCTTTTGTCACTTTTGCACAGGGCGATGAACCCATTGGAGCGGCTAGTCATAGCAGGTGATCCGTCAGTTGTTATGCTCACAAGCTTGTGAAGTGGGAATTGTGTGTCGTTAACAAACTCACTGAATGCATGAAAAATGTCCTCACCTCGAGTTTTCCCTCTTAAAGGTAGGATTTTAAGCAGTTCTTCTTTGGCAGTCATATCTTTAAACACGATTCTAATAAGAATGCATAACTGTGATGTGTCGATCACACCTGTCAAGTCATCAAACTGAAGTGAATGGAATACGCAGTCATGTATGTCTTTCTTCAGTTGTTCCACCAAATTCTCACCCATTACTTCACAACGCCGCATCACAGTGTTTCTGGATAGCTGAAGCTGGTTAATAGCAAACAATATTTCCGATTTATTACTGAAATTCTGAAACAACGACTCTGCTGCCTCTGTAAATGCTTCTTTGAATATTTCTCCATCCTGAAAAGGTTTCTTGTGTTTCACAAGTACACGGCTCACCCGAAATGACGCAATCATTGGTGCTTTCGATTTTGTGCTAGGCCCTGTAAAGACAGACTGCTGAACACTAAGTTGAGACTTAAGTTCATTGACTTTTCTCTTACGTAGTTCACTTTCAGCTGGGAAATCACTGTCATACCACTTGTGAATAGTTTTAAAATGCCTCTCTAAATTCCCCTTTATGACGAAAGCGACACATACATGGCAAATTAAACACACACATTTGGAATTTTTCATCGTAAAAAAATATGCCGTCTTCCACTCATTGTGAAAGTTGTAAGTTTTTGTTTCTTGGCACTTGGTCCAGCACTCATTTTAACGGTGTTAATGCAATTGGACTGGAGACTGACCTTCACCACCGATTATTCCAAATGACTGATCCGTCACTTAAGTGACACATGCTCACAACAGCTCAGTTTACTTACCGCGGTATGAAATTTTGGCAGAAATTAAAGTTAGCGGTATCATTTTCTGTGACATTAATTAAATATCTCTCAAAATTATTAAAGTCAAACTTTGTTATTTATGACTGGTAAACACAAAGATAAAACAAATAAATGTTGCTACCGATAATGGAGGTGATAACATAAAGAACGATAATTTTTGGTAGTAGCGGTCCGGTCGTGTGTTCGTTAGTATTGTGAAATGTAAGGTCTCTGTTGCTAGGCTAAGCTACTGGTCATTCTGCGATCTACTAAAAATTGCTCTGCGATCTACTGGTAGATCGCGATCGACGTTTTGGCCACCCCTGATATAGATGCTTTGCGGGGCACCTCCAACAACACGCAGCGCCTGAGTTCAATTGTGTACAAAACAACAGAGACCATTTCGAGCACGTATTGTGATTAGATGTGTCATGCGTGGTTGGAAATAAGCTCATGGATACTTTTACCAGGAGAAATTTATATTTAATAGGGGTGTTATATCCACCTGATCAAATTGTAACAAGCTGATCGATCGAATGTTACACCAATATAACATAACATAATTGGACGTTTCCTAACTTTATTTAAATGAATTTAACCCATAAGGTCATTTTGTTTTTTCTATGAAAATTCTTTCAGTCTGGAATATCGCATTTAATAAGAAAACATCCTGTATTAAATCACCTATAAATAATTTTCATGCTCAATGGATCATGGTTTGATTCCTTTTCAATGGTTATAGCATCCTTTACTTATTAATCACGAGTCAATTTCGCGTTGATGCGCTCGGCTTCTTATTCGACTTATCAGTTATTAATAAGGTTATTGAAATTATTAATAGCCTCAGTATAAGAACTGGGTGAGGTTAGTTTGGGTTATAGGCTGTGTTATGTCTGGGTAGGTTAACTTAATTGTTTTACTTTCAATACTCTTGTCGGATGTTTCCATATCTCTGCTTACTAAATTTGGCTGCATTGCCACTAACCAGCACTAAATATTCCAACAGAGAAATAAAAAAAAAATTCCTAAATATTTTTATGCGTCATACTTTGTCGCAAAACAACCAACAAATTCGTCAAAAAGGAAAAGAAGCAAGAGGAAAAGGAAAGGAAGGAAAGGGAAGATTGGGGAAGGGGTCACTAGAGTTCCCTGCTCACAATTTTTATATAATTTAAGAACAATTTTTATAAGTAAATTGATTTGTACGTGATAAATAAAATTATAAACTAATTTCCGAGATTTTATAATTTATTTATTTTTCATTCCTCATTAAAAGTGACTTATATAATTACTTAATATTAATTACAAATTTGAAATTATGACACCATAGCTTACGAGCTCAGAATTATTGGTGACTTTATCGATAAGGAATATATTAATGGAGAGATTTAAGGAAATTACTTAATGGTATGATTAATTAATAACAGAACATCAATCACTATCTTTTTTATTAATTCTAATATTTACAATAATTTTATAGTAAAAGGGTCCGATAATTAATTAGCAGAGTTAATGACTGTGGATATTAAAAGGAAAAGGTTTTGTAGCTGAGGTAGATATAGAAAAGTACAAAACAAAATTGTTGATGATTATGTTCGTCTGTTAATAATTTATAAACTATTCATTGTTCTGAAATGTTCTATATTTATTCGAGGTTTGCGTGGTTGTCATCGTTTTGGAGAACGGCGTTTCAGATTTTCTGTCATTTCTGCACATGCAAATACAGAATAATGGTTTACTTCACTAAACATGAGGTAATCAGTTAAGTAATTCAGTTCCAAAACATGGATTGCTTCTAAATAATTCTTTCAAATGTTCATATCAGTCTGTTAAACTTTATTAATAACTATTTTTGTAAAATTAAAAATAAACACTTACTTATTCTCCTGAAGTTGTTACGCTGATAATTCTCTTTCATAAGTTGGTATTCATTTTCAGTTACACTTAGTAAGCCTTTTTCTTTGTTTATATATAATTGATAATGGGTGTTCTTTTAAAATTCTCCTTTAAAATTTATCTTATAAATCTGTTTGGGATATTTGGTTGCGAATATAACGCCATTAGCCCTGCGCAGTATTTTCCTTTCATGTCTGATTCTGATTATATAATATTTTTTCTTAGCTCAACCAAAACTGTACAAGTGAAAATTTAACTTCAAACGCAAATTAATGGCATTGAATCACAAAGAAACCTATGTTAGATGCATCTGAACACGTGATTAGTCAGAAATAAAAGGCACAGCAAACAATACGAATAATAATAATAATCAGTAAGAGGGCCAGAAACTGGCACAACACTCAGGTCAACTAGCGTGGCCCATTGCTCTAACTCCTGTATTACTACCACCAACATCATCGGGATTCGAACTCCCAACCTCAGTGTCTTCACTTCGCTTATAAGGAAATGATATTGCCCACTGAACATGCAAAAAAAATGTTGGTTTAACTTTGTTCTAATGCTATCCGCAACAGAGATGAAACTTTCAGAAGGTACCGTCGCCATCCAACTCTCACTTAGATTATATTTCTGCCTGGAATCGTACAAAATCTGATCTTTAACTCGCCAAAAATTCCTTCATCCAACAAAAATGTGAAAACCTATCAAATTCTAATTCTTCTCACTCTTTCTGGCATCTAGACAAGAACCCATCCAACAACTTTACTTCCTCTTTCCCTCCTCGTTTCCATTCTGACGGCTTAGTTGCCGCCTCTTTTCCCGATAAAGCTGAACTCTTCGTTCAAACTTTCGCCTCCAACTCAACCATAGACGATTCCGGTGCTGTTCCTTCATCTCATCCTCCCTCTGACCTAATTATGTATGAGATTAGAATCTCTTCCAAAGATGTTTTTTCTGCCCTGTCGGGGCTCATCTCCAGGAAGGCGAACGGTCCTAATGGTGTCTCTCGTATTATTGTTCTCAAGAACTGTGCTTCTGTGTTGACGCTCTCCCTAGGCAAATTCTTTCGTCTTTGTCTTTCACCTGATAATTTTCCTTCCTGCTGAGGTTTGCTTTTATTCAGCCTATCCCAAAGAAGGGTGACCACGCTCAACCCTCCAACTATCGTGCAATTATTTTGGTTTCTTGCCTTTCTAATGTTTATGAATCTATTTTTAATGAAAGATTCTTAAACACCTCTCTTCTCACAATCTTCCTTGAAATTATCAGTATGGGTTCCGCAAGGGAAGCTCTACTGGTGATCTTGCATATCTCTCTGACTCTTGGTTATTCTCCTTTCGGGATTTCGGTGAAACTTTTGTTATTGCGCTAGATATATCAAAAGCTTTTGATAGAGTCCGGCACAAATCTTAAATTTCCAAACTGTCGTCCTTCTGTTTCTATCCTTCTATCAGTGCTTTTATCTCTGATTTCCTTTATGGCCTATCTATAGCTTCTTCTCCTAAAGGTACTAGTAGTGGTTTTCCTCAGCGCTCTGTCCTGTTACCCACTTTTTTACTCTTTATTTATCAATGATCTATTAAGTCGCACTTCCTGTCCTATCCACTCTTATGCCGATGACTCCACCCTTCACTTCTCCACCTGCTTCAAAAAGCGTCCCTCTCAATAGTCACTCCATGCTTCGTGTAGGACGGCTATGGTGCACCTAACCTCTAATCTTTGTACTATTTCTGATTGGGGCAGAAGAAACCTTGTGGCTTTCAATGCATCAAAAACTCGGCCCCTTCATCTGTCTACTTGTCACAATCTTCCACACAACTATCCTCTTATCTTCAACAATACGCAACTCAATCCTTCCTCTTCTTTTACCATTCTGGGTATTTCCTTTTCTTGTGATATTTTCTCGAAAGATCATATATACTCTCCTTCTAAAACAGCTTCTAAGAGGTTAGGTGTACTGTACCAGCTCCGCAGGTACAGTTGCTGTCTCTCTACAGGGGTCTTGTCCACCCATATATGGAGTACGCTTCTCATGTGTGAGGTGGTTCAACCCACACAGCCGTACTTGACCGGGTGGAATCAAATTCTTTTCGTCTCATCAATTCCCAGCCTCTTACTAACTGTCTTTAATCCCTCTCTCTTCGTCGCAATGTTGCCTCACTCTCTCTTTACTATCGCTATTATAACGAACACTGCTCTTCTCAACTCTCTAACTGCATGCCTCCGCCTTTAAGGAGAGCAAGCAGTACCCGACTTTCTGCACATTTTCATTCCTTTTCTGTTCTTCTTTCGTACAGAAAAGAAATTAAATAATTAAATAAAATAAGAAATTAAATAATTAAGAAATTATTTAAGAAATGTAATAATTAAATAAAATAAGATATTACATAATTTCTTCAAGCGTTTGTTTTCGAAATATAACCAGAGGTGTAATTGGTAGTATACGCGAGCATACGCCGTATATCGACTACTTAATATAAAATGTTAGTGTATACCTACTGTTCTTTTTTAAAGAAAGATATGTACAAACATGAATGTGGCTTTAGTATAATGAGCATTAATGTGACAAAGCTAAGGGCTTCACTTAAATTTCAAACATCGCCAGCCCAATGTTTATTAAGTCAAATTTAGAATACAATAATTTCTCCTTAGCTCGGAATTCAAGACACGGAAACATTAGTGTATATATAGTTCGGACTCAATAGAAGCTTATGTATAATGTATAATTATAAAACTATAATAACTAGTTTTATAATTATAGCATGTTGTATACATTGATTATAATAATATAGCAGATTGAGCGGAGACACTTTAATGAGAAAAATACTTTGAAGGTAAGCTTTCATAATTAATTGTAATCCATTTTATTTTATAGTATTGAAAACATAGGCGGATCCAGAGGCGGGGAAGGGGGTTTAATTGAAGCAAGGGCTTAATTTGGTGGTTCCATACATCCTGGTTAAACGAAATTAGGTAAAATGTTTGAATGCTTATATCCGCGTTGCTTCAATTAAACCCCCTGGACCCACCTCTAGATCCGCCTATGACTGAAAGGTTTACAGTTTATTAAATTTTAAATTCACTTTACTGTACCGTATGTATTTTGATTTTCAGGTGTATATACTAATAATAATAATAATAATAATAATAATAATAATAATAATAATAATAATAATAATAATTATGAAAAAAAAGGGTGCTACTATAGTATGTGGTCTTCCTACGATTGGTTAGGTTTAGTCACGATATTTTCGTTAAAACTAACGAAAATATCATGACTAAACCTAACCAATCGTCAAGGGCGATGGACATTGGAATGTAAAAGCAATTAGTAAACAAGGTAAGAAGCTATAATTAAAAGGTAGACCGCCGAATCGAGGTAGGAATCACGCTATAGTAGCACCAAAAAAAGAATGTGGAACACTACCTAGAGTCCTAGACGATAATCGGTTCAAGTCCACTTTAAAATTTTGTAGTTAATCGATTTCATTTGGTGCCGTGTGTGGTCTTCCTTTAGTATCCCGATGGATACATATTGATGTTATTTTCTCCGTTTTTATTCACAAACTTCTGAGGAAATACTTTACAAATTATTCATATAGTTTAAAGAAAGTAGGATAAGCTTTTTGAATGATGCTCTATTATTAATAATGTCAATAATAATTATTAGTCTCCTTAAATTTCATACATTATATTCCTTATACCCGATTATTAGTTTTAAATATGTAACTAATATATTTATGTAATCGTGTTAGTGTTAATAAAAAATTCAAGTTAAATAAATTAATAAAATAGCGGGAATGAATTTAATAACTCTATTTACCATGTACTTAGAAGCAGAAGAAGGAAAAAAGTTCGCGGAGGATACTGTAGAAAATTATATTTAAAAAATTTTATGGGTTCAGTCAGCGAAATAGTGCTGTAAGTATGTAATAATAACCTTTTCAATAAATAAACTTTTGTTCGTATGTTTGTTCTTATTAGTAAAAAGAAATAATGGAATTATTTAATCCCATTATATTTCTTACCTTCCTCAACATACCTCATCAAGTAAGTCCATAAGTAAAAATTCTCCTAAAAAATTAGTGGATTTCTTTTTTATTTAAACTGTTATATGTATCTATAAATAAGAAAAAAAAACTTTGCGCGTTTTGAGCGCAGTTGAGCGGAGTAACAACTATCTCTTTCGTTCAGTCGCCTGTTATGATTGGCTGACTCGCGTGAAGTGGGTGGAGCTAATGTCTCTCGCTCAGTCGCCCGTTAGGGTCGGATCTATCAAGATGAGCGGCGTTAAAGATCACGAAGTGATCACAAGCCCTACCCGTAAGGTAGAGAGTCGAAGGCGCGGCTTGTAAGTTATAAAAATATTCTATACAACACAGATTGAGCCTGTTATCTATTGGCATTATCATACTTTTCAATATTTTTTGGCAGCGTATGTTTCTTAAATGGTAGTTAATACTCCAACAGCGCACAGATTAAGCTATGCTCCCTGTTCCGCACGTGACATTGCCACTTCTTTCTTCTTCATAGAAGTTCTCTCGTAAATGCCTTGTATTAGCTCTTCTCCAAAAATGTAAAAGTTCGTAGTTAGCTGAAGAAATATATTTTTATTAGTAAAAAGAACGTTTCCTCAAAAGTCTGCTCTTCATTGATATGGTTTGGGAAAGTGACTCTGATTTTACGGTGCCTTTCTCTTAATTTTTTTTTGACACTTGGAGGTATCTGATATTTTTCTGCTTCATGCAAACTATTTCTAAAAAATTTGGCACTAACATCCAGATGCAGATTCCTCGTTATTGCAAAAGCATTTCATTGTTCTCAACAGTTGTTCTTGGTGCTCCATTTCTATGTTTGTCTTCAAGGTTACCTTCTTCGGCCCACCTTTGTATCCACTACAGAATACAGTTGAATGATGTTCGTCAAGTTTATCAAATTCATTTGCTCTTTCAGTTAAGGGGAGTTACTCTTCCTCATCCTAACGAGTTTCCTTCGCAGAATTATTTTTTGGGGGTTTTCGGGGTTTGGGGTGGACCCACCTTTAAAAAATCACCCAATAAACCAACTTTTTTTGAATTATGAACTTTATTTATATGTATTACAACTTTATAAGCCTTTTATTTTAACCCATTAGTGCCCGGAGGTCTTTTACAAGACTGAATAAAATCGTTTGGCGTTAGCCAGAATAAAATCAGTAAAGTGACACTGGGCAGTAATGGGTTAATGACTATAATTATGGTATGTACATTTTTCTTATCATTAGATATTTGGGATCACCTAAAGATCAGGGACCCCATATATTCTTTTTTTTTTGCTTTACAGTACCAAATATAATAATAAATTAAATTGAATACCCGGTTAGGTCAACTGTACGCCTTTGACGATTGGTTAAGTTAAGTCGTGATATTTTCGTTAGTTTTAACGAAGATATCATTTGGTAATTGAGGCTGGGGACCCTGATCTTCAGGTGATCCGATATTTGTGTAAGTAAAATTTAAATATCATGCGTACACAGATGTAGTAACTTATACGTAAATATTTAAACTTTTACAGCTTAAAAAGTATTAGCACTGCATTCAGTTACAGTCCTTAAAATTAAATATATTTTCAATATTTTGCAGTTTTAAAAATATGTTAAAAATGTTAGTTATTATATTATTAAACTAATAAACTTTTAAATGAACACAACTCAACAGGCATGAAAATACTTACTAATAAATAATAATAATAATTAAGGTGTTTTGGAAGTTTATATCATTTATAAAATGAATATTGGGAATTATGGAAAGCAAAGATATAAAACAGAAATAATAAAATGAGAAGTAAATAAATATAAGAAATAATAATTTGCTGAATTAGGTTTATGAACACGTATAGCGACTGTGAGACAGTGAGCAGTGTGACCTTACCCATTCTACAGTCTTCTGCCACTGGTTCCCAACCGGTGGGCCATGGCTCACTCGCTTGTCTTTTAGCATCATGTTAATAAATGTTAATAACAAAGATTTGCTTATTAAACCTTATATAAAACATGATACCGGCTTAGTAACATGGAAGGTGGGCCATGTGTTATTCGAATCAGCTGAAGTGGGCCATCGCTTCAAAAAGGTTGGGAACCACTGGACCGTCACTCTACTCAGAGTAGCTTAATTTAACTTGGAGGGGAGTGAAAGCAAAAGTAATTTTTTTTTATTATTAAAACCTAAATATTTTTTTCATTTTAAGATGAATAAAACCTGATAATTAAAACCCACTCTAATAGACAGAGTTTATTTCCACAACAGTTTCGATGCCCAATGGCATCGTCTTCGTTTTTCTGTATCCACCCGAAGAGGATGCCAGTGGGCATCGAAACTGTTGTGGAAATAAACTCTGTCTATTAGAGTGGGTTTTAATTATCATATTTTGACCTTCACGTAGAAAAAAGTGAAGTTTTTTGCATTTATGAAGAAAACCTGTTGACCTGCTGACCTTTCTTGTACTGAAGGATTAAAGTTAAACTCGCATTTTAAGACTTAATTAAAGCGATCTGATAGGTGGATATGTGTACTGTTAATGGGAGGGAAACTTAAAAAGAGAGGGGCATGGGTGAGCCTATTATAGGATTGGGGTCCTGAGGATTGGCTTAAAAAGTAAAAACAATTTTTTTTTAATGAAAAATGAATTATAGAAATTTAATTCCAGTTCATGGTAAGCTATAAAGGCTTAGGAATATGCTGTGTATATATGTATATATATAATATATACTGTGTGTATATATATATATATATATATATATATATATATATAATATATATATATTCCTAGAGAGAGAGAGAGAGAGAGAGAGAGAGAGAGAGAGAGAGACTTCGTAATAAAAATAAGTGGTAAAAACTAACCTATAGACATTTTACCATAATAAAGTGCATGAAGAACTTGAGGTCCACAGAAATGACCTTCAGATATTAGACCAGGGATGGCCAACTTCTTTATGCTCACGGGCCAATTTCTTACCCAGACTAGTTTGGGGGCCGAAACTACATAAACTATATAATTTGTATAAATATACGTTTAGAATTTGTAACACGAAATATTTCAAAGGCATTTTGCATTTGTTTACGATAAACAAACTTTAATTAATTTCAAATGCTTTGAATACGATGCCATTAGTTTTTAATTTATAGTTGAGTCATTACGTTATCAGCCTCCAGCATTTTTGATTGGCTGCAAATATGTCCTTTGTTCAAATTCGATGATTATAAATACTGTACTGCAATTTAAAAAATAATAATTAATTAAGAAATTATAATTAAATACATAATTTTATTAAAATAAATTTTGTACGTTAAAATTACTTAATAAAAATTGTCTGATTCACCCTCATTTTAGAAACGTATATACTTATTTGGCTACTACTCACTGGGGGTTAGAAGCGCTGGCATTTTCACAAGAGTAATCCCTGAGATTATATATATCTATTATCGACTATGATAACATTGACCCGCGGGCCGCCAGTTGTCGTGTATTGGTTTTTAATAAGAAATTTAATAAAATGATTAAATTGTACGAAATTAAGATATCGCGTGTCGTGTATTGGATTTTAATAAGAAATTTAATAAAATGATTAAATTGTGTGAAATTAAAATATGGAAAATGAAGTTGTTTGAAATATAAAATACTAGTTGGCAACATTCGATATCCGCTGAGGTGCTGTAGACACATATCCAGGCAGTCTCGGACGCAGTAGAATATAAGGAAGAGTGTCTTTTTTCTAAGATGTAATTTTCTGATTTTAAATTTACTTAATTAACTTAAGTTCTCTGTCTCTCCATAATCAAAATGTTAAGTTATAAATTCCTCACTCGCTTTCCCCCGTCATTTTCAATGTTTTAATAAAAATAAACCGGTAAATAGTGATAATAGTCGTCATTTTCCCACTTTCTCGCTCTGTTCAAGGAAAAATGTCGGCTGCGGATTCCAGGTCTCAGTCGAAGTGGGCCGCTCTACCCGTTTATAAAATTCAGAGAAATCAGTAGAAGGAGTGATAATAACGCAGAGTAAAAAAAGTAAATAAAAAATACACATTTTCACGACACAGTTGGCCATCTATGTATTAGACCCTTATAAGATCTTTCTTCTGAAACACGCGGTTAAAACTTTTAACTCCCTAAAACCAGAGCAACTCCTGTAATGATGATAAAAGCTTAGAGCTTCAAAAGAATTTAAATGTTATTTGAATTGTTTTAGACGTTAGGGTCTACCAAAAAAAAACATGCGTCCGTACTTTTCCTTTTAAACTCAATAATTTCTTTTAACTTTTGATAAAACTTTAACAAAATAAAATAACGTTATCTGACAACATTTCTTTTTAGCACAGTAGCTGAATAGACCTCATTTTAGCACGTAAACATAAATAGAATGTAACGATACCGTAAATACTCAAAATTTCTTTATTATACAACCAAAAATTATTTTCATATAAAATTGTTATTAAAATATCAAACTAAAAATACTGTTCAATATGTTTTCCTCCAACTTCTATTACTTTTCGAAGTCTTGGTCTAAATTGATCTACTGCTGAATCAATCTGGTCTTGTGGGAATTCGGCCCATTGTTCAATCAGAACATTTTTCAGGTGGTGAACATTTCTGATTTTCTTACCGCGATAAACTCGTTCTGACAAGTTTTCCCAGATCCCATAATCAACAGGATTCAAATCAGGACTGTTCGGAATTCGGGAAGAAACTTCTTCAATGTTTTCTTCCGTTCTAACACTCATTGGACGACCACTACCTTTTTTTCTAACAGTACTGCCTGTAGCATCAATTTTTTTCAGCAACGTATCCAGTCCGCCAGTGTCCATCGTTTATTGGGGAATCCCGCCAATATTTTGTGCCTTCCATATCCCCAATTAAGCCTATAATGCTTAATAATTATGTTAGCTTCATCAGAGAATGGCATTTGAGGGATATCTACAGTAATTTTTTTTATCTGAAAAAAAGAGAGAAAAATTATTTCAATGTGCACTTAGATTTAGGGAACTCAAAAATCAAATTAATATTAAACAACCAAATTTAATCATTCAGTTATAAAAATTGGCTGACTTATATAAAATTCAATGGTAATTATTGTCTGTAAATTTTGTATAAATCATGATTTTTTTGGGCGGACCCGTTATTTTTGCATCATTTTCAGTCATTAGTCTTTATTTAATGATAATAAGAAGAAGGTATTTTAATATACAGGGTGGGAAAAAAGTCTTTAAGGATATTTTATGCATACAAATAATTTGTTAATAATAAATAAATTCAAATGATATCACTGCAGTATATGCGATACGTTTCAAAGCAACTATACAAGGTCAGGAATGACCCAAGGCTAGAACAGGAAGGCCCGAGGCCCGAGGCCTTAGCCCCAGTCAGCGTCATGTCAGTAAGGATGGAACACAGCAATAAAGAAAAAGTGGGCTATTTCTTATAATAATTGTGAAGAAAGTTTGCGTTTATTTCAACAAAAATATAATAAACCACCACCAAATGCAACCACTCTTCGATACTGGAAACTCAAACTTTTGGAAACAGGGAGCCTAGTAAAACATCGTCCAAGAAGCGGAAGGCCAGTAACGGCGACAGGAGACAACAACAAAGAAAATGTCCTCGCCATTTTTCAAGTCGATCCAACAACTTCAACGAGAAAAGTCGCACAGGAATTGGTTATTCCCAAATTTTCATTAGCAAAAATATTGAAATCACAGGGTCCCACGATTACAAACCCACTTACTCTCAGCTTATATACGACACTGATTCTGATAGACGGCTGCAGTTTGCTGAAACAATGGGACAAAAGTTCAACAGTGATCCAGATTTCCTTGGGAAGATCAAATTTTACATGAATGTGTGTTCGGTTTAATGAGTAAAGAAAACAAACACAACGTTTACTACTGGCCGAAAAAAAATCCCAAAATACGGTTGAGTAAACCCGTTAAAACGGCTACAGAAACGGTTTGGTCGTGTACTCCTGGTTTCATCTATCCAAATGTGAATGCCCTTGGCTGCAGAATAGATGAACGACTGAAAAGGATCCCACTCAATATGTTCGAAAGAACACTGAAGAGTTTCACAGAAAGAATTCATAAATGTATCATAGCGGATGGAGAACTCTTTGAAGATTAAATTACAATTTAACAAAATATTTGTATGAATAAAATTCTTATAGACTTTTTGTATGTATAAAATCCTGAAAGCCTTTTCTCCCACCCTGTATATATATATATATATATATATATATATATATATATATATACACTCGTATATGTTACAGACAAAGCCAGTAGTTGGGGAATGTGCGTTTTGTCTGGACACATCGCGCATTGTCCTCCCTCATTTGACAGAGTCCGAAATATATAATTATACATATAACCAGTTTATGTATGTAACCTAACTTCACTTACCCTACCCTAACCTATCTCAAACTAACCTAACCTAATTTAATCTACCCTAATACAGTTGAACACTCTGCACGTTGTCCAGCTGGGGCTGGTGAAAGTCCGAACTATTGATATAATTCGGACTCTGTCAAATGAGGGAAGACAATGCGCGGCGTGTCAAACAAAGCGCGCAGTGTCCAACTGCCGGGCTTTGTCCGTAACATACTGTATGTAGGAAAAATATCTTAAGAGACCAGATCAATTCACTGTGAATACTAGGTCCGTCTAGAACCACTGCAATTTTTTATAGGAATGCTTGTGTTCGCTCTGGAAGATACAGTATAATACACATCTATCTGCATTTTGGGTAGATCTGTAGACCTCTATCCGAGGGACTTAATTGCTTAAGATTATTAATTACTGTCCTTATCATTTGATTATTTATTAGGGAATAATAATAATGTCATATGCATTTAAAAAAATTGTTGCAATATTAAATGAAAATTATGAATAAAAACTAATACAAATGTATGTAAATACTTAATACTATTGTAGAATGGGAGGAAAACCACGGTATTGTTGTGGTTGATGTTCGAGTTTTCACAGTTCTACCACCAACGTTTAGTTTAAAAAAAGAAACCGAAGATTCGATGTCATTGATAAACTGATCTGTGTTAAGGATGCATTTTTTGTTTCATTGAAGGGAAGTACCAGAAATGCTAAATTTGAGGAATCCGGTATTTTCCCTGACTGTTGTTGGTTGAGTTAAAAAACTTGTCACCATTTTCAGTCTGATGCAACACCATTTTTAAGTTCTGTCACTTTTACCAAGTTCTGACGTTATACCTCGAAATAACTACAGTAAATGCGTGGGATGCAACCTGTAGATGGTAGTATGCAGTTATCCTACCATTGTGTCACTGGTTGTTAGGCTTATTTATCCAGTTCATCGTTTAATGCGTGTCCTTTCAGATATTTACTTAATACTTATAAGGAGATTGAAACACTGATACACAGTTTGTTTTAATAAGACTTAATAAAGAGAATACTAATACGTATATAAATAAACAGTATTGAGAATGAAACAGATTTTAGTTTATAAACCCCGCCATAATGCGTGTAACCCCTCTGGCTTCCCTCTCTCGACTCTCTTCTGTTTTTTGCGCGATTTTCAACAAAGTGCTCTCAATGGACGTGCGCTTCGGAGGAGAACCCCGCTGCCCGATGGCCTTGAACTTCAAGGAAAGAGCCCCGTAGCACAGATTAATACCTGTAACAGATTATTTCCGGAAACCGGAAATGTATTTAAGAGCACTATTCGTCAATAAATAAATAATATTTCTAACTGTGATTAAAAACAATCATTAAACTTTACTTTTAGTTTTTCTCTTTTCATAACTACAATAATGATGATAATAATAACGATAATAATGATAACAGACATAATAAAATCGAGACCAATAAAAATAAGATGCGCGGATAACACTAGGCAACAAAGATTTTGTTACAGAAGACCAAATAGGTGCTCCTAGCTAATTTCGGTATGCTGATTTCAAATCTATAATTAGATTTTTTCTTTCACGTCTAGATTTTGTGTAAAATGCAAATCACTTTTAGTAAAATTTTCTACCACGTCCAGATTTTGGTTTTAATCGGCTTAATGCCAGTAATATGAAACTTGCTTTTCAAGGTTAAAGCAATTTTTTTTGCCAACTATATACAAATTCGAACAATTTTGATAAATAAAATTTATCCCGAGTTGGCAACACTGAGTCAAGAGCATAGTAACGGGCAACGGCCCAACGGTCAGTCGCTACGTGACAGTCAAGCAACGGTTGTTGAAGCTCTCTGCTGATGAGCACGTGACAGTTTGTGGTGACTTGTGTGTTTTTATAGCATTTGTTTTTGTACTACGGTGTGTTTTCTTTTATTTTGCACATCGTATAATTACTTTTCTACGTTTTTCAGATATTGTATGGTATTCAAAAATGGCATCAAATAGACGTGCTTGTGTAAATCACCCAGACAACTTCTGCTTTGTCTGTGGACAATATACACCTAAGCCACAACGTAGAAACATAACAACAAAGATTAAACTTGCCTACAAGTGTTATTTTGACTGTAAGTTAGGAGACCAACAGAGGGACTGGGCACCACATATTTGCTGTGCACAGTGCAATGCAATTTAATAGCTTGGATGAATGGTAAAAGAAAGCTATGCCGTTCTCAGTCCCCATGGTTTGGCGTGAGCCGAAAAATCACTTCAATGATTGTTTTTTTGTTTGACAAAGATTGCTGGTTTCACAAAGAAAACAAATCAAAGATCACGTACCCAACTGCGAATCAGCAATGAACCAGTACCACATGATGAACAAATCCACCACCGTTCCACCAGCAACGATAACAGACAGCAGTTCATCTGAAGATTCTGCTAGTGATATAGAAACAGGGAAAGATGGCATATATGTTCCAGATGCAATATTTCCCCACATTTGTTAAGTCAAGCGGAGTTTAAATGACTTAGTGCGCGATTTGGAATTACCAAAGAAAAGGCAGGAGTTGCTTGGTTCAAGACTTCAAGAATTTAATCTTCTCCAACCAAACACCAGTTTTCCCATTTCCGCCATCGCCATTTGCAGTTTTCATCAGTTTTACTTACAGGAAGAAAAACGTTTGTTTCTGCCACGATATCAGTGGTCTGATGCAAGGGATTGGCTGTCGCTATGATCCAAAAGAATGGAGACTGTTCATTGACTCTAGTAAAGCTAGCCTTAAAGCTGTATTACTGCACAACGGCAATGAAAACCTTCAATACCTGTAGCACATGCCACTGGCCTTAATGAGACTTATGAATCGATGAAACTGCTGCTAAGACTCATCAAATATAAGGACCACACATGGAATATTTTTGGCGACCTTAAAGTTGTATCATTACTTCTTGGGTTACAGTTGGGCTACACAAAGCATATGTGCTTTTTGTGTCTATGCAGCAGAGATGACAAGAACCACTACAAAAACATGATTGGCCATCTAGAACTGAACATGTTGTTGGTAAATACAATGTGAAACACCAGCACTTATTGACCCTCAGAAAGTACATCTTCCACCACTTCACATTAAACTTGGCCTTATGAAAAATTTCGTGAAGGGTATGGATCATCAAGGTAGTGGTTTCCAATATTTAAAAGGATAAATTCAAAGGAATATTGACAGATGCTAAGCTAGAAGCTGGAGTTTTCACTATACCACAGATCCGCAGTGTCATCCACCTCATCGTTTCCATCTAACCTAAATGAGATATGAACTAGGAGCATGGACATCTTTCGTTGAAGTGTCAAAAATTTTCTTGGAAACCACAAAGCTGAAAACCACCGTAAACTCGTAGAAAACATGCTTAAATCTTATGAAATAATGGGATGCAGAATGTCTTTGAAAATTCATTTTTTACATTCTCATCTTGTCTTCTTCCCGGCCAACCTTGGGGCTGTAAGTGACGAGCATGGTGAGCGCTTCCACCAACAGATCTCAGTTATGGAAAACAGATACCAAGGTAATTTCAACCCAAATATGATGGGAGATTATTGTTGGTTCCTGCAGAAGGAGAGCTCGTCATCCTACAAGCGACAAAGGAAGAGGACACACCAAAGTTTCACTTAAGAACAGGAATTTGCCTTTCAGTAGTAACAACAAAATACTAACGCGCTTTGGGTGGATGGTTGGGCGCAGGGGTGGTAACTCCGCCAGCGGAATTCCGCTGTCTGTCTTAAGCCAGAATAAAGGAGGAAAGACATCCCTGTTCACTAATTATATAAGGATGCTTAACATAAAACGTGGCACGGAAAAGTAGCTTAGACGGCTTTCGTAATAGAAGCGGGTGAGAAAAAAAATGAAAAATAGGGGTTTTCGGTTACACAAAATCTGGACGTGATAGAGAAATTTTGATATCAGATCTGAAATCAGCATCAGCGCTTTAGTAGGAATCAGTAGTTCACGTGTTTGTAACAAAAAAAAAGTTGAAATTTGTTGCCTAGTGTAATTCTCCTATACAAAGCGTCGTTCTTTACGTTAATTATACTGCGTGTTTGGCTGTTTGCAGTTATAATGTAAGTTATATAATGTTACGGCATGCGTGGGGTGCCCCTTTGGGGCATTGGTTTCTGCGCGTATGTAGAGGAATTACGACATTTGTTTGGGTGAGGCCTGTGGTGTAGTGGTTATCATATCTGACCGGCAATCGGAAGATCCCGGGTTCGATTCCCGGGTGGGTACCTCATTTTTTCATTTGTTTCGTTCTTTCGCTCTCATCTTGCGCGGATAATTCTCCTATACAAAGCGTCGTTCTTTACGTTAATTATACTGCGTGTTTGCAGTTATAATATACATATATATATATATATACATATATATATATATATATATATATAACGCGCATGAACACAGATCACAGAGCACGTGATTATCGCGTGAGATGGCGTAATCGTTCATGAGGTTGCGCAACACTCGCGCAATGTGGAACAACTTGCTGTAATGACGTCATATGAGGACGAAATTTTAATGAAATTTTAAAATGAATTGAACAGCTAAACTTACGCTATTTTGTACTTTTTTCCACCCTCTATGGTATTAACTTTAATAACGGTAAAAATTTTAGACGTAACCTAGAACATCTACGTAGCTGCAGATTTCTTGTATCCATTTTTGCCAAAAAGCTTATTTATAACGAAAAGCTTGCACTGTATTTGTAACAATGCTTTGTGGAAAATTGCACGTACGTACGACGTACGTAGTTTTCTTCTTATTGCAACCCATCCTACTGTTGGAAGTCTGGACCATTTCCTGAGAAGATCATTAACATTATCCATGATATTAAATCCATGAATCCACGTGCCATCAATGAATAATTTGGTAATTTCCCTTCCATTCTATCTCAGGGATTTCTCATAGTGTTCTATACATTACTAAAACTTTTTCCTTTAAAAAGTAGTCTCTCTACTTTAAATACAAGTTCAGAAGGCTTCGTATCATGCTTGGTTGAGGTCTCGGCTCTAGAGTTCGCTGGTGTGATACCCTCAGAAATATTTGAAAAGCAGATATTTCAAGGCTTTCTATAATTATCTGTTTCATGTATTAACTGTTGAAAAAACTGTTGGCAGAAGTTTCTTTATTCATCGCGATGAGTTTTCGATGAAAGTATATAGTAGAGTTCTTTCTCTTTTCATTTTGAGGATCGATGGTTGAAGATCAATAGATGTTCGCACCGGCTGATATACTTCTTGAAAGAAGACTGCAGCCTTCTTTATGATGAAAAGAGCTTTAGTAGTTGAGGCGAGATAATAGAAAAGAAAATATATAGAAATGAACCTCCACACTGTACTGTAATTCGCTAAGTTGGTTATATTCCTACAAACAAGTAAATTAATATGTCTGCAACGAATTACTCGGAATTTCTGACGCTTTGAAACGGGGACATTTATTATATTTAACCATATTTCACAAACACACTTTAAAAAAAATTTATCAACATTTTTAATAATGTTTCGTCTGAGTGAAAATGGTAATTTTGGAAAGATTTTGGTACTTATAGGTTATCTTCACCCGGCCCCACCAATTTTGACAGAATATTTTCGTTAAAACTAACGAAAATATCAAGACTTAACCTAACCAATTATCAAGGGCGTACAGTTGATCTATTAGTAAATAGTAAATACTATTCCAGAAACAAACAATGTTATAATTAATAATAGATCAACTGTACGCCCTTGATGATTGGTTAGGTTAAGTCGTGATATTTTCGTTAGTTTTAACGAAAATATTCTGTCAAAATTGGTGGTGGGGGGGAGATAACCTACAAGGACCAAGATTTTTTATAAAATCAACATATTTCTTGACTCTATCGAGTCTATTTTGGTACGTAAATAGTTCCGAATTCGTTTGGAAAATGTTTTTCCTTAACAAAAAGTGATGCTTGTTTATCGGATGAAAATCTCATTATAAATAAGCATATGGTTCTGCGGTGACAACTTTATATATTTTCATGAATTCCTTTCTCTGTAATGGAAACATTTGCCTCGCTAAGTCGTTAATTTAAGAGATATCACATCGTTGAGCAAAAAGAAATAATATTGAGTATTTGGTCCAATATCTCGCATATGCTTATTTTTATAAAATAAATTTTGATTAACAGAGAATACGGAAATATTTTCCTGATGCGAATATATATATAGAGTGAAGGTTTCAGTCAGGCATTAGCATTAAGTCACCCATTACCATGATCTTATTTTCACATTTGTTTAGACATGAAATATCATATTATTACATCTTTATACTCAATAAAAATAGATTGGTAGACTGAGTAGCACCAGTGTTATAACTCTATCAGTCCTTTGAGTGAATAACCAATTTCGGAGGTTAAGAATTTTCGGCATTGCTCTTTTCTCGTAACTTGTAGGTCCACTATTGTATAATGGTTGAACTTTTAAATTTAAAGTTTTTAAGCAATCTAAATTAGATGCAGAAGATGACATGTCTAGACATGATTCTCTGAAGAGAAGCACTTTACGCTTTTCATAACGTAGTAAATAAGTCCCCATTTATATATATAATAATAATAACAATAATGAAAATAACCACGAAGGAAAATTAAAACAAGAAATAATGCTCAAGCGTTTTCGTCTAATGACATCCTCAGGAACACTGAAATTAATAGCAAGATCGAGACAGTATATACAGTTCATATAGAATAACAAATATGATCATATTTTTTATTCTAGATCAGAGCTTCCCAACCTTGGGTCGTGAAAATCATATTTGGGGTCGCGAACCGACCTGATAATTTTATTTTCAATTCTCTTCCTATGGCCATCCGACAAGACATTTATCAATCATGAATGTAGTTACATATGACAGCTGAAATCCAGACCCTTCCCGTGCACAATAAACGCTGTGCTTATGATATATATATATATATATATATATATATATATATATATATGTGTGTGTGTGTGTGTGTAAAATAACTTTTGGGGAGTTTGTCGAACTTCGACTAGTGTTTGGGGTCGTGAATTGTGTGAATATGATTTTCGGGGTCGCACATGATAAAGGTTGGGAAGCCCTGCTCTACATGAATTGTATATACTGTCTCGAATTTTCATATATATATATATGGAAAGCGCAAAATCGGACTATCACAAGGAGTCTATACACTTATAAACTAAAATGAATTTGAAACAGAATAGCCACCGAAACTGAAAGTCTTTACGAATGTGTTACACAAAATGGCATTTGTAGACGAAATTATACTATGTGCTTACAAACTTTTAGTTAAATGATATTCAGACGGAAAAATCAGAGATGATAACAACAGTGAAATTCTCAAAGACTATTTAAACAATGCATCATTATTGCACGAGCTCCAGTTTTCATGAGAGAGCGAAGTGACTCAAAATAATTTTCGGTGTAATGCAAGACTCGGTAAACTTATAGACTATAAAAACACCGATGTTTCGAGCATTTTCACGAGTTTATTGAACGAAAGAACGCAAGATCATGTAAGAATTGAAAAGTCAAATGAAAAATTTCTTACATGATACAGCATAAAGCGAATTGGATGATAATGACTTTTAAAATCCACCCATTGACCATTCACCTAAGTTCTGGACGTGATGTGCACGGAAGTAAAATATGAAGACTCGCCGTTTGCAAAATATAAAATGGGTACAAAATTTATTATCTATTATCTATACAGTGGACCCCCGTTTAACGATCGTAATTGGTGCAAAATAAACCATCGGTACACGAAAAAATCGTTACACGAACCCATTATAACATGTAAATGGCCTAATTGGTGCAAATTTTTCGAAAATACACTCTTGCAAGACTTAAAAACACTAATTTTCTATGTTTAAAAGGATATTTTAACACCAAAGGGGAGAGGGGTGGGGGTAATTGGGGAAGAGTGGGGGATAAATGGGGGAGAGGGGTGGGGGATAAATGGGGGAGAGGGGTGGGGGTAATGGGGAGGGGGTTATCCCCCAAGTGGTATAAAGGGGGGTGAGGGGGTTTGGGGGGAAAGGGAGAATGACCTCCCCCAAAGGGGCAACCCAGGCACCGAAGGTGCCCTGCCGTAGGCGAAATCATATATCGATTTAAAAGCTAATGCAAGGGTGGGGGTAAATGGGAGAGAGGGGTGGGGGTAATGGGGGAAGGGTTGGGGTAATGGGAGGGGGTTATCCCCCAAGTTGTATAAAGGGGGGTGATGGGGGAGAGGGAGAATGACCTCCTCCAAAGGGGTAACCCTGGCACCGAAGGTGCCTCCTCGCCGTAGGCTACAAAATAGTAGCGACAAAAAAGTGTCCGTCTGTCCGTCCGTCCGTCTGAAGACACCATATGTACTGTATTTACTATTAAGCGATTCTGATCATAGAAATAAATGCGATTTGCTTTGTTTCAACTTTTTACTCTCGCGCGTTAAGATTTTCATTGCTGGGTTCTTTTCTATTATTCGGTCAATAAAACTATAACAAAGAACGTAGTAATGGAAATCTTAAGCTTCACATCCGAACCCATTCCATTGTATCAAGATTTGTGAAGCTTAAGATTTTCATGGCTGCGTTCTTTTCACCGAAAACTATTGACTCCCCAGTAATTGGAGGGTTGCAGGCGGTAATGGGGGAGAGGGGGTGGTGGGGGATTCTTGGCAAAGCCAAGCTAGCGATAGCTAGTCTATATATATAAAGGAGTAGCGACCAAAACAGAGTCCGTCTGATTGTCTGTCACGGGGAGGGTAATTGGGGAAGAGTGGGAATAATGGGGGAGAGGGGTGGGGAAGGGGGTTATCCTCCCAAGTGGTATAGCGACCAAAAAAGTGTCCGTCTGTCACGGGGAGGGTAATGGGGGTAATGGGGGAGAGGGGTGGGGGATAATGGGGAGAGGGGGTGGGGGTAAATGGGGAGAGGAGTTTGGGTAATGGGGAGAGGGGTGGGGGTGGGGGTAATTGGGGAAGAGGCGTGGGGTAATTGGGGAAGAGTGGGCGGTAATGGGGGAGAGGTGTGGGGGATAATGGGGAGGGATTATCCCCCGAGTGGTATAAAGGGGGGTGAGGGGGGTTTTGGTGGAGAGGAAGAATGACCCCCAAAGGGGCATCCCAGGCACCGAACGTGCCCTCGCCGTAGGCGAAATCATATATTGATTTAAAAGCTAATACAAGGGTGGGAGTAAATGGGGGAGAGGGGTGTGGAGTAATGGGGTAATGGGAGAGGGGGTTATCCCCCAAGTGGTATAAAGGGGGGTGAGGGGGTTTTGGTGAAGAGGAAGAATGACCTCCCCAAAGGGGTAACCCAATCACCAAAGGTGCCCTCGCCGTAGTCGAAAAAATAAAAATAAAAAACGATTTGAATAATTAAAATTTAATACAATGAGCCCACCCCAAGCAAGTGCTGAGCATAATAATAGCTAGAACTCTCTACAACTTGGGGGGGGGGGGGTAAATGAGGAGAGGGGTAGGGGTAAATGGGGGAGAAGGGGGTGGGGTGATGGGGGAGAGGGGTGGTGGGGGATTCTTGGCGAAGCCAAGCTGGCGATAGCTAGTCTATAATATAAAAATTCAGTCCTAGAAATAAATAAATGTGCTTTGCTTTGTTTCAACTTTTTACTCTAGTTCGTTAAGATTTTCACTGCTGCGTCCTTTTCAATTATTCGGTCAATAAAACTATAGAAAAGAACGCAGCAATGAAAATCGTAAGCTTCACATCCGAACCCAATGTATCAGGATTTGCGAAGCTTAAGATTTTCATGGCTACGTTCTTTTCTATAGTTTTATTGGACTGAATAATTGACTCCCCGGTAATTTGGGAGCGCCCCAACACCGCAGGTCTAGCTAAATGGGCCTGTATGGCCCACTTTAGCTAGTACTTCTAAATGAAGACAGATATCCACTTTTTATAGTTTAGAAAACCAGAATTAGTAACCGGTGATGTTAATTCACAACGTACATCACATCTCGTTCAAAGGGATGTGACACTTGTGATAAAACTATTTGAAATTAAATTTACCTTTTTTTTAAATTGAGAAAATAATGTATCTTTCATATAATCTAAAAAAAATGATTAATGGTTTATTATGGTGAGACTTCTCGTTTCGGTAAGTTTATATGGGTATATAAATCATAGGTATTTTTATGTTACTTATTACTCATCAAAACTGTCACATACTCTAATCTCTAAATATTATGATTTACTGTAAAGAGTCTGATCCTTTGGTGGCCTAAACGAGTTATATGCGTCAATTAAAGGTCGTGATGTAAAACGAGAGACTGAGAAGAATTTCCTACATGAACAACTCTCTTACAGTATTACACTCCGCATAAGCTCGTGAGAAAGGAGATTAAAACTACTGAAAGAGTAGCACACGTCGTAGACTAAATGGCAGACTGATTTATCGGACATGCAAAAATTTTCAGGTTACTAGACACATCGGTATATATATCTAATACTGTTTCCTGTGGATGGTGCCCCTTAAAAATAAGATATCAGACCCTATAACCAGGCAAAGGAGGATCTATTGTTACTTTATCAGAGAATACCTTTACTTTTGTACAGATCAAGGAACCGAGTTTACAAGACGTTCGTTTCAACAAATGTGCACGAAAGTTTAATATTAGATATTACAACACATATTCACTAAATAAAGCTTATATAGGTGAGAGTGTATAACGTGTAATAAAAGAACGGATGCACTGGTATTTGACACATAAAAATATGTATAAATACATACCGTAGATATGCAGTACCATCTGCCAAATAGTTACAATAGATCCTACCACAGAACGATTAAGATAATTCCAAATGATGCCATAAGAGCCAAATCATTTTAACCTTGGTGAGAAAAAGAGAAAAGCTGAAAATAAGATATAAAGTGGGTGATTACGTACGTATTTCACGGGTAGAGGAAAATTTTAAAGGGGTCTTTGAGCAAGGTTGGAGTAAATAAATTTTGAAAATAATAAAATGAAGATTTAAATGGTGAAGAGATCCAGTAAGGAAATTCAGAAAATTAATTTGAATTTTGGTAAAAATTAGTGGTATCAGTAAGAATTTCGATTTGTGTTTCACAGTCTTAACTTTATGGAGCTAAATTTCGCCGAGGCCGACTGTAAAGCGTGGCACAACTACCATAGAGGAGAGATTGTGGGTATTTATGAGAAACCTTCAACATAGGTGTCATTTCGCTCCAAGGCGAATCACTAACGAGAAAACTCTGAAGATGTTCATAGTGAGTAAACGAAACGTCAGAAGCTATAATACAGGAGTGTAAATAAAGAGGTGAAAATAAACTTAAATATCTGAAGCTAAAGAATCTTGACACTTCATCTACTTAATAATAATAATAATAATAATAATAAATTAAAATAATGACGTCATAAACTGACGTCACTCAGACTTGGGACGGCCTCACTAATATCGCTGTTACTGTGAATGTTGATTTCATGCATCTTATTTACGGAGATAAACTCCCCCATCAATGCTCGGCTGATCGCAGATACTGAGACTTGGGGCTTCCAAGGAAATGCTGTTCGTCAAAGCATGTTCACTTCTTTGAACGTGGAAGAAGAGTCTTCTTTTAAAAACAGAAGGTAATCCATCATTTCCTCGTCTACCAAAGGCCATTTCCCCCCTCTAGTTTCACCTTTATCCGGGGCTACGACAGAATCGAGAGGACCCCTAAACCCAACAAATTCAAAATATTTTTAATTGCTATCGTTATTTTTAGGGTAAAGCAATATTTTCTCTTTTCGATGAAAGTGAATTGCTCCACGATTTTGTTGGCAAAGCCATCAATCAAATCCTTGAGATCAATATTCCTTGCAAACTCATTCTTTTTACAAGACTGCTAAAATCTCTCTCTCTCTCTCTCTCTCTCTCTCTCTCTCTCTCTCTCTCTCCATATATATATACACAGCGACACTCAAAGTGCCACCAGCTTGTACTAACTTTTACCTTGTCGCAGCGAGGGGATACCGCCCTCGTCTTCTACTCAAGTACGGGGTTCGAATCCTGGAGGGAATATTTTTGCATTTTGCAAAATCGCGCGTGGTCATGCATGATATTCCATATATATATATATATATATATATATATATATATATATATATATATAAATTCCTGTTCATCTGTTATTTTAAGCTTTGTATTTTTACCGCTTGAATGTTATAATTTTTCACATTTGACTGAAGAGGAGCTCTATCAGAGTCCGAAAGCTAAAAAATAATCAGTAAGTATATAATGTGAAATGTGTGAGAAGTTAAGTAAATATATAAATGATATACACCAATAAAATTACAATATTGTATTCTACCAATGTACAGTACATGTTCTCGCTTTCGCACGACTTGACTTCACGCAAAGAGTCACTAATATATATTGAATTTTAGCAAACTTTATAACTAATTACGTGACCATTATTTCGTTACTGAAGACTAACTTCGTAACTTTTTGCGTTACCCCAACCAGAGGTCAGAAATTCCCACGTAAATAGAATACATCATTTGGTGTCCTAAAATAGAGTCTCTGGATTCCTAATAAATGCGCCGACTTCATATAATAAATGGTATCAGCTTTATTGAAATATTATGGCCAGATATCTTTCTGGAATCCAGGCACGACCATCAATCAGGAACTATATTATAGTTTTTATAATATATAACAAAGAAACTATATTTTGTTTTTGTTCGCGTCGTGTGTATATATATATATATATATATAGCCTATATATTATTTTTATACTACATTTTTTATTATTAGATACTATTAGTGTTTATTTTATCAAGTTTACAGTTATAGTTGGAGAAACATTTCTCCCAGTTTTCATGTACTGTATATATACAGAGGGTTGACAAAAATAAATAGAACCTTCAGGTTTTTTTTTTTTTTTTTTCCCCATAGTTTTAATTTGATAAATAAGAGTCGATAAATAATATCAGATTTATTGAATGAATATATTTAGAATTGTGGTGGTGTTTTCCCCTTTCCATTATGTAAAGTTGACACACTCTTTCGCATTCCATTGATGATCTTTGCCATTTATTCTTAAGGGCAATCATCGTCTATTTGCTTTTGTCAACCCTCTCTCTCTGTCTATATACAGGGTGATTCAAAAGTCTGGAAACATAGGAACTATGCTTTTCAATGCAAATATATATATATATATATATATATATATATATATATATATATATATAGTCATGCGGTTTGCTTCTACAAAGCTTCAATTTAATATTTAGGAGAAATCCAATGACAAGGAGGAATGTAAATGCCATGAAAAGTCTTCTTTAATGCGCAACGTTTCGAGCAATACGCTCATCATCAGGCTAGATAATAACAATATGAAATTAGAATCAATAAATAAATGTGAACAAGACAAAATAATTTCTATAAAAAGACTAAAAGAAGAGGGTTAAATTCAAAGTTATAAAAGTTTACATATAAAATTACAAGAATTTTAAAAGCTATTTTTAAATTACATAGTAAATTTGAAATTAGTACACTGGAATAATTAACACTAATACAGTGGAATAATTAACACTAATACAATGGAATAATTAACACTACGAACCTTTCAATGCTGGTTCCGAGGCACGAGTAATTTAAAACAAAACAAAACAGGAAACAAGCTATGGGTTGGGCGGTTGGAGTTATAAGTTAGGGGAGGGGGGATTATAAAAAATTGGGGTGGGGGGAGGGGAGTTGGGGAGGGGGGTTTATACAAAATTTAGAGGGACAGCTGAGGAATCCACGTTTAGAGAAGGGGTCAATGTTTTAATATAAAGAGATTCCAAAATTCTAAGTGAGTTAGGACAAGAATTACAACCGAGAATTTTAAAATTATCTAAAGTGACATCAGTTTTACATTTTATACTGTGTTCCCGAATACTGGAGGCTTCTATTTTATTTAAAATTTTACCTGTTCGGCAACTTATTCCCATATGCGAATAAAATCTAGTCCTGAGGGAGCGCACGGTGCTGCCAATGTAAGTACCAAGGAGACACCTTGGGCAGGTAAATAAATATACAACACCGCTACGCAACGAATCAGGAGTTCGATCCTTCGCTGAGAAAAAGCTACCTAAAGACATTTTGTTAATAAATATAATGCGAAAATCAGTATGATAAAAAATTTTTCTTAACAACTTTGTAAATTTAAGTTTAAATTCTTTATTCATGGGACCCATTTCAGGTACCAAGAAATATTTTATATCTTTAGGCACTGAAATACAAGAAAGTTGAGGGCTATAAACATTATTTAAGAAAGATCTTATTAGTTTATCTACATATTGAACAGGAAAACTATTATTGGTAAAATATGATCTTAAATTATTAAATTCATCGTTTAGTAATGTAAAACTAGAGGTCAAATTATATCCTCTGAGCAAGAGAGTTTTAATACACGACATCTTATAGTTAAAATCAGTAAAACCCGTCGGACCTCTATCAGCTGATTTTTTTATGACTCCTTTAGAAAGTGTAATTTTTAGACAATCTCCCACTCATTGTAAACCAATTTTCTATCGACGCTTCGTTGATGACTCGATAGCTGTTTTTGATAATGCTGTACAAGCGCAACAATTTTTTAACTTCTTAAATTCTCTGCACCCCAATATAACTTATACAATGGAAACTGAGAAAAATGGCTCCCTTCCCTTTTTAGATCTTTTAATTTCGAAAAAAGGTGATTCTATTACTACATCAGTTTACAGGAAACCCACTTTTACTGGTTTGGGCATGAATTTCTTTAGTTTTACTGATTTTAACTATAAGATGTCGTGTATTAAAACTCTCTTGTTCAGAGGATATAATTTGACCTCTAGTTTTACATTACTAAACGATGAATTTAATAATTTAAGATCATATTTTACCAATAATAGTTTTCCTGTTCAATATGTAGATAAACTAATAAGATCTTTCTTAAATAATGTTTATAGCCCTCAACTTTCTTGTATTTCAGTGCCTAAAGATATAAAATATTTCTTGGTACCTGAAATGGGTCCCATGAATAAAGAATTTAAACTTAAATTTACAAAGTTGTTAAGAAAATTTTTTATCATACTGATTTTCGCATTATATTTATTAACAAAATGTCTTTAGGTAGCTTTTTCTCAGCGAAGGATCGAACTCCTGATTCGTTGCGTAGCGGTGTTGTATATTTATTTACCTGCCCAAGGTGTCTCCTTGGTACTTACATTGGCAGCACCGTGCGCTCCCTCAGGACTAGATTTTATTCGCATATGGGAATAAGTTGCCGAACAGGTAAAATTTTAAATAAAATAGAAGCCTCCAGTATTCGGGAACACAGTATAAAATGTAAAACTGATGTCACTTTAGATAATTTTAAAATTCTCGGTTGTAATTCTTGTCCTAACTCACTTAGAATTTTGGAATCTCTTTATATTAAAACATTGACCCCTTCTCTAAACGTGGATTCCTCAGCTGTCCCTCTAAATTTTGTATAAACCCCCCTCCCCAACTCCCCTCCCCCCACCCCAATTTTTTATAATCCCCCTCCCCTAACTTATAACTCCAACCGCCCAACCCATAGCTTGTTTCCTGTTTTGTTTTGTTTTAAATTACTCGTGCCTCGGAACCAGCATTGAAAGGTTCGTAGTGTTAATTATTCCATTGTATTAGTGTTAATTATTCCACTAGTGTTAATTATTCCACTGTATTAGTGTTAATTATTCCAGTGTACTAATTTCAAATTTACTATGTAATTTAAAAATAGCTTTTAAAATTCTTGTAATTTTATATGTAAACTTTTATAACTTTGAATTTAACCCTCTTCTTTTAGTCTTTTTATAGAAATTATTTTGTCTTGTTCACATTTATTTATTGATTCTAATTTCATATTGTTATTATCTAGCCTGATGATGAGCGTATTGCTCGAAACGTTGCGCATTAAAGAAGACTTTTCATGGCATTTACATTCCTCCTTGTCATTGGATTTCTCCTAAATATTATATATATATATATATATGCATATTTTTTTTATTGGGGTTGTTTAACCTCCTTCGCAACATCTAAGGTCATATGACGGAGGGGACCTACAGCTTTATGTGGGATCCGAACCACGGGTCGCTACATAAACTTTGCTGATTTCCGGGAAGCGGTGTTGCGACATTGGCCACGACGTAGCCTATATATTTAGGGTGTCACTTAAATGCAAAGTTTGAAATTTTCATGCTGACACCCCGCGAATCTATTCCATTGGTAAAAAAAACATGGTGACTGAAAAATCTTTTTATTTGAATAACTATAAAAGGTCGCCCCCGCCTTCCAAAGTTTAATGCTTGCGCGGCGTCTCCATAATCGTTCATTAGATATCTATATATCTCTATATATGTGTGTGTGTGTATCTGTGTGTGTCTGAATATCTGAGAAATAAAGTGAACAATACTTAACGATTCACCGTTTCTCATTTCAGCTACGTGATTTCTGGTGATGGAAACCCGGAAGTGTATATACCTATTAGGGGCAGCGGTTGATGAGGTGAAAGGATGCAAGCTTCCTTCCTACAGGCAAGCATTCGGTTACTTCCTTTACCTTCACCATGAAAAGAAAATGACAATACGTGACGCGTTGAGGAAGTCACTTCGAGCAGTGATGTCCTTCTGGGAGAAAGCTCACATTCCAACCAGACTCGAGACACACTGCGTCAGCAAACTGGATAAAGTCTTCGAGGAGTGGAAAGGACTCAAAAAACACGCCTCAAGGACGAGCGATTCACACAAGACGAAAGAAAAAGAATTCATTGAACGCCTCGATCGTCTCTTTGACATCGCCCACGCTGATTGTGAGAAATTGGTCAAGTACCCAGAGGATTGGGAGTTCCTTCAGCAGCAGCGCCAGAAAGGACGTCCAGGTTCAATGGCAGGTTTGGACATGACCCATCAGCGCCAAGTCAAAGATTGTACTCGACGTCGGGAGGAAGAGGAGAAACGAAGAAAGCGATCAGCAGCTGAAATGGAGGCAGTATCCAACGAAGCGGTTTTGGAGTCCTCATCCTCCAGCTCAGATGATAGCGAAGAAAAAGGAGCATGTGGTGGTTCGTTAGCGTCTAAACAAAGAGCAACGAAGAACATCATGACATCGGAATTGGCGGCAGCGCTTGATCGCACGCAACTCTCGTCAAGAAAGGCCACATATCTGCTGTTTGAGGCAGCTTCCAGCTTAGGGCATGATGCTAGCGACTACAACATCAATCGTGGATCCATTCATCGTCAGCGTGAAAAATTCCGTACCCTTAAGGCTCGGCAACTGAAGAGCGAGTTCCAAGGCAATAGTTCGTTGACTGTTCACTGGGACGGAAAACTCATGCAAGATCTGACGTCACGAGAATATGTTGACCGCTTACCTATTCTTGTATCTGGCTCCGGGACAGAGCAGCTCCTCGGGGTGCCAAAACTTCTGTCAGGAACCGCGCTGGCACAAACAAATGCCATCATAGATTGCCTGAATGAATGGGGAGTGACCGATCATGTCAAATCTATGTGTTTCGACACAACCGCGACAAACACAGGCCACGTGGAGGAACTTGTGTTCTTCTGGAAGAAAAAGTTGGACGTGACCTGTTACACTGCGCGTGCAGACACCATGTACTGGAGTTGGTGCTACAGGCGGCATTCGCAGCATCGCTAGATTCAGTATCTACCGGTCCAGAAATTCTGCTTTTCAAGCGCTTCCATGATTATTGGACCCGCATTGACCAGCAACAGTTCCAAACTGCGGACACAGATGCGTTCACCAAAGCAGCTATTTTTAAGCATAGAACGGAGCTCATTGAGTTTGCAAAATCACAAGCACTTCAAGTTCGTGATGACTATCAGGAATTCCTCGATCTTTCCGTCATCTTTCTTGGAGGAGTTCCATACAAGGGACTAAACTTCCGCGCCCCTGGTGCTATGCACCAGGCGAGATGGATGGCTAAGGGGCTCTATGCCATCAAGATCTGGCTCTTCCGAAGACAGTTTAAACTGACGAACACTGAGGAACGCGGAATTCGAGATATCTGCCTCTTTTCTGTTCTAGTTTACATGAAAGCGTGGGCAACAGCTCATCTGTCCATCGAAGCTCCGCTGAATGATTGGGAATTGATGAGGACGCTCCTTCGATACCCGCACAAGAAGATCTCTGATGGTACCACCAAGAAGCTGTCTGCGCACCTGTGGTACCATTCGGAGGAGGCAGTGGGTCTGGCGTTCTTTGATGAGAGGATATCGATGGAAGTGAAGTGCAGCATGGTTGCAGCGTTAGATCAAGAAGCCCCTCACATGCCGCCAAAACGACCTTTGGTTCTTGATACTATGTTCCTCAGTGACAGCAAAGGACTGGAGCAACTGATCACAAAGAACACCCGAGGATTCTTCTCAAAACTTCAGTTGCCAGATTGCTTTCTGCTCCACCATCCCAGTTCATGGACGTCAAACTCTGAATACGTGCAAGCTCGGGATGTGGTCTCCAAACTTGCAGTGGTGAACGACAGAGCAGAACGGGCCGTGGCTCTGGTGAAGGAGCTGAACGGAAAGTTGACAGTGAAAGAAGAACAGCTCCAGTTCCTCGTTCAAGTTGTCACTGACCACAGAAAGCAACACCCAGCTCCGAACAAATCAGCATTAGTGAGGACGCGAAAGAACTAATCACTGATCAGCGTATGAGCACCAATTATTCTGCTACTGTATATGTATTTTATTTCTCAAAGTTTTGCTTTTGTTGCTTCTCCATTTTGTACCATTATTCGCCAAATTATGTCTTCTATTTTGATTATACCGGGTGTTTCAAAAGTCCCTCACTAATTTGATTTTCAATTTTCTTTGCAGCTAATCGACCAACGACGTTCATCTTGTGGTAAACTCTTACTCAGTAGTTGAGAATTGTTTTGAGTCTACATTTGAAGTTTTGCTCCGTTTTCTTCTGCTACCATGCTGACTCTAGAGCAGAGGTGTAAAATCGCTGCATGGCAGGAGGTTTTTCAATCTGTGGTCGAAGTGCAGCGACGATTCCGGGCAGTCTACGGACAGCATTATGCACCGGATAGGAACACCATCGTCGCCACCCACCGGAAGTTTATGGAGACCGGATCCGTAAAGGACAAACCACGATCAGGAAGGCCTCGAAGTGGGCGGAGTGAGGAGAATGTCGAAACTGTCCGTGAGGCGTTTACTCAGAGTCAAGGAAAGTCCATTCGGCGAGCTGCTGCGGAACTGAACATCAGCGCGACATCTATCCAACGGATTTTGCGGCGTGGTCTCAAGCTGTATCCGTACAAGATCCAGGTGGTTCAGAAGCTGGAACCTCAAGACTACGATTGCCGGGTGGAGATGTGTGAGACACTGCTGCATCACTACGAAAGAGACCCATCGATCCTGGAGCACATGTGGTTCAGCGACGAAGCTCTCTTCCACCTTTCTGGTCGCGTCAATCGGCACAACACCCGCATCTGGGGAACTCACAATCCTGCGGAGATCCGTGAACATGAAAGGGACACGCCGAAATTGGTCGTCTGGTGTGCCATCTCCTCAGCTGGGCTGATTGGTCCGTTCTTCTTCCGGGATCAAGATGGAAATTCCGTGAACGTCAACGGAGACAATTACCTTCGTATGCTTCAGGAGTTCTGCATCCCCCAACTGTCAGCTGTAGCTGACATGCAAGAAGTCATTTTCCAGCAAGACGGTGCCCCTGCTCATTACTCGCGTGAGGTTCGCTCATTTCTGAATAAGCAGTTCCCGGATCGGTGGATTGGTCGCCGTGGTCCCATCGAATGGGCTGCTCGCTCGCCTGATCTTACCCCATGCGACTTCTTTTTGTGGGGCTACATTAAGAGCAAAGTGTACGCCACCAAGCCGCGAGTCCTCCCCACACTAGAAGAACGGATCAGGAATGCGTGTGCTTCTGTTACTCCCGAAATGTTGTCCAATGTCGGCCAAGAATGCGTAAAACGGTGGCTCGCTTGTTTCGAAAAAGACGGTGCCCACGTTGAGGTGTACCAGTGACTTTCCAGTAGACTTATGAAGCCAAGTTTGATGCCACCAAAATTCTCATGAATCGTAGACTCAGCAACCAAATTGTCATTTGGTTCCTCTTGTAATTGCTATTTTAATAAAATTTTAAAAATAATGAGGGACTTTTGAAACACCCTGTATAATAAACTGTTTGTATTCTTTGCGTTTTTAAGTGTCTTACTTTCGTTATTTCACCAAATTGCCTTGTTTTTTATTATCTGGTTCGGCCCAAGCTGTGAACACTGAACAGCTTGTTGAAATCAACAAATGGGTCTTGTTTTCAGTGACGAGGGCGACCTTTAAATGATGACCAATCAGGACCAAATTTCTCTTCCGTATGTTTTACACCAAATGGAACAATTTTAGGGGGTGTCATAGGAAAATATCCATCGTTTAATTTTCCCCCTATTACCTAGTGACACCCTACTATATATGTATGTTTGCATTGAAAAGCATAGTTCCTATGTTTCCAGACTTTTGACTCACCCTGTATATATATATATATGTATATATATATATATATATATATATATATATATATATATATATATATATATATATATATACACACACCGTGTGTCCGTTTTGCAGCTTATCACCAGTGGAAAAAACAGTTGTCTGTTCTGTGTATATATAATATATATATATTATATATATATATGTTAGAGTCATTGTGTGAAACTAGTCATTTCACGTGATTAAGCATTACTAATCTAACCAAACCTAACCAACCAGGTTATGATGTTATATGTTATGTTAAATCACTAATGCATAACATTACTGGTTTCACATGTTGTTTCACATATACATATATCTAATAATAATTATGACTTCCTCATTACCCATTTCTTTTTAGTTTGCACGATACCCTGCTGGGTATTATTTAAAGTCCTGGTGTATAATTCTTCACAAACAAGATGCCCTTCAAGTCTATAATTATATACTTGGATCTTTTCAGTTTGACGGCCGGCGGAAAAAAAACAAAAAAATACAGCTCTTTTATTTAGTTAATTAATGTTTATTACATTTTAGAATAATACATTTTAGTTTAGAGAAATGAAAAATAGTATTCAAGACAATAGAGATGAAAGCGGAAAAAATAACATAAAAATAAGACATTACAAGCAGAAGTCCGTGGTAAAAATACCACGCTTAAACAATCAACAGAGGCAACCTACGGGAAAATTATTGAATGCCCGGTTAGGTTAACTGTACGGCCTTGACGATTGGTTAGGTTAAGTCGTCATATTTTCGTTAGTTTATTGTCAAAACTAACGAAAATATCACACGACTTAACCTAACCAATCGTCAAGGCCGTACAGTTGACCTAACCTAACCGAGTATTCAGTTAACCGGACATTCAATAATTTTCCCGTAAGTTGCCGCTGTTGATTGTTTAAGCGTGGTATTTTTACCACAGGCTTCTGCTTGTAATGTCTTATTTTTTATGTTATTTTTTCCATTTTATAAAAGAGCTGTATTTTTTGTTTTTTCCGCCGGCTGTCAAACCGAAAAGATCCGTATACTTCCTCCCTGGATCCATGTTTCGAACCCTAGGATCGTCCCCTTTTTCTGATTTAGTTATAGCAATTAAAAATTCAGATTTTCGGTTTTTATAAAAATTTAAACTGGTTGAGATTGGCTGGCCAGTTTTAATGGTTTCATAATGAGTTCGTAATTGAGTCAAGCCAAGTTTTTCTTACAAAATATAAGCAACAACGTAACATTAAACTAACTTTTGAGAACATCGATCATCCTTGTAAAGAGTATAGGTTTTATACTGTAGGGTGGCCACAAAGTCCCTTTGCATGAAAAACAAGGGCAACATACAGATATGCTGTAATCTCACTGCAAAGGGACTTTGTGGCCACTCTGTACTAAAACCAAAATTGTACAACGACACTTAGATCACCTGAAGATTAGGGCCCCCAGCCTTCTTTAGTTAGCCTTATAAGGCTAACTAACGAAAATATCATGACTTAACCTAACCAATCGTTGAGTCAACTGTACGCCCTTGAAGATTAGTTAGGTTAAGTCGTGATATTTTCGTTAGTTAGCCTTATAAGGCTAACTAAAGAAGGCTGGGGCCCTGATCTTCAGGTGATCCCGACACTTATTTGCTAGTAGTTTTGATAAATAGAAATTTACTACTTATTTTCACCACTAATTTAAAAAATCAACGCAATTCTGGTTCTAATTAAACTCTCTCTTTTATTGGGAGACATTAAATTCCAATTGCTGACAACGTCATACTTTCTACATTAAGTTTACATTTGTTTTTAACAACAGGTTTAATGCTTCATCTTACTTTAAAACGAAAGATAAAAATCCCGAATGAAAAAGCGCCATGGATATAATTTGCATTTTGCATGAGAGAAATAATGCTTTAAAATGATAAAACCATTTATTTTTAATTTAAAACTTAATCTGTGAAAAATGTCGGTTCTCAGTATATATATATATATATATATATACACACGCACACACACGTTTGTTTGTGTAGTGAAGTAAACTATAACAACAAAGTAAACACTGAGTGACTATGCAATCATAAACTAAAAGCTACTTTTCTAAGTAAATTAGCATGTGAAACATTAGTTAAGCTACTTACTAGTTACTAGTGCTAGTTACCCCAAAAATGTCATTCATTTTCTATGAATTTTTCTCTAATTGTTTACATTTATACCACTAGATGGCAGCAAGTAAACCATAGTAATTCAGGGTGGAAGTCTACACATCATTATCTATATCCATGTTATCGCAGATTGGAATTCATATATTTAACTTTATTTAGAATTAAGTTGTGAGTAGCAAATGAATAATGTTTTTATCTTTCAGATCTGGGTGCGGTCCCCGTTTGACTGGATCTCGAGTATAATTATTATATTAAATATCACAGATCATTTGCCTACATACAGTGATGGGCATCGATACATGAAAATCGCTCAAGCGATACCGATACATCGATACATGAAGAACGTCTTAGGCGATACCGATACGCCGATACTTTCTAGATGTCTTAAGCGATACCGATACCGATACATGCATCGCCGGTACATTTTTATAATTATTCATTTAATATGTAGGTATTAGATATTATTGTTTATACTAGTAATTTGTACGCACTGTAAGTAAAATCAACATTTTAATGGGTTTTATAGATGTAAATAAAAACAATTGCTTTATTTAATGAAAGTATGTTTTAATTTTGTAGGATACATGAATGACTGAAAATATTACACTAACAATTAAAAGTAATTACTATTACCCTTCAAAAATACCAGCTGGCTAAACATCTGGTCAGACAGTCTATTCCTTTTGGAGCGTGAATGTGACCAGCCAAACTAAACAACCGTTCTACAGGAGCAGAGGATGGTAGTGGTGTGTTATACTTCAGGAAGACCCGTAGAATTCCTGGGTACTGCCTCAGAGATTGGAGAGAATGACTTCCGTCACCCAGATACTGTAAAACTTCCATCTCACTGGAATCTTGGGTTGCAGAGACATTAGTGGAAGCAGACTCATAACAGAAGAAATCATCTGCACTTCCGTCAGATGCAGCATCACTTAGTTGTTGCTGGGGGGTCTGCTCGCTGAGGCTCTTAACAGCATTAACCAACATTTCTTGAACCCTCTTTTTGATAATGTTAGTATTAAATTTGCCTTTTATTGTCATCCACTTTAACTTGAACAGAGGATTTGAAGACGATGCCAGTATTGCTGCTTTACACTCATGCGACGCATCAAGGCTAACAATTAAAAGTAATTACTATTACCCTTCAAAAATACCAGCTGGCTAAACATCTGGTCAGACAGTCTATTCCTTTTTGGAGCGTGAATGTGACCAGCAACCTAAACAACCGTTCTACAGGAGCAGAGGATGGTAGTGGTGTGTTATACTTCAGGAAGACCCGTAGAATTCCTGGGTACTGCCTCAGAGATTGGAGAGAATGACTTCCGTCACCCAGATACTGTAAAACTTCCATCTCAGTGGAATCTTGGGTTGCAGAGACATTAGTGGAAGCAGACTCATAACAGAAGAAATCATCTGCACTTCCGTCAGATGCAGCATCACTTAGTTGTTGCTGGGGGGTCTGCTCGCTGAGGCTCTTAACAGCATTAACCAACATTTCTTGAACCCTCTTTTTGACAATGTTAGTATTAAATTTGCCTTTTATTGTCATCCACTTTAACTTGAACAGAGGATTTGAAGACGATGCCAGTATTGCTGCTTTACACTCATGCGACGCATCAAGGCACAGAAACTTTTCAAACCGCTTAGTGAACCCTACTGTGACTGCATTGAGAAGTGGCTGACAATGACGCAATGCCTCCGAATTCAAACGCTCTAGCTTCTTCTCTACAGCTAACAATGTCGGAAGCAGGCAACCGTAAAAACATTGCAATGGGTTGTAGTACGGTTAGGTATTCCTGGAGAAAATCAAGCTCATTATATGAGCGTTTCTATATTATGAGCGTTTCTATATTATGGTTAATTAATCTCAATAACACAAGTACAAACGTGTTTAAACGTTGCGCCGTACTGTGTGACGTGACCAGTAGAGTAGTACTGTCATTAAATAAATATTTAATAATGTTATTATTTATGTATATTCATAAATATAACTCAGTAGTGTCATATTATAACATCTATTTAAATATTTAAAAATTCTTATTAATGTATCGATGTATCGAAGTATCGATTTTTTTCGATACATTTAAGAAAATTGACCTTAGCGATACCGATAAATCGATACTTTTGTCAAGTAGCTAAAGCGATACCGATACCGATACAAAAGTATCGATCGATACGTATCGGCGATACATGTATCTAGATACTGCCCATCACTGCCTACATACACCATGCTAATCACCCATTTCTCAACAAACGAAACTATAAAAGTTACAATAACACATTAAAGTTCCTGAGAGAAATAACAGCTTTTGATTGGACTAGAATAACCGAAAGTAACCATCACATTGGAACAAAATTTCAAGCATTCTCAAGCACATAAATGGATATATTCAACATAAACTTTCCTCTCAATCAAAAGTAATATTTAAAATTAAATTCAACCAATGGATCACACCAGCACTCATTGTGAGTATTAAACGCGAGCATACTCGCTTTAAATTATGGAAAACTAATATTATTACGGAACAAACATACAAAAATTACTGTAACAGACTTAAAGCAGTCATTAAAAAAGCAAAACCAGATCATTATTGTTCAAAAATTGATGAGCAAAAATCCAATCAAACAAGCTATGGAACACTCTGAGAGTTAATTAACACAAAGAAGGTTAAAACAAATCCCTTGTCCTCCCTCGCACAAGGCGGAAGTTCTTGCAGTGAACCCAGAGTTATAACCAATTTATTAAACAACTTCTTTGAAAATATCGGCTACAATACTACAGCCTCAATCCCAATTACAGACACTCATTACCGACAATACATGCCACAGCCAAATCCAAACTAATTTTTCTTTGATCCAATCCTACCATCTCTCAAGTAATAAAAAATCTAAAAAATAGATTCTGACATGAATACAATCCCGGTAAAAATATACAAATTAGTATCCGATGAAATTGCAATATCATTCAGTAAGCTAATGAATGAATCAGTATCACTAGGTATATTCCCTGTCAGTCTAAAGGAAGCCAGAGTATGCCCTGTATTTCAGTCGGGAAACCCAAACATTCCATCCAACTATAGCCCTATTTCTGGAAATATTGACAATTTGAAGTAAAGTATTTGAAAATATCGTGTACAATAAGCTTACTAAATTCTTAATCAAATATAATATTTTAACTACAACACAATTTGGGTTTAAAGGTAGACATACAACGGAAGATGCCACAGATATGTTATTGGAAAATGTGTATCAGAACTTAAACAGCAAAAAACACACTACCTTCATCTTCCTCACATTGTCTAAAGCATTTGTTACACTTTCGCATAAATCTTATTGAATGAATTTCACATACACGGAGTGAGAGAAAATATCCTCGATTGGTTTAAATCGTATTTGTCAAATCGTTACCAGTTCATCAGATTAAAAGATAATTTATCCGACAAGGCGATGCTAACTTGTGGAATCCCACAAGGATCTATTCTTGGCCCATTGCTATTTCTAATTCACATCAATGATTTTCATCTCTTAACCACATTAAATTGCGTACAATACGCAGATGATACCACACTTACAGTACTTCTTCCCATCATAACTCAAACTTCCTGATTAATGAAACGAACGGGCAATTAGAAGATGTATATAAATGGATGTGTGCTGATAAACATTTATTGAACCTGACAAAGTCACTTTATATGATTATTACCAGAAAACATTAATACAAACTGTCAAATAAAAATTGAGAATACTATTCTTGCAAGGGTGAATGAGGTTAAAGTAATTGACATTAATTTAGATGAAAAACTAAGTTTCAGAAGTCATGTACAACATATCAAATCCAAAATATCAAGATTTCTCTTCACATTATTTGAACTAAAAACAACACTTCCTCAAAACGCACTCCTGACCCTATACTGTATTATTCCTTCATCCATCCACATTTATTATATTGCACCACAACATGGGTTAGCTCAAAGAAATATATAAAACATCCTTCCTTTGGAAGTAATTCATAAAAAATGTCTGTGAACTTTCTCGAATAATGACAACAAAGTCACACTTCTGCAATTTTTAAAGAGCTAAATATTTTAAAACTAAATGACTTCTACAAATTCAATGTTGCTGTCAATATGTTCAAAGTTATCAATAAAAATCAACATACATCATCCATTCAAAGAGCAATCTCCCTCCATCAAATACATCACCGCCATAACACCAGATTGCTCAGGGATTTTAGAAACAAACCTAACTATACAATAGAAACTGCAGGAAATGCACTCTCTTTCAAAGGAGCAGATGTATGGAATGCAATTCCTGTGCATATCAGGCAGCTTAAGCATCATTAAGTATATTTTCTAGTAAATATACAGGACATCATTTAATTTAAAATTATGTAATATTTGTTATCACTATTACTATTACTTGCCACTTTCACTATTTTGATGTAATAAATAAACTAAATGCCATTAATTTTCCTAAAAAGCTTCCAGGCTTCCAAGGCCATATTCAGATGAGAGTACTGTCAATATATTAATGTCATATCAACTATCTAAAATTTGTAAAAATCTGTCCCTTGTATTCTTTTCTGAATAAAGATTTTTTAATTTTGAATTATACACAAATTAATATTTTTCACTCCTATTCTTTTTGATACAATGTTTTTTTACATCATTTAATCCGTTTTGAGGGTGTTTTATGGAACTTGGTCTTTTATTGATATCCCAAATATACAGGGTGATCCGTTTGGGTATGGATAAAATAAAATTGATGTGAAATGGAAACAGTAACACTGTGTAGTTTAACTTGGCAAACAATGCCCACAAAGATGGTAGATTGCGACAAACCTAATTAGTCTTCAACATGACCCCTCTTCCGGACACGACAAAGGTCATAACGAGAGGCTAGTTCTTGCGACCACCTGCATGTGGTTTAATGATATACCCCGTTTCTTCAAATGTGCGGTACCACTGCACTATGGAGTCGTATTTAGGAGTTTTCGAACACCATACACACGGCGAAACTCACTCTGTACCGCTGTCACACTCTCAAACTTAGCAAACCAAATGACACATTTCGCACGTTGTTGTGTATTCGCCGTCATCTTCGAAACTGGCATATGTCTCATAAGTCTGACAGCAGATGGCGCTCGTATGTCTGGCAGCGGATGGCATAGCCTATTACAAACTCCCACATTTTATGACCACACATGAACAGATGAGCGTTGTATCACTTCTCGGTAGATTCTCACAGCGTTTTTATTTTATCCATACCCAAACGGATCACCCTGTATATGGGAATATATATGTATGGGAATAATGAATAATAAGGTAACGATTAATTAATCGATAATGTAATTAATTCATTACAGGCCGAAAGTGGCCACAATGGTTGCTCATGCAAACGGAATGAATTTGTATATGTAAATACCAAACTGAAGGCGAAACTCAAACAAAGAATTATTGTTCGTCATGAAACAAAGCTAACAAGCCAAAAATGGCGCTGGGCATTTATAGGAGACCGTTTCGGGTGTAAACGAAACAATTTGAAAAATCTTAGGTACATGACTATTCCCATGTAACTTAGGACTAAGATAATGAATTCCACTGTCTATTTAATTCTATACGACTTCAAATAACAATTATGAAGGGGCAAGCTACACAAAATTAAATTAGGGAAAGAAATAAAACATTCAATTATGAAAAAAACACGTGGGTTCCGCGCTTCACGCCAGACAAAGCGGAGAAGACGATATAAAATTGAACGTTCATTTATGTAAGGGAAACTGCATTCATGGTTAAATTGTTAGAATCGAAAACATGTTACAATTACATCTTCTATTCTAAAGGTTGATAATTCTTAAAAATAGGATGAATCAATTTAAGATAATCTTATTTGGGTAGGTAAGTAAATCTTACGCTTGGCAGCCTCGCGCGGCAACATGGGGTCATAGGCCGAAAAAAGAAGTTAGCATATATAAAATAAATCGTATTAAAGCAGCGAACGAGAAAGAAATTTATATCAAACTACTCTTTACCTATTGCCGAATAACGTAGCATAAAATTATGTTAGTTAAAAGATGGGATTGATGTCCTTATTAAAATATAAAACGCGAAGCAAAAGGCGCCAGATAAGAAAAACGGAGAAAGGCAGTGCGTCTCTAAAGTTGAAACGAAAAGTCGTAAAAAGACTCCGTGTGAAAGTTGAAGTAAAAGTCACAAATTAGTTCACCCGACAATTTAACATAAAGAAAATGTGTGGTTCACTAAGTTGAATAAGCTCAAATAAGTCTTCACTATAAGAGTATCGAAAACGGACCTAACGCATAAATCACTCTTAAAGCGAATGTGTTGGCTAAAGTAATTGAAACGTAAAATAGTCTTCCCTTAAAAATTTAACGGAAGAAAACGGAGACGCTCCATATATTCTATTCGTGTCTGTAAATACTCGAAAAAAGTGTACCCTACATGCTCCGTTTAGAAAACGGACTGAGTTCCGTGCGTTCGGTAGAAATATAAAATACACATGTTATTATAATGCAAAGTTCTCAAGAAGAGAATATTTACCACGGTCAAAAAGGAAGTAGGTAAACAATGTAACTAAGGTATGCATTAGACATAGTTGAAATGGTCAAATAACCAGATAAGATTCAAATAATTCTATGAAAATGTATTAAGTACCTAGCTAATACCGTCAAAAGGCCGGGTAGAGAAACACTTGTTACTCTAAAGATAATTCATTCAAAATTGTAGTATGTCTGCGTTCATTCATTTCTAATGGTCTTGCGTATTACAATACGGCTGTATTCAGTTAAATAACTACCAATTATAGCTTAAACTTGTATAACAGTCAAATTTAAATTGCTTGTGCATGTTACTTAATTTTATTATTATTATTTAAGTATCATTTCCCTAAATAAGCAAAAATTTATCACTGTCAACAATTTCATTTTTGCAGTGTAAGTTGTTTAATAAGATTTGTGACGAATACACTATTTTTGTAAAAGGCTTTTCAATTATTCTCCTACACGGAGTGACAGAAAAATAAGACTATATAACAAGTTATATATATAACCTTGGGTTCAGATCTACAGATCTACAGAAGCTAAGGCTAACAAAGACCCTAAGATCCACTCTAAGGTTGGCCCGAGAGAAAGAAGAGAGTAGGGGGTTAAAAGGAGAGAATAAGGGGTTACGTAAGTAGCAAAACCTATCATTCGTGGGTTAACATTCATATATAATGTGGTTTAAAGGAAAACAGGCTAAAATAAAAATATAAATCATACAGTAAATGTAAAATATAAAATCACGTCGTATAACATGAGGGCCTATCCGGGATACCACGTAATATAACAATATACTGTGTATATATATATATATATATATATATATAGTCAACCCTCTTCAAACGCGAGGATCATGTTACAGCAAACCCTCGCACTCGGCAAAATCGCGTTCTGCAATACCTTGAGTCATTGGAAAGGGGTTACGTTCTGAGGGTCTGAGGTCAAACTTAATGTTTTACTGAAAACATAAATACATAAGTACTGTACACTTATATTATTGCAGTAACTAATAATAAAACAAGATAAAACAAAGGCTAAAAAAAAAACAAGAGGGTGTGCGATTAGTACGAGTCAGCCTCGTCCGACTAACTCGGAGGTTTACTTTCTGGATGTTTGTTCGTTGGAGGCTGGCTCTGCGGCTTCGTTTTCCTCGTCGCTGAATTCTAGTGGGAGGTGAGGAACCTGAACGAAGGAGTGGAAGTCATGGTGGAGCCAGGAGCGTTGTCTGGTGAAAGGGCTGTTGGAATTTGAGACGCTTCTTTCTTCGGAGTGAAGTCGAAGTTTTGCGAATTTGTTGTGGTGGTCCTTCATATTTTTTAACAACTCGAAAGAAGGAGCCATTGCTGTTTGCATCATTCTTTTAAATTTGAGGATCCTTTCCACGTTGTTGACGTAATCTATCACATCCTGTTGCATTGTTGTCCCCCGTTCAATGAAATCAGTCAGCCATTTGACAGTCATAGTTGGCTTTGGGAGGTGGGAAGTGACTCAGCTGGTGGGTTAAGCGACCTGCCCAGCCTCGTGTGTACGCAAGAGAATATCTTGTGTACACAAGGGTGGGGTATAACTATATCAATGGCGTGTACGCAAAATCGCGTTCGACAAAGTCGCACTCGAGGAGGATTGACTATATATATATATATACATATATATATATATATATATATATATATATATATGGTGTCCGAGCCGAGAAATAAGGTGCAAAAATTTATTTATTTACTTTTTTATTTATTTATTTATTTATTTATTTATTTTTCTTATTAATCAATATACATACAATATTAGAATCATCCACGCACTATCGTACGCGCACAAATCTTTTTTGACCCTGGCTAGCACTTCGCGGACGGCTCTTCTGAAGGCTATAATTTTTTCCAGAAGAAACTACACACTTTACACCAAAGGAGAGGACGTCCTCGCAAATAACACTGGCCAACAAAATGAAACTTTTTTTTCTCATCACAAACATGATCACACTTTTCTTAATGCATTTTTCGCGCTGATTCCGAATCTGGTTTTATGTTTTTTCTAGCACGTAGAGTTATATAGATACACTGGTTTTGATATTTTTAAGTTTTTGATATTGCTATAAGAAAATTTATAGATGTATAGATCACACTTAGGAATGCTAAACAACAAATACATCATATACCTTATTCAGTGTACTTATAAATAAAGAATATATACATTATTTTATTAAAAGCGCAGTGAGTGTGATTTCCTTTTGTAAATTTGGCCTGGATTGTCACGATACAGCATCCAACAATGGTCCGCCATCATGCTTTCATTCCAATATCCTTGGTAGCGCTTCTCCATCATCTGAATATCTTGATGGAAGCGCTCTCCTTGCTCGTCACTCACTGCACCAAGGTTTTCAGAAAGAAATCTAAGTGGGAATGCAGGAAGTGAATATTTAACGACATTCGACACTCCATTTCTTTGAAGGCATCAAGGGGTTCTTGACTCCATCCTTATACGCAGGTGACTTGTTGCTTTCAAGAAAGTTTTCACATATCATTTGTGAATCCTGACTGCATACCCATAAGCATTCCTATAACTTTTAGATCTCCACAAACATTCCATTGATGACTGTCGTATTTGATTGCCTTAAGTAGTATATCCATATTGTCATATGTCTCTTTTAGATGGACGGAATGGGCAATGGGGATGGATGGCATTAATTACCATTATGCAAAAGAACTGCTTTCAGGCTTCTCTGCGACGAATCAATAAAGAGGCGCCACTCAGATGCCACATATGTCTGAGATATGGCTGTAAATAGTCCATTGATGTCATGGCAATAACAGAGAGGACCGTCTACTGAAAAGAATGCTGTTAATTCAAAATTCTGCTTTCGGTAGTAACTAATACGAACATTGTTCTCAAGTAAATTGTTCTCCTTTAGTCTTGAGGCGAGAAGCTCTGATTTCTCTTTAGACAGCGATAAGTCTCTAGCAAGATCATTCACTGTCCTTGGATTAACTTTTTAGGCTCTAAATGTCTACCTTCAAAAGTGTACTCTGGTTCTGTAGATGGTCCGGAAACGCCAGTTGCACCTTCATCACTTTCCATGTCATCTATGATAGAATCTAGCCTATCACTTGGGGGAATTGGAATGGGCAATGTTTCATCATGTTTTACTGTCTACGTGCTGAATCCAAGTTTGGATATACAATCTGGTGTTTGTTCTTGGCAGAAAACCCCATTAAGTTCACACTACAAAAATAACAGTCTTCATGATGATCTCTCGGCTCCCTCCATATCATGGGTATGGCACATGGCATTGAAGCTTTCTTTTTTTAAGCCAATCACGTAATCCATTTGAACAGCCAGAACAGATTTGATGTGGCGCCCATGGTTTATCTTGGTCACCTAGATGGCAACCAAAGTATAGCTTGTATATTTCTTAATGTCGGTTGTAATACTTCGTCGCTGTGTTTTAGTTGTCAACTGGCCGCATACGAAACAGAACTTGTCGGGGTCATTCTTACATTGTCGAGGCATGTTGACTGACCTGAGTAAACTATAAATTCAAAAAAAATGTACACCAACTTCACACAACAAGTTCTTGGACTGGACTGATCTTTTGACACACAAAGCACGGCGTTGTTGCCTGAATCACAATGCTGCTAGACGTAAAAGCTCACACCTGAAATACATAAGATGTATAATTAAGATAATTGAAATAAATAAGATGAATAAACTAAAAAAACACAATAAAATAAACACAATCAAATGTTGAAATAGTAGTATTTTGCCTATTTAAAATAGTTAAATCTGTGTTTTTATATATATGCCTTCATCTTGAAAACTATACGTGCTAGAAAAGATCTGAATGCAGTTTTGGAATCAGCGTGAAAAATGCTATCCAGCCAACACAAATTGTACTCTGATGAAAAATCTTTGTTGACCAGTGTAATTTGAGGTAAACATCGACCAAATTCATTCGC
>JAJOZX010000205.1:692500-740000 GCA_023014485.1 Bathynomus jamesi | reverse complement strand
AAAGTTAACACAACTTGTCATGCATTTAAACACCCGAGGAAACGCATAGCATTTTTACGTCCTGGGGCAGGACCTATTCTCAGCGTGCTATTTCTTCATTTACTGGGAGCAATTGCGTGCTCCCCGGACTACTCTTACTCTCCGGCGACATTAAGACTAATCCAGGCCCCACTACAACTTACACATGTCACCATACACAAAGACACAGACACAATAGCACCATGAGACACATACAGAAGTATAATATTAACATATTACAGTACAACGTAGATGGCCTCACAAACAAAATCATGCAGCTTAGGGAATTCGTACACAAACAAAACATTCACATAGCACTTATACAAGAAACAAAACTAAAACGCACACACAAAACACCCACCATTCCTGACTTCACGGCGATCCGTCAAGATCGTACTAGGGGTAACGGGGGTGGACTCAACAGTTACATACGTAAAAGCATTAGCTACACTGATGCCACCCAAAACATTACAAACACAATCCAAGCAGATAACACGATAGAAATACAGGCAGTTAACATTAAAACACGCGCAAAACACGACACCACACCAATCAACATTTACATCCCACCTGATAGTTCACCTCAGGTGCCAACCAATTACAATCCACAGTTACACAATCTGGCCTCTCTCACTAATGTCATCTTAGGAGGAGACTTCAACGCTAAAGACACTACTGTAGTTGGTACCTGCACGACTAAAGCAACACCAGAGGCGCCAACATAGCCACACAACTAAACAGCCTCTTCATTCTTAACAATACAGAAGAACATACACACATACCACATCAAGCAGGATACTCAAACTCCTCCCCAGACATAACGTTCTGTTCCCCCTCACTAGCAACACATACACACTGGAAACAGAAAAACAACTCTCATCAGACCACCTGCCCATCATCATTACAACACGTTCTACACACTGCCCCAACAGCCTTAGGCACACTTACAGAAATTACAAGAAAGCTGATTGGGAACAGTTCAAAATACAGACTGAGGAACAATTCACCACCTTAAACAGCACACCCATTATAAACGTCAATACAACACTCAAGACATTTAATCAGATCATCAATAATGCAAACAAATACATACCCAAGGGCAACATTAGGAAATACAACCCAAATTACACTAGAGAAATAGCCCACCTGATAAGGCAACGTAAAAACCTCAAACATAACACACAAACACCACACACAGAAGCCATAAAACAGCAGATACAACAGCTCAACACAGAAATAAACAACAAACTCAAAGAAAAACAAAGAAAAACATTTAGGGAATTCATAACAACACTAAACCACTCCACAGATACATCCAGGCTATACAAGACTATAAACAGCATTGCCCACTCTAACAGCGGCATTCACACCTCACACGCGGCTATCTGTCGCAGCCAAAATAATATCCCAACATATACACAACAAGCTAACATTCTAGTTAATCACTACGCAAAGATAAGTCACTTAAACAGAGACAACAACCAAAAACACGCAGACAGACAAACAGCCAGACGCAAGAAAACCTACAGACTCGACACGACCATTACACCCTTTAATACAGACCAGACCACCAAGATCATCAAAAACATTAAGAATTCGAAGGCTACTGGACCAGACAACATATCTAACATACACCTTAAACACTTGGGCCCACAGGGAATACTAGCTCTCACAAACATCAGCATATATTCATACTAACACTGTATTATTCCTGATATATGGGAACAAGGTAAAATTATTACACTACTCAAACCAAACAAAAATCCAACAGAACCAGCTTCCCATAGACCCATTACTTTAATATGCACACCTTCCAAAGGAACAGAAAAACTAATCTTACAAATCACCAACCCACACGCACCACTATCGCCTACTCAACATGGATTCAGACCTCACCACTCGACCACGACATTACTCTCTAACCTCACGCAGCACATCATGGATGGCATCAACTCCAGACGACCAGCTCAACGTACACTATTAGCAACAACAGACATTAGTAAAGCATTTGATGCTATCCCACGCTTCCCTCTCATAAACAAAATACTCAACACAAACATACACAATAACACTAAAAGATGGCTGAGCAACTATCTTTAAGGAAGATACATGTCACATTTAATGGCAAGTCATCCAAAAACAAGCTTTTTCCGAACGGGGTCTCTCAAGGCTCTCTTCTCTCACCAACACTGTTCAACTTATACATGCATGACATTCCAACACCCATAGATAACAAGCTTACCCTATCATCATATGCAGATGACATCACTCTAACATCCACCCACAACAACATCGACACCGCTACAAATAACCTACAAACATACATAAACAGTATACAAGACTGGCTCACACACAATAGACTCAAAGTAGCGCCCACAAAAATCAACCATCACCTTGCTTACAAACGATACAAAAGAACACCAGATAACTCCACACACTCACAGGACCAAAATACTTGGGGTCACATACAACACATCATTATCTTTTGCAAACCACATTCAGGACATTAAAAACAAATGTACGTCAAGACTTAACACGCTTAGGGTACTTACAGGCATAAACTTTGGACACCAGCAGGAAACAACATCACTCATATACAAACAATATATTCGCTCAGTTATGGACTATGCTAGCCCATGCTGGGCACCCATTATCTCAAACACACACATAAACACTTTACAGACAATACAAAACAACGCACTTCGTATCATTACAGGACGCACTCAAACAACACCATTAGAACACCTGCACACAGAAACAAAAATACTGAAAGTTATGGAACATTTAGACATGAGGGGAACACAATTCATGGCAGCAACGACAACTAACCCACAACACCCTTGCCACTACATGTACAATCATGCACCGACACCTCGCACCATTAAGGTAACACCAGAGACATTATAACCAAATACTCCATTCCATACCACGCCCCACAGACATCACACAGTACAGAAAACACATACACACACACACCTAACCCACAAAGCACTGACACGACTCGGTCCGAATGCGGTCCTAGGTGCGAAGCCGCCACCCATTAACAGGTCAGAGATCAGCCTGAGCAGATCGGATCGAGTTAACTTAGTACGATTCCGATGTGGACATCACCCCAACTTACGGACATATAAACACAGACTAGACAACTCCACAGACGACACCTGCCACCTGTGCCAGGACACACCACAAACTATTGAACACATTATGACAGACTGTACCGCTCTAGCACACATAGAACACAACACAACATCACTAGTGCGCTGAACCTCTGGTTCACTCCGGAGAGGGCGATCGGTTACTTGCGTGCCGCCGGTTTGCTCGATCAGGGTCGGCTGATCGGCTAAACAACAACGTCCATGAGCATTTTACGTGCTAACCCTCCCGCACTCGAGGTATAATTAATGTAAAGAACGACGCTTGTGTAGAAGAACGTTCCGCACAAGATGAGGAGGGAGAACGAACAAATGAAAAATGAGGTAACCACCCGGGAATCGAACCCGGGATCTTCCGATTGCCGGTCAGATATGCTATCCACTACACCATGGGCCTCGATTAATCGGAAGTCGTAATTCTCCTACATACGAGCAGAAACCAATGCCCTGAGGGGGCACCTTCGCATGCCGCACACATATACATTTTAACTGCAAACAACACAGGGCATTGGTTTCTGCTCGTATGTAGGAGAATTACGACTTCTGATTAATCGAGGCCCATGGTGTAGTGGATAGCATATCTGACCGGCAATCGGAAGATCCCGGGTTCGATTCCCGGGTGGTTACCTCATTTTTAATTTGTTCGTTCTCCCTCCTCATCTTGTGCGGAACGTTCTTCTACACAAGCGTCGTTCTTTACATATATATATAAAGAGAGAGAGAGAATGTAAATGAATGCAAAGAGAGATAACCAAACATAACTAAACATTTAGTAATGACTTTCTCGTTTCACAGTTTCCACAAAATATAATATAAAGAATATTTAATTAAAATTCAATAGAAATAATTTCGCATCTACATTTTACATCTGAAGACTAATTATAATTATTCAACACTTTTATTGAACATAAAAAATTAAAAGAACTTGGAGCTTAATATAAGATTAAAATAAAATAAAGTTGTTCACGTAATTTCATTACATGAATATTTGAAAGTGACACTACTTTATAGCGAACTTTAACCCTTTAAATATTAAGAAACCAACATCACTTCTGCGAAGGGAGAGCTCAAGTGAAGCGGATGGAATTAGATCCAATAAAATAAAGTCGAACCCCAAACCTGGGACTGGAATGAGGTGAAATTAGATGTAAGTCTGCCGGGCCAGACTGGAAATAAATTGAACGAACTGGAGTACACTCATAATAGAATTAAAACGAGCTACTATTAAGTGGTCGGCATGCTGTTATTAGTGTATAGGTAAAGAGCAAAATCGAAATGTAATTAAATCGAATGAAACTCTCTCTCTCTCTCTCTCTCTCTCTCTCTCTCTCTCTCTCTCTCTCTCTATATATATATATATATATATATATATATATATATATATATATATCAGGTGGCCCCCCAAAAAAAGCCTTGAGATTTGAGAATCAATTACTTCAAAAATATGCAGTCAGTTCACACTTCCAAAACTTACATAACTTGAAAGCCATCATAAAAATTTCACACCTCTACATAAAATACTTTTTCCACAGCTGAGGAAACAATGAGGTATGGTGAAAAAAACGAATATCATAAATCCTAAATGTGTATAGCTGTACCTGGCAACTATTGTAAGACTTGAAGTAGTTTCCTTAGCCTATGGATAATCTGTTAGTCTCTGTAAAACGTCAGATGATATAGGCTACGCCCATCTGAAATACTGTTTTTTGAACTTACCCTTCAAATTATGGTTGTAACTAACGGTGAAAAAGCGGTGATTGAAAAGTGTTTCTTGGGAAAAAGATGGACTGGGGCAAGAATTTTGAGGGAATTTCCAAAAATAACTTGTAAGGTTACGTCTGTGAATAGAATAATTAAAAAACTTAAAGCAACCGGTTCGACGGCATGGAAGCGTGGAAGTGGTCGGCCTAAAACAGTTTACACTCAAGACAATATAGCAATGATCGAAATGATGGGCCTAGCTCAAGAGGATCGACCTGGGTCACACTGCTCTCAGAGGAAAATTGCAAGAAATTTAGGTATCAGTCGAAGTTCCATACAAAAATTGCAGAGAATGGTAGGACTTAAAACGTTTAAAAGGATCCATGTTTCAAGACGTGACAGCACTGTAAGCGCTAAAAGAAAAATTCTTTGTAGAAAATTGATTGATAGATTTTCGTCCAATGATGTTAAAAAAATAGTTTTTACACATGAAAAAGATTTCACCATCGAGATTGCTCGAAACTCCTGGAACGATGATGTTTGTGGTCGGCGTAAGAAAGACATTCCTCTATCGAGACTTTACCACTAGACAAGTCGGTTTTCCAAAAAAATCATGGTATTAGCAGGTGTATTATGGAATGGAAAGACGAAAATTCATTTCATTTCAGAAAATAAAAAAATTAATTCAGAAACCTATGTAAATCTCTCAAAGGAGAATCTTTTGCCTGATTGTCGGGGTCTGTATTATGGGAACGACTTCATACTCCAACAAGATGGTGCTACAGCTCATACTAGCAAGTTCACACAGGATTATCTACAACAGAATGTAGTCAACGTCATTGAAAAAAACGACTGGCCCCGCAATCACCTGATTGCAATCTCATGGATTATTGCATATGGAATACTCTAGCAGAGAAGATTTATGAAGGCCAAACAGAAAAGTTTACAGAAATGCAATTAAAGAAAAAAAATACTCGCATGTTGGGGCAAAACAACATTAACATAAATCAGAATATGTATCATGTCGTGGAAGAAAAGGTTAAGATTAGTTTGTAAGCAAGACGGCGGACATATTGATCACATTTGTTGATAAGATGTGAATAATAAATTTTTTTCAGTTTATGATATTCGTTTTTTTCACCAAACCTCATTGTTCCTCAGCTGTGGAAAAAGTATTTTATGTAGAGGTGTGAAATTTTTATGATGGCTTATCAATAGATTGAGGTAAAAGTTTTGTAAATTTTGAAAGTGTGAACTGCATATTTTTGAAGTTATTGATGTTCAGCGTTTTTTTGGGGCCACCCGATATATATACCGGGTGGCCCATAATTCAGGAACCATAGGAATAATTGTATCTTTTTTTCTAATAATTCTTGTACTTTCTAATTGTTTTTTTTTCTTATTTTCTTTTTGATAAAAAAAAATCGAGTGGGGTGATATCTGATGACCTGGGTGGCCATTCGATGGGACCTCTTCGGCCAATCCATCTGTTGGAGGAACGTTTTAATAAGGTATTTGCGAACTTGCGTGGCAAAATGAGGAGGTGCACCGTCTTGCTGAAAAAACATGCCACGTCGTTTGTTTATCGGTACGTCGTCCAGGTAATTCATCAAAAAAAAATAAAGAAAAAATTATTAGAACGTACAAAAAATATTAGAAAAAAATACAATTATTCCTATGGTTCCCTATGGTCACCCTGTATATATGCTGGGCACTGGATTAGCATAATTTATAAAATTGTAAATAATCAACAAATAAATCCAAGAAAAATTTATTATATTGGATAAAATGTATGAAATGAAGTCCAATTAGGGTTCAGAAGTCTAATATTTCGTAGCTCCTCCCTTGGCTTTCAGCACTGCCATTATTCTTGAAAGCATAGCGTCAATCAATGTCTTGCAGTAGTCTGCCGAAATTTCTTGTGTCCAAACCAGTTTAATTTTATCGTTCAAATCTTGAGCAGATGTTGGTCTAAGTCGAGCAATCTCTTTCTTAACTATTTGCTTCTAATCAGCTTTTCACCAACTTTGCCGTATGGTACGGCGCGCCATCATGTTGAAAAATATGACAATGGCGCAGTTGCATGATGTTTTCGTGGTTTTCCTTCAATATTTCGAGGTATATCTGGCCATTAATTGTGTTTCCCGGTGGCATAAACCATAAAGCCCCTCGCCCAGCTGCAGAAATCGAACCCTACACCATGGTACTGGGCGATTGTTTGACTCTCGGCACTGTGTACTTCGAATTATAGCGCTCGCCTTTTGGTCTCCGAACGTTGGAAGAAAAAGAATAAAACTGTTTTATTGTGGTTTTGTCAGAAAACATCACGGATTGCCAATCTTTGGCTGTCCAGTTCTTATACTTTTTGGCAAAAGCCATTCGATCAGAAATGTTTTCTTTGATAATTTTGGCTTACCCACAGGACGATAGGATCTAAGCTGGAAGTTAGTTTGTAGGCGTCGTCTTATGGTGCGTGTACTCACGGACGCCTCTTTTGGCAGTTGCAACAATCCGTCTCATTAAACAGTCGGACTATTAGTATATAGGTAAAGAGCAAAATCAAAATGGAATTAAATCGAATGAAACTATATATATATATATATATATATATATATATATATATATATATATATATATATATATATATATACAGGGTGGGCCGAAAGTCTGGATCCATAGGAAAATATTTATTTTAATACATAAATTACAACAAATGGTAAATACTTAAAATGAATATCAACTTTAACTCGTAAATGCGTATCCGTGATACTGTACAGTAGTTCGTACTCCAGTATAAATACTCAAATACTTTTTTTATTTCAGCCCAGAAATGGCTTCGAATCTAACAACAGAAGATCGGGTAGAACTTGTGCTCATGTACGCAAGACAGGGCGCTACACACAGAGAAGTTGCTACCGAATTCAATAGAAATCATCCTGATAACCATCCAGTAACACATGCGACTGTTGGCAAGTTGTTTAAACGTTTCAAAGAAACAGGAAGTGTACTGTACATGATCGACGGCGTTCTGGTCGTCCAAAAACTGCAACTGATGAAAATACCTCTGCAATGGTATGTGAAACTTTAATGAATAGTCCAGTAAAGTCAACAAGAAGATTATCAAATGAAACACGCATCTCGAGAACTTCAATTCGAAGAATTATTAAAAATCATAATTTCCATCCCTAAGTGTCTCGATGTCAGAGGCCGCCAATTTGAGCATTTGTTATAATTTGTTGTTTATACTGGAGTACGAACCACTGTACAGTATCACGGATGCGCATTTACGAGTTAAAGTTGATATTCATTTTAAGTATTTACCATTTGTTGTAATTTATGTATTAAAATAAATATTTTCCTATGGATCCAGACTTTCGGCCCACCCTGTATATGCAAAAAAATCACAAAGCAACACGTGATCTTTTTAATTAGCAAAGAACCACAGGGAAAAGGAAAAGGAAACACGAAGTCCGAGCGCTTTCGTGATATATTCACATCTTCAAGGACAAGAAGATGTGACTATATCACGAAAGCGCTCGGACTTCGTATTTCCTTTTCTGTTTCCCTGTGGTTCTTTGCTTATATATATATATTTTTATTTTTTTTGTCATATATATATATATATATATAACGTAAAGAACGACGCTTGTATAGGAGAACATTCCGCGCAAGATGAGGAGGAGAACGAACAAATGAAAAATGAGGTAACCACCCGGGAATCGAACCCGGGATCTTCCGATTGCCGGTCAGATATGATAACCACTACACCATGGTCCTCACTCGATCAGAAGGCGTAATTCTCCTACATACGCGCAGAAACCAATGCCCCGAGGGGGGCACCTCTCGCATGCCGCACCTATATATACATTTCAACTGCAAAGAACGTCGTTAGGTGCGGCATGCGGGAGGTGCCCCCCTCGGGGCATTGGTTTCTGCGCGTATGTAGAATTACGACTTCTGATCGAGTGAGGACCATGGTGTAGTGGTTATCATATCTGACCGGCAATCGGAAGATCCCGGGTTCGATTCTCGGGTGGTTACCTCATTTTTTCATTTGTTCGTTTTCCCTCCTCATCTTGCGCGGAATGTTCTCCTATACAAGCGTCGTTCTTTACGTTAATTATACTGCGTGTTCGTTGCAGTTCAAATGTATATATATATTTTTATTTTTTTTTATTTTCATATATATATACACAATAAAATAAAATTCTAATATACGGGGTGTTTATAAAGGTCTGTTACGGGTTTGAATAAAAAATATAAATACAAAAATATTAAGTTTTATGGAAACCAATGAAAGAAAGAATTAACACGTGTAAAATATCACCTTTAAATTCGTTCCCCATCATTATCTAGAAAGTGGTTCCAAATACTGATTCTAGACAGTGTTGTAATCTTTTATAATTGGCGTGAATGTTTTCGAGTTCCTGGAAGATTCTGGCATCAATTCATGCTTATTCTTTCTTTAAAATCTAAATCTTTAAGTTTGGTTGTATAAACCTTAGTTTTAGTCCTTCCGCAAAGGTAGAAATCGGATGACCAAGAGCCCGTGCAATGGGAACATAGCGTCTATTCCATGTTTCCGGAAAGGTTCGTCAAGGAAGGTCCGAACACTTACAAGTACCGGGAAAAAGAATGGACATAAATTTTTTCTAGAGTAAGAGCACACTAGATATTACCCAAGTGAGTTTCGCTCTTCTTCACTAGCTTCGTAAAACTTATCTAGTCCCTAGTTTCACAAATGTTTCTTAACCTTACCACTGAGGTGAAACGCAGTTTCGCCTAAGAAATGTATTCGTTCTAGAAATGTTAGAACCATTAATATCAAATACAGCAGTTCAGAACACATGTCAGTGCGTTCAGTGCATGTCAGTGCGTCTGCCATAATCATCCTCCAAAAGTGCTTGAACTAAGGGAATTAGGTAAATTTTTAAGGGTACAGATGAAGCCTACCTCACAGAACATTATGGACAGTTGATCTTCACATACCCAGTTCATTGGAAGCACAAAGTACAGATTTTTTGAGATTTCGCTCAGAACATTCACGAATGCATTGGACGTTTTCCAGGGATAAGCATGGCCTTCCCTATCCCGGTAAATCATGAACTGAGCCAGTTTTCGTAAAATTTGCCACCCACTTCCATAGTGACATTTTTGGTAGTGGATCCTTTTCATATTATTTTCTAATTACCCGACTGCTGCCGTTGCCTAAATTTAGGAGTCTTTTATAAATATTCAAGTTTAAATTTTATTTCATATGCAATATTTCATTTTAATTTACATTCATTTCAAACAGTAACAGCCCTTCACCGACAATATTTATATATCTGTATGTTGCGTGTGTGTGTGTGTGTGTGTGTGTGTGTGTGTGTGTTCGTGCCTGTGTACGTGCGCGCGCGCACTGGGAAAGTGTTTTATTTTAAATATAATAAAGAAACAAATTTATAACGTATCAGAAGAGATAATATTAAAACTCTTAATTGGATCAGAGGGAGACAACGTAAAAGGGAAAATTTAATTTAGAATTAAAAAAAAAAATAAAAAATAGAAATACAAAACCTAAAAAAAAAAAGAATTTTCAAAAAGTTTAAAAAATAGATTGGCTTTTCTACTTTCCTTTTCATTTTTATTTACCAGTTTTGTGGGTTTTGTATATTTAATACTTGTCTCAGTTAGTGACATTGTGTGTGGACTGACCAACCATTTATCGTCCTAAAGTATGGACACTAAACCTAAAGGGGTTGAAGTATTGCGCATTTCAAAGGTTGGCTATTTTGTGGTTTTCACTGACGCCGAGTAAAATTGGATGTTGAACATAAAATGATTAAATTGTTCAATGAACATACTCAATTAAATCCAGTGATCTGCGTCATAAATTGAAATATTAATGCCAGCTACTTTTTCATACATACAGGTATTATATATATATATAGGTGTGTGTGTGTGTGTGTGTGTGTGTGTGTGTTTGTATATGTGCACAGTTTGTAAATAATGAAGTGGGTTTTCATTTCAAACACAATATACGAAATAAATTTAAAATTTTGACGATAAATCACTCAAAGAAGAAAACACAAACGCAAATATGATAATATTTATAACGTATTTTTGCTTCATTTAATTGTTTTCCGAGTCGTACTTCATTCTGAATCAAGTCCTTATTTGGAAGGAACCGGATATGGAGTGGAAGGTCAGCAGACACTCCGCGGACCAGTTTTCAGCATTCTCTCTCTCTCTCTCTCTCTCTCTCTATCTATCTATCTTTCTCTCTCTAGCATATATATATATATATATATATATAATATATATATATATATATATATATTAGAGAGAGAGAGAGAGAGAAGGAAGGGCGAAATATTTGCAAATTAATTCTATGTCAAATATTTAAATTACCCATACCATATAAATGTATGTGTGTGTGTGTGTGTGTATATATATATTCATTCTCTTCAAAGATACTATTATATGAACTGTTAATTGCCATTTGAATGAATGGTATTCATTCCCCAATTGTACAAAACCCCAATGGTCCAAATCAGCTATATGTCCCAGATAAGAGTTATTCTTAGTATTGTCTTTCTCTAAGGGACCGTTCGCTAAAAAGTATTGGAAAACGATATGGACATGTTGTAATGTGGTGAAGTTTACACGGATCATTAAAGACAACACGACAGATTTCAGTGGTGTTATCAGACATCAAAACAGAAATAGGAATGATGTTACGAATAAGTTTTTCCGAAAGTCTCTGGAGATTAATTTGGAATTTCGTAATGGGACAGGAACTAATTCATTATAGCGCGAGAAATGGTTAGTGAAAACAGGGATATACTGGTTTCTAGAACACGTAGTTTCCAGTGGTGCAATAAAATCTATTCCTGAGTGTTTCCAAAGTCACAGCGTTACGGAATAATGATCCCTATGGGAATTTGAATTGTAGGTACTCTTGTAGTTTAGGCAAGGACACAATTTCCAGTATTCCTAGACTTCTTGTGTAATGCTTAGAAAATGGTAGCTTTCTCGCAGTCGTTTTTGTTTTCTTCCGGTCCCGAAAGGGGTGGTAACGTAACGACTAAATCGTCATATCGTTTGATAGTATCGTTAAGTAATTCACCTGTGAGCTCGATCACATCTTGACCTCTGACGATCCGATATTCTATATAGATCAGAATCCTTTACCGCGAACTGATCTTTTAACAAAGAAGTTAGAACTGTTGTAGAAGAAAGATGATTGATAGTGATCGAAATACCTCACGAAATACATCATGCTTTTGCGCATGTATGATAGTTTTTGCATCTAAAACTGAATTTTCAACCTACGATTTTGAGAATTTCCATCGTCGTCAGTAGTTCCATGTCGGTATCATCCCACTCAGTGTCATTCCCATTTCATTCTGAACCCAAGAATAGGAAAGCTGACAGTGAGAATTTCTCATTCTTATCCACGGCTTTCCCACTTTGGTCCAGGTTAGATTAGGTTAGGTTACGATAGGTTAGGTTAGGTTTGGTTAGGTTAGGCTAGGTTAAATTAACTTAGGTTAGGGAATATTAGCCATTCTCATTTGGCGTTTTTACCCGAATAAGAATGGAGTGATATTGTTTCCTAAATGAAGAAAGGCTTTTCCTTAAATGTGAATTTCTCATTTTCATTTGCGGACCGCGAATGGGAATGAGAATGACAGTGGCAGTACTACAATTGCAGTAACCTTCGTATTTAAGCAGAAAAATGGTCTACGAAAAACAAAAATGTTTTGTGAAATTCGTGCACAGTTTTCGGTGAAAAATCTCATGTTAAAAATGCTCATTGACCTAAAGTACTGTGCGTTCCACGAGTTTACCCTTTAAAATGTAAGTGACAACCTGGTAGTCTGTTTTAACCGTAATGTTATATATATATATATATATATACAGGGTGACCAAAAAGGTACCTACCAACATTAACTTACATTTACTCCGAAACGAATGAATAGAATTTGATGAAAATTTGCTGACACACTATACTACTCACGCCATGTGTTTAACATCAGTGTGGAAAGAATGTCATTGGTTTGGACTATCGGAAGCACTATGAAAGCGGCATTGATTGGCCTGCCTATGCACCTGATCTCAACCCTTGTGACTTCTTTTTGTGGGGATACCTCAAAGATAGAGTTTACCAGAGCAACCCAAAGACTTTGGAGGAACTGAAATCATCGATTGAACGTCAAATCGTCGACATTCCGACAGAGGTTCTCCAAAGCGTGGTATCGAATTTTGGGATGAGGTTGCGAAAAATCGTCAAAGTGGAGGGACAGCACATCGAACACAATGTCATATAAATGGCTTGAGATGCCGATTTGAATGGCATTTGAACTATCTTTGTACTCTCAATAGTTTTGGTGAAATAAAGGCTTAAATTTGGTAGGTACCTTATGGGCCACCCTGTATATATATATATATATATATATATATATATAAAATCACCCAAACCCGCAGGGAAAAAATTATGAAACAGTTTTTAAAAAGGCTAATTAATTTCGGTCGGTCACAACCAAGCCCTTTTCAAAGCCATAAACTAGTTAAAATGTCTAAAAAAGTTATAAAATTTCCGTCCCACAGAAGAGCTGAAGTTTTAACTTCAGCTCTTCCACGGGACGGAAGTCTTATAACTTTTTAGACATTTTAACTAGTTTATAGCTTTGAAAAGGGCTTGGTTGTGACCGGCCGAAATTAATTAGCCTTTTTAAACACTGTTTTATAATTTTTTCCCTGCGGGTGTGGGTGATCTCTATATTGTTGCGGTAAATGCAATCAAAGTTAATATATATATATATATATATATATATATTATGTGTGTGTGTGTGTGTGTGTGTGTGTGTGATGAATTTCACAATTAAACACTTAAAATGAATGACTGATGCAAACCCACAGGAAAAAACGAAAAATGATTCCAAGGCCTTTCCTGTATTCAGAAGTACACCTCGTCAGGGAATGACGAGGCGTACTTCTGAATACACGAAAGGCCTTGGAATAATCTTTTTCCCTGTGGGTTTGCATTATATATATATATATAATATATATATATAATGTTACATAATATTTTGAAGCTCATACAGCCACGAGAGCTTTGTGTTCATTTTTGTGAAGTAATTGCATTCACACTTAGGCATGCGCAATAGGAGGTTAGGTAAAGTCGCGGAAAATGTTCTCCGAAAAATTAGAATACATGGGAAATATATTGAAACTTAAAAAAAACCAGTGCTAGTTGTGAAATAGTCGTATATCATACCTTTACAATTTTTATAATTGGATACCAAATACACTCCTTCAGAGACACGCCCCATTCCGCAAAAAATACAGAAATAAGACTTAAAATAATAAACAATTTCCGCTATTCCTCGCTCCCTGCATAGATAGGAAGAGGATGTAGGTTCAGATTTATATTTAACATCTTTCATGTAGCGCATTAGTGATAAAGCTGCAAATGTAATTTCACCTTAGGAATAGAGGAATCCTTCGTTGCACGTGTGCTTTTGTTAATGAACAAAAATATTTATAAGCTATATAGCCACAATTTGTCCCTCAAAATTTCAACCGCTTCTCTCATTCCCGACTCCAAAATTGAAAATTCAACGGAGAAATTAATGCATTTAGTTCTTAAACTATATGTATCTGCATAATTATGCAAATATTCTTTACAGCAAAGCTTTGGTCATATTGTTTATGACCATTCATCAAACGTAACGAAATAAAGTTTTGATGAAACCTTGCAACAACGCCTATGCAAAAATACTCCAGTTTTTGTTTGCAGACTCTTTTGTAAAACTATCAAAAAACACAGTTTACGCGAAAACTTAGTCAATAATAGAATTATGACATAACAAAAACTAAATATATTTAAAATAATACAGTAAGTAGCACGTAAGGAAAAAGTGACTAAATGTACGTCTCAACAAACTCACATTGGAATCTAAGAAATTTACTCCTTTCCCATTCTATCATACGTGAATGGAGTAGAGAGCATAAAATTTAAAAAGTTTCGTTAAAGTGAGAAATATTTTTATTTGTATGTGCATTCAGTTTGGCATCTCTTTGACCAACGATCGAAGTTAAAGACTATCTCATCCTTTTCGATACGAGTTGCAGTATTGCAGTATTACTTTGTAGTTTTCTTTGATAGTCGTTTTTACTGAATTCATACTGTAATAATGCAACATAAAAAGTAAAGTGTGCAAACTAATGAGAATATCATTGAAAATAATAAAAATAATAATAATAATAATAATAATAATAATAATAATAATAATGTTGACAGTTCTTTTATTGTATTGATGCAAACGGGCCTCAAATGAGGTAGACTGCTAGAGGAATTGCCGGTCGTGTTGTAACTGTGATTCAGACCAGCATTATTTGTTTTAGATAATGTTCCAATTGGAAGGAAAGGGACCCAGTTTCTAAAGTGAAAATGTTCTGTCAAAGCGTCCGTAAAGGGTAACGAGCTTGGAGCACTACAGCGGAAGACATGTCTATTGTATGGTTTGCCCAAGTACGGAGACATACAGTATGCGTACTTTCGTTGTAGAGGTTGTTCATTGTTCGGAAAGTGGAAATTTAAACTAAATACAATTGATAATAAACTGGGTTCATGTTCTGTTAGTTCTACGCCGGCAAAGGCTGAAATAGTAATCATGAAAAGGAAAGAGACTAAATTTATTATATATCACTCACTATTATATCAGTCTTTCTTCAGGGTTGAAGGAGGATGTTTTTGGTTAACAGGGTGGCATCACAGTTTCAACTTTGTCACCTAAGATTAATAATAAACTTTAGAACAAGACTTTAAAGTGAGATGAAAAACGTTTACTGAATGAATTAGACCATGATATTAAAGTAAAGGTAAAGAGTAAAGTAACAAGTACATTTTGGATGGTTAAAGTCCTTTTATTTAATATATACATTTATACATGAATACACTGGCTGAAAACTCATTTTCCCCATGCAGTTGGCGCTGACCTCGAACGTAGGACAGGCAACCTATTTACACGCAGAGTATGACCATACAAATAATATAAAAAGAGAACCTAAATATGGGGTTCGTTTTTCTATGATACATGGTCTTCCATCTTCCATTTTATTTCTCAAAAGGTATAATATCAGAGAGACGATCTAGAATGATCCAGCTAACAAAACTTACTGTATGACTAATACTTTATTGTTTTACTTTAGACTTATGCATGATACGTATAGGCATACAGAGGATTGGCAAAAGTAAATAAATGCCTTTGTTTTCTCCCAAAAATTTTTATTTGATTATAAAAGTCAGTAAATAATAACAAATTTGTTGAATCAATAAATGTAAAACGAGGAAAGGAATACGAGTTTAAATACATTGATTCATTTAACTTATTTTTATTGACTTTTATAATAAATAAAAAAAGGTAAATGTGTCTATTTACTTTTGTCAACCCTCTGTAGGTACAGAAGTATAGGTAGACAAATGAACTTCGGATACTGTCCCTGGTATTAACATACTTCTTACAAACCGCTGCCATTCCTCTATTTCTTGTTAACTTTTGTGTCACGTTTATATTAATTAACTCGACGCTCATTTACATTTATTAATTACATCATTCCATCTTTTACATGTTTTTCTTGTACTCATATTTACATAGTCACTACTGTACACCACTTTTATAATTGCATCATTACTCATTCTCTCCACATGATCATACAAACGCAGTATACTTTCCCCTCTTCTTATATCCATGACTTCTTTACTCCAAACCTTCCCTGAGTATTCATTTCTTATTCGGGCAATTCGTTTTATATTTGAATAATGCTTCTTAAATTATATATTTCAACTGCTCTCAGTTTTAAGAGCAAATTTTCACTGAAATTTGTCTAAAATTTAACCGTACCATGACAATCAAAATTCGCTGCTTCTCTCTTCTTGCTATTCATGCATGATTTCCTTGGAAAAGCTATCCGTAATTATTCGATCATTTCTTTATTTTATCTATATGTTAGGTGTAAATTATGGGCCTAAATGAAATATAGCCCCATCATATCTTATTTTGGCAATTTTCTCTCTCTCTCTCTCTCTCTCTCCCCACACACACACATATATATATATATATATATATATATATATATATATATATATATATATATATATATATATATATATATACTGTATATATATTGAGGGATGTAAACCATTTGGGAACAGTTTCTTATCGACACTTCAGAAACAGAAATTGACAGCTTATCGGTAAAGATTATCGAAATAAGTCGGTGTATTAGCAAGAAGGATTATCTCCGATTATATACGTTTTATACATTTTCTTAAGAAATATATATATATATATATATATATATATATATATATACAGGGTGTCCGAGAATTATCTGTACAATTTTTGGCTGTTATTAAAAGTCAACCATGAAGTGTAAAAATTCCAGTGTTGTCCCATTTTACAGAGAATCTCATTAAGTTTTTTCTGATACCAAGTTTTGACAAGCTTTTTAGAAATTCCAGTGTGTCCGAACATTATCTGTACAATTTCATCTTTAATAAAATTCTTGATAACACACGTAAAATTCTTAAACAAGATTATTTAGAATCTGTATTTTCAAAAGTTTCTTTTATTAAAGTAACGTTGTTACAAACATTCGATATGTGCACCATTAGTGATTCGCAAAACATCCAATCGATACTCCAAATGTTGCCATGTACGCTGCAGCATATCCACATCAATTCGCTCAATAGCAGCTGTGATTCTTGCTTTTAAATCATCAATGTCTGTCACCCGCGTACATTTCTAAAAAACTTGTCAAAACGTGGTATCAGAAAAAACTTAATGAGATTCTCTGTAAAATGAAATTGTACAGATAATTCTCGGACACCCGGTATGTATATATATATATATATATATATATATATATATATATATATATATATACATATATATATATATATACAGGGTGAGTCAAAAGTCTCCATACATAGGCAAAATGGTCACTTTATTATGCAATCACTTGTAAGTCACAAAATATGCTCTATGTGGGCACCATTACACTGAATGCACATACGGATGCGTTCCTCCCAGTCATGGCAAACGCGCGTTAACACGTCTGGTGTTATGCGTGCACACGCATCACGAATGCGTTCCTTTAGGTGGTCCGAGTTTTGTATTTTCACCTGGTACACCATGGCCTTGAAGTGCCCCCACAAATAAAAATCAAGGGGAGTGAGGTCTGGGGACCTCGGAGGCCACTCCACGGGACCACGGCGGCCAATCCAGTGACCCGGAAACTGCTGATCCAGCCACTGACGCACGCAGATACCGTAATGGGGTGGCGCCCCGTCTTGCTGAAAGTACGCTGAAAATCCCCCGTCCTCGTTCAGCAGGGACGGCATGACTGTGTCTTGCAGCATGTTTAGATACATTTCGGCATTCAGATTGGTGTCAATGAAAAAAGGGCCAACAATTGTGTTGCCCCATATCCCGCACCACACCATCACTTTTCCAGCGCCTTGCGTCTTTGAGGGACTCAGCCAGTGCGGGTTGTCATCACTCCAATAACGTACGTTTTGACGATTAACCTCTCCATGAACATAAAAGTTGGCTTCATCTGAAAACAGGATGCCAGCCGAAAACTCCGTGTCTTCGTCCACTTTTGTTCTTACCCATTCACAGAATTCCAGCCGCCTGTCCAGGTCGTCTTCGCTAAGATACTGCAATATTTGCATTTTGTATGGATGCCATCTGTGCTCTTTCATAATGCTTACGATACTCCTTTAGCTGACACCGCATTCTGCAGACATCCGTCGAGTGCTTTTTTGGGGACTCTTTGCGAACGCTGCCAGCACCATGGTCGCTGTGCCTTCATCGGTGGCTGTTCGTGGACGGCTACTTCTCGGTTGGTCTGCAGCACTTCCAGTCTTCTTGAACTTCTCAATGAGTTTGGCAACGGTGTCGTGTGTGATGTGCGTGCCGGGGGCGTGTCTCCTGTTAAAATCCTCGGCAACCTTGCGACAGCTTCCTGATCCTGCCAGAAGAATGATCTCTATACGCTCTTCTTGGGACAAAGGCATCTCAGCACATCACCTGCAAAAAAAATAATAAATAAATAATCATTTATTTATCATGACCATTTTGCCTATGTATGGAGACTTTTGACTCACCCTGTATATATATAGTATATATATATATATATATATATATATATATATATATATATATATATATATATATATATAGATGTGTATATATATATAATATATAATCTCAAAAACTACTGAACGGCGTACAGGAAGGCAAAAAGTGTTTCAACTTGATTTAAGACAAGATAAGCAATGGCAGTTGAAGAAACTCCGAAGGAAGCAATCTTTTATTTATAATACAGAGACTCGTTATCTTGAGAGTTATCAGAAATTTTTAGCAATTATTTATATAAGAAACAGGTAATATATTTCTGTTTGTTTAATCTTTTTTTTTTCATTTGAATTACGGTTTTTAGAACCATAAATGAAACGTAATTTTAACTTGTAGTTTGGTAACTATAAATTTAGTTTAATTAGTTTCTGTGAGGTTCTTCTTTTTTTTTTTTTTTTTTTTACTTTGGCCCTCGGTGCTGGCTGCTGCTACATGGGAGCTCTTTGCCCAATTACGATATAGACTTCAAAAAGAGTGTTTTAATCAAATCTGCTATCTACCCATACATTACAAGAGTATCTTCTATACATTTAAAACGAAAACAGACAGACTCAATTTTTTCTTTAAAAACTGATGATCAGAAATTGTTTGGAACTTCTGGGATCAAGTAAAGCTAAGCACCCCCAGCCTTCTTTAATTAGCCTTATAAGGCTAACTAACGAAAATATCACGACCTAACCTAACCAATCCTTAAGTCAACTGTACGCCCTTGACGATTGGTTAGGTTAGGTCGTGATATTTTCGTTAGTTAGCCTTATAGGCTAATTAAAGAAGGCTGGGGGTGCTTATCTTTACTTGATCCAACTTCTGTATACATTTTTTTATAAATTTAAAAGGTTTAATTTTTATTTTGTTAGTATTCTTTTCTCGATATATGGGCCATTTAGATGGATCACAGTGACAATATTTTTATGCCTGCCATTATTTTGGAGAGGAAGCGCTAGTTTTGCCTTGGGAGAAATCCACCTGGGAAGGTGTGAAGCATATATATATGCTTTCGAACGTATTTAACTTATATATATATAATATATATATATATATATATATATATATATATAGAGAGAGAGAGAGAGAGAGAGAGAGAGAGAGAGAGAGAGAGAGAGAACTACAATAACCTTATTACCGTATATATACACACACTTTATGTATATATTATATATATATATATATATATATATATATATATATATATATCTATATATATATATATATATAAATAATTGGTATGTGGTCTATTATTCTGTAGAGTGTAGACTGTAGAGTATAGTTCACGCCCGTTAACCTTTTCAACTTCATTGAATTCCCTTTTCTGTTTTGAGAAACAGAAAAATTGAGTTTCCTTTTGCATAATGAGCCAGAAGAAAATAATACAAATTCCATAATACTCTGGAGAGATTTATTATTCAGCTGCAAATCCATTCCAACTTTCGTACATAGAGTAGCTGCTGATGAGAAATCGTTGTATGTGTATACAGGGCCTATCAGAGGGGGTGGGGGCTAGGAGGGCCATTTGGCCTGGGCCTCAAGCTTAAGGGGGGGCCTCAAATTTAGTAACTTTCAGGTTTGAATATAATGTTTTGCAGTGAAAGTAATAATTGGGTTTACCTATGGGCCTCAAAAGCTGGAAGTGGCCCAGGCCTCTCTGGACCTTGAAGAGGGCTTGTGTGTATATATATATATATATTATATCAATTTACAAACACGGTTAGGTAGACTAACCATGAGTGGATCCTTGGGTCTTTGCTGGTCTGAAACATTATAACATTGTATATATTATATATAATATATATATATATATATATATATATATATATATATACTCAAGTTGAGCGCCAGAATACCCTTTACGTACATATATCGATAGCAGGTAAAAAAATGTTCCGTATATACATAAAAGAGTGGTCCTCATTTTTTAACTTTTGCTATTTTGTGAATTTCTTGACTTTGCCCTAAATTTTAGACATTAACGGTTTCAGAACTAAATCTGATTATATATATATATATATATATATATATTATATATATATATATATATATATATAATACAGTATATATATATATATATATATACATACATACACATAAATTATATACAGTATATATGGGTATATTAATTGGGACGCAAATTTTATTTGTATTATGATTAAATATAAGTAGTGTGCTCACATAGGAGAGTGGTTATTACGCAAATAGCGAATTGGATAAGGTCATTTCATCAACAGTCTTTCGAAAGAATCCATAAATTTTATCTCATTTGACCGCTGCATAAAATTAGTGATGAGTGTAACAGCAGACAGCTGGATCAGCTTCAGCTGCCTCGAACTCAGCTGGATCAAAGCCTCTCCTACTCCATATTTGGTTGCCCAATCAACTCCACCTTTTTTTAGGTTGTAGTCAAACGCATGCATGACTCAGATTTGACCTCTTTGAGCCGGCTGACCACGCGATAGATTTTCCCCTATTTTGGAGGTTGATTCTTAAGTTTGAAATTAATGAAGGCGCTTCAGTTCCTGTTGTTGTGAGTAAACGGAGGGTGTGAGGTGCATTATGACATTTTTTATTTTCGTCCTACTATATAATATGAAATGTATAAGGCATGAAATAGGTAGAGCTTTTACAGGGTGTCTCAGAAATCTGTACTCATAGGCAGAATTCACTTTTTACTTTATTTTAACAATTGTTCAAATTGCTGCATGCCATTAACTCGCATACACATGTCAATTCTTGCACGTACGCTTCTCTCAATGTTTCTTATTTCTCTCACACTGATTTTCGCCCATAAAATTAATAAATAACCCTAATGGCCTACGAGTTCAGATTCTTGAGTATATGCAAACTTACCCGTATATAGTATACGTGCATGAATATATACATACATACATACATACATACATAAGTACACGTATACAAAAGATAATATTTGAATTTAAGTTCAGATATCTATATAAGAATAAGTGACGCACGTTCATATGAATATATATACAAAAACAAAATTGTAATAAATAAACATTCAAAGGAAAGAAAATCAAAATAGATTAGGGAAAGGCGCACAAGCGTAAATACGTTGCTTAACTTTAATCCAATCTTGAACAGAGGTTTCTTCAATAAGGTTCTACGTTATTTACTTTTGGAAACCCGGCATTATAAGAGGTTTTACCACTGAACTGAGAATCCGTTTAAAATTTAGAGCAGTTCATAAAACACTCTTTGTGCCACTGTGTATGGTCATGCCTACATTTTATTTTCATGAAGTTGAATACAAATGAAGGAAGTGTTTTTTTAGTCCGTGAATGTAAGGAAAACTAATAAATATAACAAGTTAATAATGTTATATTTATAAATGTTTTGGAGAATGAACGCACCCCTAAAATATAATCCTCTATATGCAATTTAGGGATCAACAGAGTCATCCAAAAGGGCCAAAATCCAAACCGCAAAGCAGGAAATTTGGTCTCGACTGCTGCAAACTTCCGGATATAAATAATTTTTGGATAAGGGTTCATTTTGCTTAAAAGAACCAAGATCTTCTTTAAGAAATTTCAATGGTTCTGGATCCTCCTTCACTTTATTTTTTTAACGAATTTTGACAAAAACAGATATTTCAAAATACCTGTAATTATACCCATAATTATTTTCATTTATTTATTAATTAATTAATTATTAATTATTTATTAATAAACTAATGCATGGTTACATTTCATTACACTTTTTAATTAATTAAGTCTGAAACTGCGAAGAAAAGAGCGTCATAGTTACGCAAGAATGCAAATAAGCGGTTGATTGGCTAAGAAGTTTTTAATTTAGGAGATATTTTTACGTACTCACTGAAGCAGCTCCACTAAATTTAAGAAGTTAGAAAGAGCTTTAGGTGTTCGTGTTATGAGCAAAGAGAACTTTAGGCTTAGGACTTCATTTTCAGTGAGCTATTTGTACGGATTTCACTTCAACATCTATGCCATAATGAAACAAATACTTATTGGTTAACATTTATCTGGTCATTACCATTATTAATTAATAAAATTACCAAGTTGTTATAAACGACTGTCCTTAAATCTATAGGCCTACTAGCATTCACACAAGTAGGTGAAGTAAGCAAGTCTAGGCTGCGTTATATGTATACATAATTTTTACCCTATGAACTGTTGCAGTGGGCATCAACTCGGTGGCTTAACTGAATTAAACCAGGAATATATATTAGTCACACAAGTTTAGATACAAAATTTGAAGGCGTTTCAAAGGTCTATACAAATAAAATTCTGAAAAAGTACTATTGTTTAGTTGCCGCTTTGGGATCTGTCCAGTTTTATTTGTTTACATTCGTGATCAAGGGATTGGTTATGATGGTTGGTTGCTCCGCCTTACGTCGTTCAACCATAAAGGTCCATTAAAACGGATAGTAACGCCACAAACCAGAAAAAAATGAAATCGCCGTCATTTGGAGCCGAGTTAATTACCAACAACAGCAACCTCGTCTCTGCCGTTCCTCTCCACTTCTAAACTGGCTTGGGACAGTCCACTACTGGTTTGTGGTTGACGAAGTTAGGTATTTTTCTTTTCCCTAAATATTATGGTATATTGCCATACGGTACTACAAATTATCCCAAACGTACAAACCCACTATGTTTATTATGTAAACATGTTATATTTGTATATGTTATATACAGTATGTATATCTTATACATGTTATATATATATGTGTTATATATGTTACACAAACAGTATGTTATCCCTTTCATACCCAAAATGTATTGAACTCCAATTTTTTTTATTTTTTCAATCTTAATCTATTTAGAAGAGGTATAATTGAAACCAAAAACCTTCATTTTCAATTTTATTGTTATAGGAAGAAAATTACAAAAATGGTCTTCTAAATGACCATTGGGCATATTAACTCTATAAATTCCTTGAAAAATATTTTTTTTTTTCCAAACAAAACTTTTTTCCAAATAATGTAGACATTCATAGAAACAGATTAACTCAGCTGACTTATTTTTTATGATAATCTAGAAAACAGTTCCTTTGTGGAGTAAACACAAACCTATTTTACATTTAGTACACATGACTTTAGTATGTGCATTTATGCACTTTCTGCATCTGTTTGGTTTAGCAAAATATGCACCGGTTTATTGTCAAACCATTTTATGACAATGTCATTAGAGATAGTATCAATCATATAATCAAAGCTGCCTCGCCCATCTTTCTTCAGTTTAGTTGCTTCTGTAAGGTTACAGCCTCGCAGTCGATTAGGTCGAATAGTTGCAAGGGACCATATACCATCTTTTTTGAGCTGTCTACATAGTTCTATAGAACTAAACCAGTTGTCATAACACAATTTGTAATTTTTGTGCTTTGGTATGCTTCTGCTAGTTTCTTCACAAATCCTGAAGATATTCCCAGACTTTTATCAATATCTGGGCATGAGTCTTTGCCAGTACACAAATGGAAATTATATATAAAGCCACTTCCACCAGCTCGTGAAATAACTTTGTATCCCCACGTATGGGGTTTTTGAGGATTGTACTGTTTGAAGGAAATTCTGCTCTTTGTAGGAATAATTTGCTCGTCTATAGTTTGGTGCTCTTCTGGAGAGATTTTGAGACAATTTTGTCTAACTGATTCAAGTATTGGTCGAATTTTGAAACACTTATCTGAGTTAGGGTCATTTTTACCTGGAATTTCTGCATTATTATTGAAATGTAGGTATCGTTTTATTTCTTCAAATCTATTCCTTGACATAACATCTGCTACTGGAGCAAACCTAGAACCACTTTTCCAGAAAAACCGATAAGTGGGAAAATTAATTACACCACCATACAGCAAGATCCGTAAATATGATGTTATTTCATCCACACTAATTTTTATTTCTTTGCCATCCCTTTGAAGAGCATACATATTCGTATGATCACAAATGTGTTGAATTAGTGTTTTATCAAAAAGTAAATGGAAGAAAAAAATTGGAGGTTTATCAAACCAAGTTTCATCAACATGTAAAGAATCTTTCCACTGAACGTTGTGTAAGAGTTCAAATTCCTTCTTTCTCCATTTTGGTGCATCAACTGACATATTAGGGGTATTGATTTTCTGTTGTTGTTGGGAGAGCAAAGCTGAATCATCATCACTACTGTCTGAACTTTCAATTTCGGCAGTAACATTACTATTTACCTGTAGATGACTTCTTTCAGCCATAAATGTCTGTTTATGAGCTATACAATTTTCATATTCATCCTCATCTTCATCATCAGCACTGAGTTCATTTTCCGATTCTAACGTAGGACATAAAATTAGTGAAACTGCTTCATCGATAGAGAAGACTTTCTTTTTTGGCAAGCATTTTTTGATCAGATGTTCATTTGTTCCACTAGGCGCCGGCTCATCCATTATCTGAAACAAGGAAAAATAATTCTATATATATATATATATATATATATATAATATATATATATATATATATAAATATATATATTATATATGCTTTAGCCACTATATTTATACAACGAAAGTACAAAGAATTCAAGAAAATATCCTACGCAATCTGAAAAAAAACGTTAGTACATTCTGCCCAATGGTCGTTTGAAATACCATAATTTCACCGTAAGCCTAATATAAAATTAAATATTTTTTTGCTTATAATTGTTCTAGTATGACCTAACTGTACCCAATTATAACATAAAAAACACAATAACAGTTATTTTAGCTGAAATATTTTATAGTTTACATATAATATACAATGTAGACTTACCGTTGGATGAAATTCTGAAAATGGCGCTTGGACCACGTGTTGACACCCGCATGACGTGGCGGTAACTGACTCATCCACAATTTTACGTTTAGTTGTCTCCAGCTTGAAGCTACCAGCCGTATGATGCAAAATTGAACTCTAATCTATCAGGGAATAGGGTCTAAACTTGGAAAAATTTGTAATGGTCTTCTGAACGACCATGGGGCATGAAAGGGTTAAATTTATATATGTTATATTAACAACAGATAATACGATATTGTTTGCAATCTCGGGCTCTTTTCAGTTTAACAGAGTGTGAAAAAAGTTACAAAAACAACTTTTTGGGTTAGAAAATAATAAATTTATTAACAAAAGTACATTTTAAAGCGAAGAAATTTATTACAAGGAAAAAATATCAAGTTACGTTAGGTTAAGTTAGGTTAAATTAGGCTAGGCTATAGGTTAGGATAGGATAGATTAAGTAAAGTTAAGCTATGTTAGGTTAGGTTAGGTTACTATATAGTAAGTTTGACTATCCTAAAATGTATTTTTCTTAATAAATTTATTATTTACCAACCCCAAAAAGCTTCTTTTTTTTCAGAGTCCATTAAATGGAAAAAGAGCCCAATCTCGTTCTTTGGACATGCGATTTTATTGTCTTTTCATGAATAATTAACAACAAAGTTTAGAAAAAGCGAAAATAAAAAAAGGGCTTTCGATATAACAACTAGATTTTATGACATCTATGATGTTGTAGTAGAGAGTTGCTCTTCATTTTTTTTTTTAATTTTTAAATTTCTTTTAAAATATACTTCGTCGACAGAGCGTGGCAGGAAACAGCCTTGGACACTTTTCGTACGTCGCAAATGTCAAGCACTCTACGACACATTATGAATAAATATCATATTTTTTCTCTGAATTATAGTTAACTACTGAGAAAAAATTGTAAGGCTCCGCCGAAACCTTTATTGCGTGTCCACAGAGCGAAATAATGTCGCGTTATTTATGTTGTTATCACAACATACATAATGGATTCGGACTCATATACAGTAATTCGCTTTGTCGTCCAGTAATCCACATATGAAGGGAAAAAGCACCTAACTTTGCTTCTTTACCTTATATATATATATATATATATATATATATATATATATATATATATATATACACACACACACACACACACACACACACACGTGTATGTGTGTGTGTATATATATATATATATACATATATATATATATATATATATATACTGTATACATACATACTGTATATACACACTCGTGTGTGTGTATATATATATGTTATTTATTTATTTTTTTTTAACTGCAAACAACACGCAGTATAATTAATGTAAAGAACGACGCTTCTGTAGAAGAGCGTCCGCTCAAGAAGAGGAGAAAGAACGCACAAATGAAAAATGAGGCACCTCCCAGGAATCGAACCCGGGATCATCTTCATTTTTCATTTGTTCGTTCTTTCTCATCTTCTTGTGCGGACGCTCTTCTACACAAGCGTCGTTCTTTACATATATATATATACCTTACTTTACAAACTTACAAAGGTTCCGCGCGATGATTTCTCATTTCGCGAAGGTCAAGCTTGTCGCCCCGCCTTTCGAGTTGGCCTGATGAAGTAGTGAGTTGGATTCTTGCGCTCTCCACCTCACATAGCCAGGTACGCCCGGCTCATCGGGGATTGTTCTGAGCCAGGCGTCTAGTCTTCTTTTGAAGATTTCCACTGCAACTCCCTTCGTGTTTCTTAGGTCTTTGGGCAGCTGGTTAAACAGTTTTGGTCCTCTCACTACAAAACTATTTTCTTTCAGGGTTAAGGATGTTCCCTGTCTCCCCTTCAATTTGGGAATACGACACAGTCTACCGCTTCTACTTTCCATCGTTGTTTGGGGAGTTATGGGATTCAGAGTAAGATTAGGGACTAGTTTCTCCATTATTTTCCAAGTGTAAATAATGGTGTTTCTCTCTCTTCTCCTTTCCAGTGAATATAGGTCTAGTTCTCGTAACCTTTCCCAGTAATTTAGTTCTTTGCACCCATTGATCTTGGCTGTGAAGCTTCTTTGGATCCCCTCCTGCTGTATAATGTCTTCTTTTTTATATGGGGAAGTTAGGACCGAGCAGTATTCTAATTTGGGTATGATCAGGGTTTTCAGCAGAGGGATCATTACATTCCTATCCCTTCGTTTAAAGGTTCTCAATATCTGACCCGTTATTCTCTTTGCTTTGTTTACTGCTATCTTATTTTGTGTTTCAAATTTCGCATCATCTGTCATTACAACCCCTAAATCTTTTGCTCTGGAATTTCTCTGAATTTCTTGTCCATTTGGGGTATAATATTCCATGCACTTTAGGTCTTCTCTTTTTCCGTACCGTAATAGCTGAAATTTCTCGGTGTTAAACTTCATATTGTTGTCTTCAGTCCACTTGTAGATTTTGTTTATGTCGGTTTGTAGAGATCCTATGTCTTCTGGGTTTCTTATTTTTCTACTGATCTTTGTGTCATCGGCAAAGGATGTTACTGTGCTGTCTCTGGTAACGTCCTCATCTATGTCAGTTAGCATGATTATGAAGAGTAGTAGAGCTAATACTGTTCCTTGTGGTATTGAGCTGAGGACCTCTGATTCTGATGAAGATACTCCTTGTACTGTAACGACTTGCCTCCGCTCACTAAGGAAATTATATATCCATTTCCCTACTTTTCCTGTTATTCCCATATATTTCAGTTTATGTATTATGATTCCGTGGTCACACTTGTCGAACGCTTTAGCAAAGTCTGTGTATAGTACATAGTGATGTGAGTCGTTTTTTATTGTGTCGTTTTTTTTGTTTTTTTTTGTCGTTTTTTTTGTTTAAAACGAAGGTAGTCTGTTTTTTTTTTTTTTTTTTTTAAACATTCCATATTTTTCTTCCTTTAATCTAATAAGTATATTAGTATTACCTATAATTTACTATACTACCATGCTTATACGGTTATACCTAGTATATATAGTCATCTTTTAGAAAAATTGAATCACCCAAAAAGTATATAATAGAAAACACTATGCATAATTGTGATTGGCAAGAGTACCAGTATATATATATTCCAGATAGAAAAGGAAAATATTTCACTTTTTTTTAACCTTTTTGTTAACCTAATGTTGTTTAACCTTCATTTCCATGGAAGAATCATCACTAGATTGGGTAGAGCATATATGCTAGTTTCAATATCACAGGTACTGGTATAATATACGTAATAAAAAATACATAATACTGGTATAAAACAATATATATAATTGTGATTGGCAAGAATACCAGTGTATATATATATATATATGTATATATATATATATATATAATATTCCAAATAGAAAAATAAAAAAAATAAAAAATAAAAATATTCATCTCTTTCTTTAACCTTTGTGTTAACCTAATGCTGTTTAACTTTCATTATCTGATTCTATTTCCATTGAAGAATCATTATCACTAGATTGATTAGAGCATATAGTTTCAATATCACAGGTACTGGTACTTATTGCAGATTTGGATGTTGGCGAAGCCAATGTAGCACCATGTTTTACTTCACTTTCTTGGAATTTTGCATTTTGGGATATAAATACTAGCTTTGCTGCTCTGTCTGTGCTTTATCAGTTTCTTTTGGCTGTATGGATATTACTGTATGTGCTAAATGATCTCGGAGGTAATGAAAGGGCGAAATAGAGGTGTATGAGTTTGTGTAGGTATACATGTGAGTATGCGTGCGTATGTATCTGGAATTCTGGATGTATGCGTATGTATGGGGTATATAATAGATATAAATATGTGTATATAAGTATTTATGTATATATTGGTATATATGTATATGGGTGTATGTGTATATACGTATTTATGTATATATTGGTATATATGTATATGGGTGTATGTGTATATAAGTATTTATGTATATATTGGTATATATGTATATGGGTGTATGTGTATATAAGTATTTATGTATATATTGGTATATATGTATATGGGTGTATGTGTATATAAGTATTTATGTATATATTGGTATATATGTATATGGGTGTATGTGTATGTATATATATGGATGGTCTCGGGGGAAAATATGTCATCGCGGGTCTAAAGGATAGTTAAATGGGAGATTCAAAATCCGAGGCATGGATGGGAGAGTCCTGGAAAGGTTGGACAATGGGCAGTCAGCTCCCAGCCAGTGTTCTCGCAAGTTTAACGGATCTCAAGATACAAGACTTTCAGTGCAAGAAAGAGGCCAGTTTTTTTCTGTAAATAGGCTGAAAAGGCCATTCTATACTGGTACCATATTGCCTATTTTATTATTTATTTATTTATTTTTATAATATATATCATTGCAAAAGTATACCTTATAATTAAATTGGCAATATCTATATTAATTATTAAAAAAACAAAAAAAACACAAAAAACAATAAAAAACAAAAAAAACGACAAAAAAAACAAAAACAACAACATGGACATAAAAAAACCGGTTTTTTAACATCACTAATAGTACATCATAGTTTTCATTACTTTCAAGTGAATCAATAATGTTGTTGTAGTGTTCCATTAGTTGTGATAGGCATGATCTGCCTGATCGAAACCCGTGTTGGTTATCATTGAATTTTTTCTGAGTTTCCAAAAAGTCATAGATTTTCTGTCTAACTATTCTTTCAAATATTTTAGTGAGATGAGATGTAAGCGACACTGGCCTATAGTTTTTGGCCTGGGATCGATCTCCTCCTTTATATATTGGGACTATGTTCGCGCTCTTCAGGATGCCCGGTATTTCTCCCGTGTCTAATGATCGTCTCCATATCCAGTATAGGGGCTCAGCGATTGCATTCTTGCAGTTTTTGATCAGTGTGGCATTCCATTTATCCGGTCCTGCCGCTGAGTGTGTTTTTAGTTTCCCTATGGCTTGTGTAATATCATCCGTCGTAAAGTCGAAATCCGTCATACTTTCCCCTTGTGGTTCTTCTTCAAAGAACGCGTTTCTATCGCAAATCAATTTGTCAGTTTTTGGGATACTGAAAGATGATTCATACTGAGCTTTTAATATTTCAGATAATTCTGTTAGATCATCAGATAAATCACTGTTCTCATTTTTTAAAGGTCCGATAGTCGCTTGGTTTTTCGACTTTCTTTTTGCGAAATTATAGAAGTACTTTGAGTTAACCTTTATCGCTTCTATAGCGTCATCTTCTTTTTCTGTATGCTTCTCGATTTGTTCCTGTATGACGACATCGATACTTTGAAGTTTATCATTTAATATTTTTCTGATGTTGTTATCTTTACAATTACTTAATTTTGCAGTCACTCTTTTTCTCTTTCGGAACAATGCCCTCTTTTGTCTTTCGAACCTGCTTCTCTTTCCTCTTTGTTGTATCTTTGGGACATGTTTTTCCACAATTTCTAACGTCTTCTCCTCTAACGTCATTAGCATCTCTTCCGTTGTCTTGGCCTCGAAAATGGTTTTCCAATCTATTACTTCCATGCTGGATGTCACATCTTCCCAGTTTATAGCTTTGGAGTGAAAATTAAAAATTTCGAATTTGCTTCGTTCTGTTGTGCGTGTTCTTTCCTTTCCTGTTGCCTTTATATTAGTTGTTATTTCAATGATATTGTGGTCTGATATCATAGTTGGGGAGATTTCTACATTATCAATTAGATTACTGTTGTTTGTGAATACCAAATCTAGGCAGTTGTTTTTTCTTGTGTTTTCTGTTATTTCTTGCGTTAACATAAATTCATCAGCTAAAACTAGTAGCATATATATATATATATATATATATATATATATATATATATATACGAGTTATTTTATAAACATGTGGCACTTTAAAAGGGTTGTAATTTTTATTAAGTGAAATAAAAGCATGAAATTTTTACTGTACCTTCTCTACACATGGGGAATTAGTCACCCATTGCAAAACAAGCTTCTAAGCCCAGTCCTCGATCGAACTTGTTTAGCAAGTAGGTCACAAGGCCAAGATGAGCGTATACCGCAACTCTCTCCTTCATCAAATCCCACAAATGAAGAGCGATGATGAAGTTCGGTCAAATGCAAACTGAACTTAAATATTCGTTCAAAGGAACAAGATAAAATTTATATTTAACCCAATGTAACTAAATTTAACTCAAGTTACCGTACCTTAATCGAACACTATTCAACCCAATACGATTAAACTTACAACTCAAAACAGGGGGTACGTTATACAGGGTGTAACGAAAGTCTGATTTCATAGGGAACTAAAATATAACAGAATTGATCGTCATGATTTTGTATGTATTACGCGGAACTGCATAGAATGCAATTTGAGCATGTACTGGATTAACTGGTAAGTTGATTGTATTGTTTGTAATGTATAGTTAAAACTATTTTCTAGTTTAATTCTGTTATATCTTATTTCCTTAAGAGAACGGAATTTTGTTACACCCTGTATATATTGTTACTGTTTGCTGTTACCGGTTGCTCGTCTTTCCTTGACCTCGAGGGGTTCAAATACCACTGTGATATTCACAACAAGGACAAAATTTTAGAAGTGATTCCACGCACCTTATAAGGTCTATTGAAGGAAAATACTAAAATAACTTAAATATGTTGAAGCTAATATATACCTTACATAATTACCTTAAACTTATAATGTACACAACAATCGCATTTACATAGATTAATATGATTAATATGAAACTTGTAAAAAACATAGTAGGTTCTATTCTAATTCAATTAACATTAGAATCAAATTCATTTAACATTACCACTTTTGAAAACTGCACAAAATCAATTTTAACTTTGGGCCAAATGTAGTGGTGTCGAAATCGCCGTGACAGGCGGATGAGCGGGAAAGGGGGTAGGCTTCACTTCCAATCCTGACTACGCCCTCCAAATTTACTGCCGAAACTCAGCTTCGGGATTAGGATCTCACAAACGCCCGACAATTCACGTTCAACACCTATCCCACGATTAAGATTAAATCGGGAATTCGTCTGTCCACCCGAATCTGGGAGCGGTCTCATGTTCCAAACTTGAAACCTCATATAGAGGCTCCAACACTTCCGACACTACATAATGATCAGAGACACTACTTTATTCTAGTCCTTCAAAGTGACCATTCATCTAATGCTGACTTAAATAAAACAACAGTTCTAAATCTCAAAAACTTTCTCATAACCTTCAAGTCTTCAATTTCCAAACTTACCGTGGAGATCACATACCTAAAAACATCTCAAAACGTCCACGACAACATTCTACTTTCGAATAATTCGCACCAAATTCCAGTAACACACTCCACTTATCACTCACATTCTATTTCCACAGTAATCCTACCATACAGCACGTTCACTCTTACAATATATATACAGAGGGTTGACAAAGGTATATAGACATCTTTGGTTTCTTTTCCATATTTTTTTGATATGATAATAAATTATAGCAGATTTATTAAATCAGTATATTTAGAATCATGTTGCTTTCCTCTTTGCATTATGTAAAGCTGACACACGTTCTGAAATTTCATTGATGAACTTCGCTATCTATTCTTGAGGACAATCATCGTGGTGTCTATTTGCTTTTGTCACTTTTTAACTTGCAGTGTAGTTTGTGAGGAGTCAGGATTAACTTTTCAAATATTTAACGATCAAAGAGCAAAATAAATTTATCAATAGCGGTTTAGAGCGAATATCAAATTTAGCATTCTGATATGTGAACAACTTAGTTGACGTTCATTATTAACAGTAAAGTCGGCGTCTACATCAAAAGTAAAGAGCGGAAAAAAGTTCAAAGAAGTAACTTTAAAGACGAATCTCTAATCAAATCTTCTCCGCAAAAGTAATTTATTCCAATTATAGCCTAATTTCACACAACATGTAAGGTCATCATCTTGAGTACTCAAACGCGGGGGGTCTTCGTTGCGTGCCATTTTTAAGTAAAGTTCTCCATATGAATAAGTTGCTGTAGGTTGCTGTTTTCGTTTTGAGAATTTTTTTACATTTTGAGTGTTTTTATAAGTACTTTCCTTCCTAAACGTTTCAATTTTATCAAAAGTTCTCAAAAATTAAGTGAGTATCCAAAAAGTTTTCATTATGAAAAGCTTTTCAGAACGTTCTGTTTTCTGTGAATTCTCGTCTTTCTGTATTTTCAGAACTTCATCTCTCATTATCGGCTGTCATTTTATATATATATATATGAAAATTATTTCACGAAAGTAACACGTGAAAAATATTTATGATGAATAAAACCACGAAGGAAAGGAAACACAGAATGGTGCTCAAGCGCTTTCGTCTAATGACATCCTCAGGAACACTAAAGTACATAAAGAGTTACAGCCTATATAGAGGTTACAAAAAAAAATATATATATATATATATATACAATAAACGGAGGAAAAAAAAAAATATATATATATATATATTTATTTTTTTTGTAACCTATATATAGGCTGTAACTCTTTATGTACTTCAGTGTTCCTGAGGATGTCATTAGACGAAAGCGCTTGAGCACCATTCTGTGTTTCCTTTCCTTCGTGGTTTTATTCATCATATATATATATATATATATATATATATATAACACGCCTAATTTCGACAAGTGCAATATTAGCCCAATTACGATTCAAACGCAAGAGGTCCCGCATTCAAATGCTGATGGAACTAATATATATATATATATTTTTTTTTTTTTAATTTTTCCCTTCTGCATTGGTCATTAATTGTAGTTCCATTTGTTTGGGCGGAGGGACAAATTGCACCCCTGCAGTGGGTCCCTTTCGTTAATTTTATTTGATGTGGACGAAACACATTCAACCGATGAAAATGGCGCTATTTTCATCAGAATAAATTACAAATGTTGCGAACATGCCACGAACAAAGTGACATCACTCAAAACTTTCATTTTTCAGCTCCTTTTAAGTTTTCCTAATGAGATATACGAATGCATTTGTTTTTGCCAAAGCAGATAACCTATCTCTCTCTCTCTCTCTCTCTCTCTCTCTCTCTCTCTCTCATATATATATATATATATATATATATATAAAAACGCTTCTTAATTGAAACTAAAACGATACACCATAAATTGGGATATATTAATAGGGGGCAGATGTTTTATCTTTTATACTGTATTTTTGAGGGTCAATTTTTTTTTTTTAATTTCTTTGAAAAAATACTCGTTTTAATACTGAAAATACTTGGAATTTTATTTGATATTTGCACTGTGTTCACGCTCCGTTTTATATATACGCATTATTCTTGTACTCGTGAATGTGTAATATACATAATTTACATTAATTGTTATAAGTTTACGGATAACACCCACACACACACACACACACACTCACTCACATACATACATACATACATATATATGATGTGTATATAGTATATAGGCTATATAATTCTTTGCGGCTTTATTTAGGAAATATTGAAACATCATCTTTGTACAAGATATAGGTAGAAATCCGTGATGACGTCATCTGATCGACTTGACATCAACTTCTGCATTCTCGACTGACGCACAAATAATAACGTCTCTTCCAATATTGTTTGGTGACTCTTCTTAAAATAACCTTTATTAAGGTGAAAGAACACTCCTCGAATTGTTTTTTAAACCTTCTCCGAACGTGAGTTTTTCATGAGCGTCAATAACAGAATGGTACCACGGCAAATGAAGGTATTCGCCGCGGTTATCGAGACTAAAACTATTTTCTCTAATACGAGCGACCGCGGGTTTCCAGTCAGTTCATGGTTCAGGACCTTAATCTCGACATAAGACACTTTCTTCCATCTCTTATATATATATATATATATATATATATATATATATATACTCCGAATGATTTCCTACATAATTACTTGTTTCTTTATCAGACACTTCTTTGAGTAGAGAATGCGGGAATCAACTCTGATTGATTATTTTCTGATTGATTCGTAATGGAAAGGCGGTCCCGGTGGCTAAATGCTAATCACTGGAGTCAATAACAAAGCTCATCTTTGTTTACTGTTTTCTTTCAGCCTTTGAACCGTCAGTGTTTCATTATATATGACAGTTGGGGGTTAAGTCTTTTTGCATAATTTGTTTACAAAGGCGTCTGCTGTATTGCTTTCAATATATACTGTATATATATATATATAATATTATGTATGTGTGTGTGTGTGTGTGTGTGTGTGTAGTTATAGTATGGAAGTAAACTTTCAAACCGGTATAGATATCAGTATAGAAATATTAATTCTACACTTTCCTATGCATATATACTTTTAGAATATACAAGACCTAAGTAATGATAACTAATTCAGAACAGACTGTTCACAATCTATCTTTAATTTAGAAAAGATTAGGGCAGGCGCAGATTTAGGGTATGAGAGACCCGTAGGCGATTGTGGTTTGCGAGGCCCATGTTCCGCGATTAGTGATCATATATGATTAAAATTTTAAGAAGGAAAACTGGCTATCAGGTTCCTAAAAATTTATTTACATACATACATACATTTTAAAGAAATGCACCTTTTTTAAACACAAATATGTATTATTTATATTGAACGCAAAATACATTCACTACATGACAAAAGGAAACATTTACATCCATTAAATAAAACTTCAAGAAAAATGGGTGCGTCACTAATTCTAGTGGGTGAGCTTCTGAGACCGATGTCGATCGCAGCTCAAAATGTTCAAATGGAACCACGACAATTGGCTCACTGAAGTTCTCGACGTTTGGCCATGTTACAGTGAACTTCTTCAGGGGTTCTGCGACTAGCAACTACGCAGTCCATTTCTACATGCGGAACCTGTGTAGGATGATTTCACTTGTTTCACAGGATAGCTTTTCTACTGTTCTGTGCACTAAAGTCCTCTATTAGAGGAGAATAATCTAGGGAGTTTGTTACATCGTTTTCTATAGATAACATTGCCAGAGATGTTAATCTTTCTTGGGACATGGTAGAACGGAGGTACGTCTTAATGAGCTTAAGTCGAGAAAAACTTCTTTCTGCTGAATCAACCGTAGCTGGTATAGTCAGGACTAAGATGAATCTAGGGTAAATTAGGGTAAATCTAACATAGGCCACTGTCAATGATGAATTTCAAGGTACATTTCATATTAGTGCTGGGGGAAGAATCCCGCATAGTATACTGAGTTCTTCGTACACCTCTACGTCATTAATGTTGCATGAACCCTCAAAGCTGAGTATAATCTTGAGGTCTTTGTAATGTTGCAAAAGTTCTTCTATAATGGTTTGAAGTTCTGATATATCATACAAAAATCTAAAATTACAAGCATACTTTTTAAGAACTTCAAAACGGGTGTTAGTACTCACATGAATCGTATCAACGATAACATTAAAGTAATGAATCCTGAATAATTCCTTATAATCATTGATACGCTCCTCCTCACTTTCCTAATAAAACTTTTTTCTCATCTAGATGTCGCGGTTTCCTGAATTTTCTTTGAATCTCCAAAGTTTTTGTCAGATCGTTGGCTGTAGAAAGTGTTGACTCAAAGCCCGTTGATCTGTATTCATCAAGCCATTTCAGAAATTCTTCTAAGTGTATAACGGTGCTATCGAAATGGATATTATCACTTTGCCATAATTTACATATAGCATTGATTTTTACTAGAATATCATACCATATAATTAAAGGTACTAGGAAATCATGGGACGCAATCTCATTAATGAGAGATTCATATTCACTGTGAAGTTTGGGATCACCTTCACAATTTGCAGATAGTTGTTGCAAAGCGTCCCAGACCTCTTCCAGTTGAAACCAAACAGCTTTCACACTTTCTGAGCGGCACTCCCATCTAGTTTCTGAAAATCGTTTTAGGGTAATATTAATCTTTTCTTTTAATACATGCCACCTGTTAAAAGATGCTGAAAATAGAGTATAAAACCTCTGGAGTAAACCAAAAATGCTTGAGCCCTTGCACAGGATGAAGCAGTATCTCCTGAGGTCAAATTCCAATTATGACAACCACATGGGCAGAAGAAGTCTCGTGGATTTACTTGTAGTATTCTTGCTTTTACACCACTCCTTTCACCACGCATGTTCGCACCACTGTCATACCCTTGACCGCGACAATGAAGAATGTCTAGGCCTAGGTTTTATATTTCTGCCAAAATAGATCACTTCCTGTTGTTTGATGTATCGGTGTATCGGCAGAAACCTGATAAAATGCTCTTCAACTTCCCCAATAATACGTTCAATATGACTTTATTCTCGTGTACAATCCAAAATAAACGAGTAGTATTTGGTCGCCTTCACCTTGTCCAGTATCTTATTTTTCACATTTTAGCCATCAAATCAATCAACTCATCCTCGATGGTCTTACTGGGCTAATCATCGGTAGTTCATTCTTCATAACAGGGCACAAATGTTCTCGCATGACTGGATCAAATTTCGCCAATAATTTAATTAACCCGAGGAAATTTCCCCTATTTTTTACAGGCTCATTTATATGTTTTTCATGACCACAAAAGGCCAAGTTATGTGATGCTAAATACTGCACTATAGCAAGAAGTCTTTCTAAAATATCTCGCCACCGTTGTTTTTTAGTTCTCTTCGCGTTTGTGAAAGTTTGTCAAGAATAATCCCACTATTTAGTCTCTTTTCGAAGTCTAGCCATTTCATCACTCATTCCTTATGATCTTTGTAATTTTCATTTGATTTTAAACAAAGGCTCAAGTTTTTCTAGTCCGAATAACCTTGAGAAGCAATGGCTATATTGATCTTGAAAGTAAACAAGCAAAAAAAATACGCAGTTTTTACTTTGAGAATACACCAACCAACGTCGGGCATGCTTTTCACCGTTACTTGAAATACGATTATATGTAGTAAAATTAACTAAAATGTCGGTTTTTATCATCTCTCAGAAAGTCATAATTTTCTCTTAAGACACAAATCGGACCTTTCCGAACAACATCATTAAACTAATTCTCGTTTAACAGCAAAACTCACTCACCGAGATCATCTAAACTGGTAAAGAAACAGTCGCCACACCAAGAATAACAGCTTCTGCTGAAGAAGTTGATGGAGCACTAGCGTCAAAGTCATCACACCTTCCCGAGTCATTTGGAACAATTACACAAGTTTCTGCTTCATTATACATATTCATACTGAGTTCTTCAAATCTGCCATTTTTGCTTTCATAGCTGTTATCAATAAGATCTTCATTTTCACATTTTTCACTGACATTATAACTAGAATCAGTTTTCTCACCACTGTTCTTTTTCAAATATTTGTTCAAAGATCTTTCAACTTTCTTTGTGATTTTTCCAAAGCAGTACGCTGTTTCCTTTTAATAGTTCTTGATTCAATGGCCTACATTTATCGCGATCACTGCTTGACATTTTAAATATAATAATACAGTAATAATTATTGTTTTTTATTCAAATAACACTGAACTAACTATTTTAGGCTCAGTTTAGAACAATGATGATGAAGATGAGATGCCTCGAATAAAATCAAATGACGAAATCCCTTGCCATTTCATGGAAACTGTCAACTGAGACAACTGCTCAGCGTGATTGAAGGCATATATGCAACGTTGCCAATTTTAATTTTTCAAAGCATTTTCCACATAGAGTTTGAATAAAAAACTGCCACAAAACAAGTAGATTTTTAGAAATTGGTAAATTAGTTTAGTAACAATGTAAAGAGAACAATCAATAACGTTATACAGGGTGTTTCACAACCGGTCTGCCATACTTTGGGGGTGATATCGAGTAAAAAAGTTAATACAACAAAGGTGCTTTTCCAACCGTTGCGGAGCTACGGACGTTTTAAGATGTGCAAACAACAAATCCCTACTTGTGTGTAATTCGATAGATGGCAGCATTGGTGGTAGTTTCGGTTAACGAAGTTACCACTACTTATCCTCAGTTTTTTCTTTCAGTTGGTTCTGACTTGTGGTACGAGACACTGTGTTGCGCTAAGGTGAACGATCAAAATGAATCAACAGTTTACACCCGCTGAATTCGCTGATATCCATTTCATTTATGGATTCTGTGATGGTAACAACAGAGCAGCAGTTGAGGAATATCGAAGACGTTTTCCAAACCGCCGAATACCGAAGAGGCAAGTGTTTGGTGACACACACCAGAGATTAAGGGAAACAGGGACAATTGTTCCACGTAACCAAGAACATGTAGCACGACGGCCCGTTGCTGTGGGGGTGTGGAGGAGCACATACTGAACCTAGTACAACGTACCCCAACTACCAGTGTTCGAAGAATTTCTAGACGAATTCGTGAATCCGCATCACGTGTATGGCGAACCATACATGATGAGGGTGTGTATCCCTATCATTTGCAACGTGTGCAAGCTCTTCAACCGAATGATTACGATAAACGTGTTCAATTTTGCCAGTGGATGGTTATGCATCGCTAAATTCTTAATCGCATGCTGTTCAGTGATGAAGCACAATTCATTTGGGATGGAATTAACAATAGACGAAATTTCCATTCGTGGTCCGCCGATAATCCCCACGGTATCGTTGAAAGAAACTTTCAACATCGATTCTCGGTGAATGTTTGGTACGGTGTAATTGGAGATCAACTGATTGGACCGTTCGTTTTGGAACAACGATTAACTGCTGATGTTTATCTGAACTTCCTGATGAACGAATTGCCGCTTTTGATGGAGAACGTGCCCTTGGAGACAAGGCGCAGGATGTTCTTTCAGCACGATGGGGCGCCATCACATTTTGGTCGTCATGTTACGGATTACTTGAATTAGCGGTACGGGAATCGTTGGATTGGTCGTGCTGGTCCAATATCGTGGCCCCCGAGATCTCCGGACCTAACCCCATTAGATTTCTTTTTATGGGGCCTTATGAAAGAGATGGTCTACAAGACCAAAGTATAAACGAGAGAGGAACTCTTGCGTCGGATTATGGGTGCCGCTGCTTACATACGAGAACACCCCGAAATGATTCAATGGGCAGTGGACTCTTGTTTGGAACAAGCAAGGCTGTGCATTGTAAACCGAGGCGGACATTTTGAATATTTATAAAGTGTATCTCATAAAATGTAGCAATAAATACATCAGATTAATACTCTCGTTCATTTTTTTCCGTGCACCTTAAAACGTCCGTAGCTCCGCAACGGTTGGAAATAGCACCGATGTTGTATTGACATTTTTACTCGATATCACCTCCCCGAAATCACCCCCAAAGTATGGCAGACCGGTTGTGAAACACCCTGTTTATGGCATTCATTCTTTATAAATTAGTTATGAAAAAATTATTTAAAAATTATTTATAAATATACAATTCTTTAATAAGTAAGCGCGAGGCCTAAGGCGGTCGCCTATGTCGCTTGGCCCTAAATCCGTGCCTGGATAAAGGTATTACTATATGGCAATTAGCATCCTTTTTATATACAGTATTTTCACTAAACCCTGTTCCGCAGCATTTCTAAACACATTCTGGAGCATTTGCAGGGTTATGTTATCTGCAGCAGTTCTATACGTGTACGTAAGTTTTCAAGACTCGTAATCTTCGTCTGATAGACGTGCGATTTGATAAAGCCCCATGCAAAGAAATCTAAAGGGGTTAAAGCTGGTGATCTCGCTGGCCAAGGTCTGTTGCTTCCGCGTCCGATCTAGCGATTTGGAAAACGTCCATTTAGATAATCCTGAACAATTTTGGCATAGTGACAAGGAGCACCATCATGTTGATAGACGACGGTACTAACAATCCCATCCCCGTCGTCTATCAACATGATGGTGCTCCTTGTCACTATGCCAAAATTGTTCAGGATTATCTAAATGGACGTTTTCCAAATCGCTGGATCGGACGCGGAAGCAACAGACCTTGGCCAGCGAGATCACCAGCTTTAACCCCTTTAGATTTCTTTGCATGGGGCTTTATCAAATCGCACGTCTATCAGACGAAGATTACGAGTCTTGAAAACTTAAGTACACGTATACGAACTGCTGCAGATAACATAACCCCGCGAATGCTCAAGAATGTGTTTAGAAATGCTGCGGAACGATTTGAGCTGTGCAGAGATACTGATGGGCGTCACGTCGAATCCTACTCTTAATTATTTAATAAATGTTACCACTTTATCATTTTATGATTGAATTCCATATAATTTCCAAGTGCTTCACAAAAATGGATTCTGACTTTATGTACACCCTGTATATATATATACCATATGTCCCACAAAAAAGTACACCCAACTTTAGATTGTACTAACTCCTCCAAAAATTGAGATATTTTGGATCTGTTTGTTTGATTTAATATAGCAAATTATTCTTTGTTAACGTTCAAATTTATTCATGTTTAAACGATTTAGTGTTTAAGCATCTGCTTTTAACTGAAGGGTACAACAAAATGGATTGCGCAAAATTGGTCAATGAAAAAATAATGTGTGTGCTATCGATGTAATGAAAAGACAAATACATAATAATAGATACTTTAACATAATTTTAATAAGATACAAAGCAGATTTTTCTTTATTCCTTATTGCAAAAGTTATGCTTAGTTTCGTTTTCTTTCAACATGACCGCCATTCCTATCGATACAAATCTGGAGTCGAGCTCTCATCTTCCCCATCACTCTTTTGATAAGATCTGGATTGTCTTTTAACAAATTGATTTCAGCTGTGATGCGAGTCCTCAAATCATCTAAATTGATAGGTTGTGATGCAAATACTCTATTTTTCAAATGACCCCATAAAAAGTAATCCCACGGGGTCAAGTCAAGGCTTCTGGGAGGCCATTCAATGTCATGGCCTGTAGCAATTACTCTTTGGTGGAAGACTTCCTGCAAGCGTTCCTTCACAATAACTCTCCTGTGAGCAGGAGCTCCGTCTTGCACCCACCAAATACGATTAAATCGGTTTCCATAAGTAATACGTATTTGTGGAAGGATTTCTCGGTCTATCATTTCTAGGTAAGCTTCACCATTTAGATTACCATCGTAAAAGACCGGGCCAATTACCGCTCCATTACCGCACAGTCCTACCCAGAGAGACAGTTTTTGTCTAGAGTTATTCTTTTCGTAGATATGATTGTCAGGTGGATGATTTTTTGGTGCATACTGACGGCAGATTTGTCTGTTCACTAGACCATTCATAAAAAAGGCCGCCTCATCTCCAACCACTAATTGTTCCCTGAATCTTTCTGGTTTTTCAAGAAACCACTGGGCAAATCTTAGGCGGCGAGGTAGATCTCCTTCAATGAGTTGATGTCGAATTTCCATTCTGTATGGGTACAAATTCAAATCCTCACGAACTATTCGATGAAATGACATGCGTGAGAGTTCTGTACCATTTCGCCTGGTGGACACTTTTGGATGTCTCTCTAATAAATGCCGAACATGCTGAATGTTCTCGTCTGTTCTTGCCGTCTTCGGATGGCCTGAACGTCCTTTGTTCAAATTGAGGACCGTTCCTTCTTTGTATTTCCGAACATTCTTCAAAATTGTATGTTTAGTTGGAGAAGCTCTATCGGGAAATTGCAGTTCGAAGGTATTCTGAACTTGTTTTAAGCTTTTAGTTTGCAGATAAGTTGTGACCATGAAAACGCGCTGCCTTCGTGTAAACTGCATGATAAGGGTTTCAAAGTTATTTATAAATTTAGTAATTCAGATTCTTCATTTATATGTATGACTCGTATCTTAGATACAAAAGTTGGAATTATTTAAAAAAAATATTTGCAATATCCTTCGACGTAAAAAGTAGCACATTGGTTAAAGTAAGAGGAGCTATCTGGCTGGGAGAAATGATCATTCCGCGCAACCCATTTTGCTGTACCCTTCAGTTAAAAGCAGATGCTTAAACACTAAATCGTTTAAACATGAATAAATTTGAACGTTAACAAAGAATAATTTGCTATATTAAATCAAACAAACAGATCCAAAATATCTCAATTTTTGGAGGAGTTAGTACAATCTAAAGTTGGATGTACTTTTTGTGGGACATATGGTACATTGATACATATCCGGTGGGCAAAAAAAAAGGGAGACTTCGAAATTTGGCTGTAAAATCCAAAGTTATGGTCAGATTTCAATATTTTTTTCACACCCCACAACTAAGTAAATTTCCCATACAGTGAGCGGATTTCAAAGAAAACTAATGAAAATTACGGATTTATTGAACATTTCTTTATGCCACTGGAAATTCTCGATTTACAATATTACTGCAGTGTCGGGTCGGCAAAAAAAAGGGAGACCTTTTAAATCCTTCATATCTCGGCAAATACGGTACATAGAACCATGAAATTTTAGTATGTTAGTACTAGGTAATTTTATGGTTTGTATGCCATCTTTTAGCTTCTGTTTTATCGATTTTCTTGAGAAGCTTGTCCAAATCTCCTGCAGTTGGCTTACGTTAATTAAAATCGCTTTAATTATCGCAAGATTTTTCTGGAATATTCGCCATAAACCCTACACTCACAGATGAATGTAGGGCAACTATGACTAGTCCTGATGGCTGGTCTAGAGGCTGGATTTTGATGAACAGAAACACACCCATGCGGCTTAGGCAACAGCAAGGAGGCGGAGGTACTATGATCTGGGCTGGCATTATAAATGACAAAATTATCGGGCCTTTTAAACTTGATAAAAGCGTCAAACTTACTGGACATACTTATTGTAAATTTTTAGATGACATCTTTTTCCAATGGTATAAGAGCCAACCTCTAAGTTTCGAGCGAAAAACCATCTTTATGCATGACAATGCACCTTCCCATGCATCCCACGTCACTATCAGTCATCTGGCGTAGAAGGGCTTCAAAGAAAGTAGATTGATGAAGTGGCCACCAGGATCTCCAGATAGCAACCCTTTAGAGAACCTACGGTCAATCGTGAAACGGAGGGTGTTTGATGGTAGCAAATTTTTAGATGAAATTAGTAGTAAATTAGTAGATGCATCTCGCTTGTGTATTGCTTACTACCATCAAACACCCTCTGTTTCACGATTAACCGTAGGTTCTCTAAAGGGTTGCTATCTGGGAAGATGCAGTGGGAAGGTGCATTGGGAAGGTGCATTGTCATGCATAAAGATGGTTTTTCGCTCGAAACTTAGAGGTTGGCTCTTACAGTATACCATTGGAAAAAGATGTCATCTAAAAATTTACTACTACTAATCTACTACTTCATCTACTAATTTACTACTAATGCATGCATCCCGCGTCACTATCAGTCATCTGGCGTAGAAGGGCTTCAAAGATAGTAGATTGATGAAGTGGCCACCAGGATCTCCAGAGAGCAACCCTTTAGAGAACCTACGGTCAATCGTGAAACGGAGGGTGTTTGATGGTCAAGCAAAGCAATACACAAGCAAATAAGCATTATGGGAGGCAATTAAAGCGGTTATTATGAACATTACACCAGCGGAAATTAAAAATCTCACAAGGTCTATGGATAAAAGGGTTTGTGATGTGATTAAGAATAACGGTGGTCCCATAAGCATGTAAAATATTTTAATTTTGTTCTATATTTAATTAAATAATGCATATTGAGCTGTTCTGTATCTTTTTCTTCATATATCACTGGCATACAAGACACTGAAGGACATTTTATACCTATTCTAGAATACCTGCATAATATCGAAACATACAGTTTTTCGGGTTCTTTAACATAATTCTTTTAATTATGAATGAATAATGTTTTAAATTACAACACAATCTACTGTGTTGTATATGAAAAAGTGCTGAGAATTACACCTTGACACATCTTTTCTATAAAAAGCTTTGTCAGAAAATTATAACTTGCATGCACTGTTTATATATATATATATATATATATATATATATATATATATATATATATATATATATATATATAGTTTAAAAATTCGGTATTACATAAAATTTGGAAAATGATAATAAAAACCCACTCTAATAGACAGAGTTTATTTCCACAACAGTTTGGAAAAGTTAATGCAGGGCCTTCCAACCGAAAATGTGCAGGGAATTACCAAAAATTTACACGTATATTTTCTCAAAAGTTTTTCCAAGGCTTTTGAAGTTAAAGTAAACTTAAAAACACTGTGTGCGTGTGGGTGTGTGTGGGTGTGTGTGGGTGTGAACAATGCATTCACTTTAGATGAATTAAAACCACGGAGTTTTCGCGTCAACAATAACAATATAAACTAATAAACTGTATATATAAGCCTGTATTTCACAACATGAACTACCGTGTCCAACTCTGCATGAATGCAAAAGGAAGCACTTTCAAGAATTGCTTCAACTTTCTCAACTTTTATTTAAATGTTTGTTAGTGTTTCCATATTACTTTGTGGGTTCTTGTGTCATAAGTTATTATATAACGGCACAGTTTCTCTTTGAACGCCCTTTATATTGATAAATCTCGTCCAAACTTAACACGTCAGGTAGCAACTAAGATATTGTATACCGCTATATACAACTATGAAAATATTGTGTTTGCTTCGGAAAAGTTATCTAAAACAGGAAAAGAGAATACCTAAATGCAATCCAAAAATTTTAATAACGTAAAAGATGTCCCTGTACATTTCATTGACAGTAGTACTGAATTAAGCAAATTTCTGCCGAAACAGATAAATTATACACAGAAAAAGTTAATTTGCTTAAAATCACATAATATTTAGTTATACTAGTCAGAATTCAATTTTTGGAATAGAAAATAATTCATTTTAAAAAGTTTTTTAATGCAAATATAAATTTCTTCAGTCTCACCCCATTCTAAGCCATTCCCATTCTATGCCATTTCCATTCTAGGCATTCCCGTTCTATACCATTCCCAACTTCATGTCATTTTCATTCTCATCACGGCCTTTTCCACTTTGGTCCGGGTTAGGTTACGATTGGTTAGGATACGATAAGTTAGGTTAAGATTAATTAAGCTAATGTTAGGTTAGGTTATGATTAGTTAAAAAAAGTTAGGTTATAGTCAAATATAGATTTTTCATTTTTGTTCATTTTCATATGAGGACCGAAAATGGGAATGACATAAAATGGGAAGTAATCATTTCTTCATCCTAAAAAAAAATATTTCTAGAAAAAATCTTACATTATTTCAGTAGAAAAAAGTTCCTTTGAATAATAGTTTTCACGCAAAATATTATTTGAAAAAAATAATATTGCTTTAGTTTCAAAAAAGTGCATTTTTTATTCTTTTTAAATATAAAGTATTTAAATGCAGATATAAACTTGTTCACCTAAGACAAATTTCGGACCACCTGAAGATCAGAGCCCCCAGCCTTCTTTAGTTAGCTTTATAAGGCTAACTAACGAAAATATTACGACCTAACCTAACCAATCGTCAAGGGCGTACAGTTGACCTAACGATTGGTTAGGTTAGGTCGTGATATTTTCGTTAGTTAGCCTTATAAAGCTAACTAAAGAAGGCTGGGGGTCTTGATCTTCAGGTGATCCCAAATTTCTATTTAATAAAATTGCAATGAAGATAAAAAATACAAATATCAAATTTGTCAAACATTCACAACTCCGAGTTGCGTAGCGAGAAAAATAATACTCTTTCTCTACGTTGCGTGAAAGATATTTCGAGGGGAGCTGATCGACTCCCATTAAGGGTAAAATTTTTTTATTTATTTCTGTATGTATAATGTGCGCAGTTAGATTACCCAAAGAGTTAAATAAAGTATTCGGGTCTTTTCCGTTCGTTTGGGGGCTAGCAGCGAATTTTAAGGAAAATCGGTATACTAATGTAGTTTTGGTCACTGATTTCAAAAATAACTTTCTTTTTTTTGGAGAAATGAAAAACAAAC
>JAJOZX010000205.1:522500-687500 GCA_023014485.1 Bathynomus jamesi | reverse complement strand
ATATTATGTCGTTTTCTTGAGCACGCACCGAAAACATATATTCAACTCGTTAATGGGTGACAGACCACTTTACTAAATTATTTTGGCTAAAATTAGACAGTACAGTTTTCCTCCATCTTATAGAGAAGATTTTTATATATTAAATCGTTATAGTATAAAAGAATATATTTTATGCTAAATAAATGTCTTTTAACTATTTTAAGTAAGCTCAAATATTAAAACAAGACGGACTTTTTTATGAAGATTTGCTTTGCTTTTTAGAGATTTCAGCTTTTTTTTTCTGTCGTTCTGCTTTAGATTGAGACTGAAAGGAGTGCTGTAGATTCTGAGCTGTACAAATATGTAGGTTCAAATGCTCAATTATGCAGTCTACGAAATACGACTTCCCGCGCTGTAAATTACAATTCAGAAACCGTAATTGCAGAAGGAGCGCTCATCCGATAACTTTCTGTTTATAGATTAACGGAAATGTTGATTTTGGGAGGAGCGAGGCCGTGATTGAAGAGGAAATGCGAAGAAGAACGGGAGGATATTAATAATTTTCTCATCTGCTTTCAAATAATTTTTAATTACAACTTATTTTACCATTCGTCGTTCGTTTGAAGAAGCGGTCAATTTCGGGTTATCTATTACATTCATTTGAGCTTCTATCTATTTATCTATCTATCTATCTAGCTAGCTATCTATCTATCTATCCATCTAATCTATCTACCTCTCTATCTATCTGCATATAACATTATAATGATCTGAGATTGACGACGCGGATTTCATTTTGATAATAAATTTATCAAGACTTTTCTGAAATTAACCTTTAGTTGAAAACCTCCGAAATTTCCCTCCCAATTCATCCTCATCTCATACAATCAATTTTAAAGGTGAGTGATATTAACAAAGCAATTTTGGAACTTAAACCAAAATTGCCTTCATGCATTTGGATTTTATAGAAGTTTTAATTCCCCTTCGTATATATAAAAAATTAGTTCAGACGAATGTATTTATATGGTTATATACGAGTTGCTTTCCTATAATGAATAATATTTATGGGCTCCATGCGTATGTTTTTATAACGTCGCGAAAGGTTACTTACGTTATACGTAGATACGCGTACGTGATTCAGTTAATACGTTTTTTCTTGTTTGTGAAATATGAATTTGCGGTTTATGAATTTGGCTTTAAATAAGGAATAAATCACTAGAAAGACTTAAATACAAATCAAGAAAGACATGAACGTGGACGGTGAAGGCGCCTCTTTCAACATACAGGGTGTACATAAAGTCAGGATCTATTTTTGTGAAACACTTGGAAATTATATGGAATTCAATCATAAAATGATAACGTGGTAACATTTATTAAATAATTAAGAGTAGGATTCGATGTGACGCCCATCAGTATCCCTGCACAGCTCAAATCGTTCCACAGCATTTCTAAACACATTCTGGAGCATTTGCGGGGTTATGTTATCTGCAGCAGTTCGTATACGTGTACGTAAGTTTTCAAGACTCGTAATCTTCGTCTGATAGACGTGCGATTTGATAAAGCCCCATGCAAAGAAATCTAAAGGGGTTAAATCTGGTGATCTCGCTGGCCAAGGTCTGTTGCTTCCGCGTCCGATCCAGCGATTTGGAAAACGTCCATTTAGATAATCCTGAACAATTTTGGCATAGTGACAAGGAGCACCATCATGTTGATAGACGACGGGGATAGGATTGTTAGTACCGTCGTCTATCAACATGATGGTGCTCCTTGTCACTATGCCAAAATTGTTCAGGATTATCTAAATGGACGTTTTCCAAATCGCTGGATCGGACGCGGAAGCAACAGACCTTGGCCAGCGAGATCACCAGATTTAACCCCTTTAGATTTCTTTGCATGGGGCTTTATCGAATCGCACGTCTATCAGACGAAGATTACGAGTCTTGAAAACTTACGTACACGTATACGAACTGCTGCAGATAGCATAACCACGCAAATGCTCCAGAATGTGTTTAGAAATGCTGCGGAACGATGTGAGCTGTGCAGGGATACTGATGGGCGTCACGTCGAATCCTACTCTTAATTATTTAATAAATGTTACCACTTTATCATTTTATGATTGAATTCCATATAATTTCCAAGTGCTTCACAAAAATAGATCCTTACTTTATGTACACCCTGTATTGTTTTCCATATAACCGAAAATTTTGGGAAGGAATAACTCACCACTTTGATCGCGTTAAAACGTAAAATCTTAGTAAACTGTAAACACGTAAGACCTAAAACTGATGCATTACAAAGTACACAACGTACATTATTTTAATTTCATAAAAAATAACAAAGTGCAGTTCTATCGTGAATGTTAAATCCCCCAAAAAAACCTCAACAGTCAAAAAACAAAGAAGAAACACAAAAACATTTGAAATTGATACGACAGGGAACAGCCATTTGTAAAGTGAAAAATTAAAATACCTTTTAGAGAGTTTTTTCCATCCAAGTACATATTAATTTATTTAAAATAAATAAATAAATAAATAAATAAATAAATAGAAATAAAAAACTGAGCTTAAATCGGGAAATTGAGTAAATTTTGGTTGAAAATTTTTATTAAATTTGACGTATAATTAATAACTAATTTTATTTACTGTGAAAAGTCGCCCAACAAGAAATTAAGAGCAGCCTATATATATATATATATATATATATATATGATGAATAAAACCACGAAGGAAAGGAAACGCAGAATGGTGCTCAAGCGCTTTCGTCTAATGACATCCTCAGGAACACTGAAGTTCATAAAGAGTTACAGCCTATATATAGGTTACAGAAAAAAAAATATATATATATATATATACAATAAACGGAGAAATAAAATTAAAGGATTGTGGGAGGGGCATACAAATTTGTAAGGAAAAACTATCGATTTTTTTGCACAAGATTAAATGAATTGTTTCCAATCAATGTTATAGATAAAAAAATATACAAATTTATACGAAAGTTTCTTACTAATTGTCTAGAGGAGCAAGTTCTTCCCAAATCCCTCCTTCCGATTCGCCTCAGACAAATTGACGACCATCCGTTCAACAACTTCAGCAGATTAATTTTAAAGAAACATATTGAAGTCACGAGACAAAATGAGTGGTCCGCCTTCAAAAATTTAAACATTGCCAAACGTAATTTTGTAACCGTTATTCCCCAACCGTGGATCCAACCTTTGTTTGATGAAATTTACAACGAGTTGCGTCGGAGAACTTCTTCACTTCGTAACATTTTGGATCGAAAAATTAAAAGTCTCATTCGAAATAGTCAGTGGAGTAAAAAAGCAAGCTCAAAGTGTGTTTTGAACCTTTCTTCGAAAAACATTAGTGACGATGCAAAAAGTGCCCTTGGATGTGGTATGTCCTTTTTTATTGTTAAAAAACCTTCGGCTTTACAAATTTGTTAGAGTCTCGCTTGTTTTGAAAAACAGTGTAATCTCCCTCAGTATTTGTTTAACATAGTTAAAGGCCTTGTTTATAGTGCGGCGAATAGTAGTTACGAAGATAACTTTCCTAAACGTTTTCGCAATAGCCTCTCACAATTAAAAAAAGATGGGGAGCTCCATATTACTAAAGCAGACAAGGCTAACACCATATTTATTATGGACAAAGTGGACTACATCAGAAAGATGAACGAGCTTCTCCAGGACCCCGACACATACAGCAAACTTAGGAAGAACCCGCAGGATGACGTCATCAAATCATTTAATAGTGGCTTGAAACGCATTCTCAAAGATCATAAGGACTTAATTCCGCTTTTCATGTCCACTTCACCTTCTCTGCCCTACCTTTACGGTCTTATTAAAACCCACAAACCAGGCAACCCTATGCGCCCTATTATTAGCTCGGTGGGCTCTATTACTTATAAACTCTCCAAATGGCTTGTCAAAGTCTTGTCCCCCATTCTCGGAACTATCTCTGATTCACATGTAAAAAATTCCATGGATCTTACTGAAAAATTGAATAATGCACGATTGCACGTACTGAAACTAACAATAGATTGATCAGTTTTGACGTTTGTTCATTGTTTACAAAAGTGCCGATTGACGATATGCTTGACTTTCTCTCCCAAGAATTACATAAGCATGACCTGCCACTACCTTCACACATTGTTTTGGAACTTATTAAGCTTTGCATCAAAGACTGTAAATTCACTTTCAATAACGAGTATTATCAACAAGTTTTTGGGATGGCCATGGGCAACCCCTTGTCGCCCCTCCTCTCCAATATTTATATGGAGTTTTTCGAAATTACTTACATTCCGAGAATCCTCGGGGTTGGCATCCCTTGGTTGCGGTACGTCGACGATATTTTGTGTATCTGGCCCATGAATCGTGACCTAAATAACTTCCTCCTTCAGTTAAATGATCAAGTCCCCTCCATTAAGTTTACTTTAGAAGTGGAACAAGACAATTCAATCCCGTTTTTGGATGTGCGTGTACATAGGGAAAGCCCAGGTTTTAAGTTTAGTATCTATCGGAAAAAACAAACAATTTGTCCTACGTACACTTTTACTCGGGACATGACATCCCCACTAAGAAGGCCATTTTTTCTTCACTGTTTCTCCGCGCCCTTAGGATCGCCAGTCCGGAATACATCGATGCCGAATTAGAAAAAATCAACGGTATTGGAAGTGATCTGTGTTATCCATCTGCGTTTATGGAATCTTGTCTCAACAAGGCAAAACGAACTTTCTATCGTGTCAATAATAATACTCGTACTTTGTCAAAAAATATTTTAGTACTTCCCTTTTTCCCGGGTTTCTTAGGCATTGCTAATGTACTTAAACTTTTGGATATTAATGTAGTATTTTCATATAACAATATTGTGAAAAATATCATAGTAAAAAATAGCCCTACCAATAATTCAGGCATTATCTATGAAATTGGTTGTAAACAATGTGATTCCTTTTACATAGGTCAGACGGGAAAGGATTTGCACACACGTATAAAACAGCATCAATATTCCGTTAGAACAGGACAGTTGTCCAGTGCCCTTTTTGTCCATTTGTCAGTTATCCCACTGTATTGATTGGAATAATGCTTCAGTTTTATTTCACTCTAGCAACATTGTTAATAGAAATATTCTTGAGTCTGCCATTATCCAACTTACAAATAACTTCAACATAAGCAAAGATCTTTTTCAACTCGATCCTGTTGTTTTGAATTCCTTCAGAACAGATTTAGATAAGAAGGGTAGAACGCTAAATCTTTGGTAAACTTGTATGCCACTCTAATAACTTTTATTTTTCAATTTTTATATACAAAAAGGGCAGAGTGCTAAAACCCAGGCAGATTTCCAGTATAAATTTGTATATCTTTTTTATCTATAACATAGGTTGGAAACAATTCATTTAATCTTGTGCTAAAAATCGATAGTTTTTCCTTACAAATTTGTATGCCCCTCCCACAATCCTTTAATTTTATTTCTCCGTTTATTGTATATATATATATATATATATATATATATTTTTTTTTTTCTGTAACCTATATATAGGCTATAACTCTTTATGTACTTCAGCGTTCCTGAGGATGTCATTAGACGAAAGCGCTTGAGCACCATTCTGTGTTTCCTTTCCTTCGTGGTTTTATTCATCATAAATATTTTTCACGTGTTACTTTCGTGAAATAATTTTCATATATATATATATATATATATATGGAATGAACAGACCTAATGTGTCAAGAACAAGGAACCCTCCTTAAATAATTAAATCCACTACAATCTGAATAAGTAATGGTAAATGGCAAATACTAAAGTTTTCTTTTTCATGATTAAAGCCCAACGTGGGCAACGGGTCTTTAATGTGAATTCATTCCGATGTAAACGCAACGAGTTTCTTGCAAATATTGAGGTTCTGAATGTAGTTGTCTAGGTTAGCTTTAAACCCTAGACCCTGTTTGAAAGCTGGGTCCTATCTACTTCACAGATAGCTAGTGAGGGAAGCTATAATTTTGGGCTTCTTTGCTAGTGACCCCTTACCCACGTTGGGCTTCCATCATGAAAAAGAGAAAACTTTAGTATTTTTTACCATTACTTATTCGAACTATAGTGGGTTTAATTATCCCAGAAGGGTCCCTTGTTCCATAAACATTATGTCTGTGTATTCCCTAAAAGTTATCTTAGGGGACCATTCTGAGTTGTATCATTATATATATATATATATATATATAACGAAAAGGAAGACCAAGGACGCAACATAGAGTACAGCATGACTTTAATATAGTTCCGACGTTTCGAGGGATACAACAACCCTCATCTTCAGGGTAAATTCTAAAATTATAAAAAGTAAAAGTTAAGCAAAATTTTTAAAACAAACTAAAAAATTATTTAAAAAAATCTTACAGTAAAACATTGAAAAAGATAAATTTTAAATTTTAAAAATTATAAAAAAAATAATAGCTAAGTAAAATTTTGAAAAAAATAATTATAAAATAAGAATTATGAAATAGATCTTACATTAAAACATTCTAAGAGGTAAATTATAAATTATAAAATGTAAAAGATAAGTAAAATAAAAAAAAAAATTAAATAAATCCTACATCAAAAAATTTGGAGAAATACGAAAGTTATGATTTGAAGAAGGTTTAAGTTTAAAAATATCCTTGAAACAAGCCTATCAATTCTCTCTCTCTCTCTCTCTCTCTCTCTCTCCTCTCTCTCTCTCTCTGTCTGTAGGTGGATTGAAAACTGGCTGAAGAATAGGCGGCAGAGGGTTGTAATTAAAGGGGTTAGTTCGGGTTGGGCCCCGGTCACTAGTGGGGTTCCTCAGGGTTCCGTTTTGGGGCCACTGTTGTTTATAATTTACATAAATGATATCGACGGTGGCATCGTCAGTCGGATCGCCAAATTCGCTGATGACACCAAGCTTGGGGCCAATGTTGGGACGCCCGAAGCGATCGAGCAACTGCGTGCGGACCTAGGTAGGATAGGAGAGTGGTCCGAAAAATGGCAAATGCCGTTTAACTTGGGTAAATGCAAAGTGATGCACATTGGCTACGCCAATCCCAAGTCGGACTACTCGATGTTGGGGAGTAATATCGAGGCGACTGATTTGGAAAAGGACTTGGGTGTGCAGCGACCTTAAGTTTACGAAACAGTGCGTAGAGGTGAAAAAGAAAGCCCAGAAGCTGCTGGGTTATATCAGGAGGCAATTTCAGTTTTGGAACAAGGAGATTGTGCTCTCTCTGCACAATTCCCTGGTTCGGCCGCACCTGGAGCATGCTGTGCAGTTCTGGTCGCCCACCCTCAGGAATGATATTGAGAGGCTGGAGCGAGTGCAGGCGAGGGCCACAAAGTTAATCCCCTCCGTTAGGCATATGGATTACAATTGACGCTTACGCGCCCTGAACTTGTTTTCGCTGGAAACTCGGAGGCTGCGCGGTCAACTCATCGAGGTTTTCAAGCTCTTACGCGGGTTCAACGATGTCGATTTTAGAAGCATGTTTAGTTTAAATGATAACCCAACTAGCAACAATGGTTGGAAGTTGGATTTGAAACGGTTTAGGACTAGTGTGTGTGTGAATTACTTTACCTATAAGATCTGTGATACGTGGAACAGTTTACCTTCAGAAGTTGTGAACAGTTACTCTGTGGATCACTTCAAGAAAAGGTTAGACCAAATCTTGCACCCTATTTGAGGGTGTAGAAAATTTTCCCTGGCACCCGTTGCCATTGGTACTTCCTCGGTATGGGTCGCAAGGCCTTTTGAGGTATTTCTTTTTCTTATAACTCCTTGTAACTCTCTCTCTCTCTCTCTCTCTCTCTCTCTCTCTCTCTCTCTCTCTCTCTCTATATATATATATATATATATATATAATATATATATATATATATATATATATATATATATATATTAGGTACTGGAAATAAGTATGGAAAAAGAGGAAAATGTAGAAATATAATAATATAATACACAAATTACATAAGATAATATATTTATAACATATTCTGTGGATAAATGTCATGTTACATAGTATCGTGGGCGTCCGGTAGCTTAGTTGTTACGGTGGCTGACTCCGAGCGGTGTGGCGCTATCGTCGGGTGGGGTTGAGTTGAGCGCTTACTCTCTCTGCTTTTCTGGCTCAGGTGACCCTTGGGGAATACACATCCGCATATAGCTGGCAAATGATCCTCGTGGATGTTACCTTTCACGTAGTACTGTATTACCGTATACTAATGTGGTGCAGTGTGATTAGTCTTCTTTCAGCCAGTCAGAAGTTGCCACACTAGCACAGAGTCTAAGTATAGGCATTGTTGTAAATGTGAGATGATGGAAATATCACAAGGCAAAGGTATCGAAATATGGAGTTTACACGAAGAAGGCTACTCTTATTCGTAAATCGCAGCCTGACTTCATGTTTCACTTAGTGCGGTTTGTAGGACTTTGAGGAAGATTTTTGAAACAGATACTGTTGATAATAGACGTGGTCGTGGGAGAAGGCCCAAACTCTCTAAAAGTGATGTTAAGTACCTCAGCGTAAACTGTTAATGTTTTATCAAGGATGATAAGATAAATATTAGCGCTAAACGGCCTCAGTTGGTGTATGGCTGCTTGAAAACCTTTGCTAAGAGGAACAACCAATCAAAGAGGCTGAATGGACGACAGAAATGGAACGGTGGTATGATTAGGCATGATAAAGGTGCTCTTCACAGATGAGTCCAAGTTTCAGCTCTTTAGGAACAAGCGACGGCTGTTTGTTCGAAGGCTGGCCGTAGAGCGATATAACAGTCAGTATACAACAGGTACAGTGAAGTATGGGGGCGGATCATTACAAATTTTGGGTTGCATCTCTGTCAAGGGGGTCGAGGATTTACATGAAAGCGATCGTATCCAAACAGCCGACAAGTAAAGGCAGATTCTGATCCACTACGCAACACCTTCAGGAACGCGTTTGACTGCACAGTATTTCTAAATGACAATGACCCAAAACATAGTTTCAATGTCGTAAGACTAATTGGAACACAAAGAGGCCGATGGAATACTTACAAAGGTGCCTTAACTCGCACAAAGTCCTGATATGATGATCATCGAGGTCATATGGGGGTTATATGGACGCTGAGAAGGTTAAACGACATCCGAACAACCTGGATGAATTATGGAAAATATTACAGGATGTTTGGAGCAGCATTCCACAGTTCTACACTTATAAACTGTATGGGAGCGTGAAAACAAGATGTCAAGCTCTTTGTAAGGCAAAGGAATCACATACCAAGTACCAACGTATTAGAATAAAAACCCACTCTAATAGACAGAGTTTATTTCCACGACAGTTTCGACGCCCACTGGCATCCTCCTCGGGTGGATACAGAAACACAAATGAAACAAAACAAGAGGGAAAAACAGTTCAGGGATCGACCGTTAAGAAATTCGCACCTAGGTTAGATTCCATTCTCTCGAGACAGGAGGGGCATTTTCATTAAGTACATTCGCACAAATTTTTTTAAAAACTATCTTCCTGTTCTAAACATACAGATTCTATTATTTTTACATAATTATTACATTTATGGGAATGGGGTCCCCTTTATCCCCAATACTGAGTACATTATATATGGAGTATTATGAGTCGGAATTGTTGCAAACAATATGTCCCAGGAATCTAATTTGGTTTCGTTATGTAGATGATATTTTCTCATTTTGGCCTGACCACTGGAACAACTTTGACACTTTCTTTCAGTCATTAAATAATCTTGTTCCCTCTATTAAATTTAAATATGAATGGGAGAACGACAAACAATTACCTTTTCTAGATGTTTTGGTCATTAACGAAAGCGGAAAGCCCAATTTCACGGTCTATAGAAAACCTACTCATTGTAATTCGTACATTCATTATTTTTCATATCATGATGAAGGGGTTAAAAGCTCAATTATTTCTTCCATGTTTCTAAGAGCACTCAGGATTTGTAGCCCACATTTGCTGGATCCGGAAAATTCAAAGATTTGGAACATTTTTAAGGATTTAAAATATCCTGAGTGGTTTATCAGAAAGGCGTATTTTAAAGCCAGAAAATCTTTTTATGCCCCTCGGGAACCTTCAGTTAACCAAAAACAATATGTGAGTTTGCCTTACATTGCCGGCTTAGAAAGAGTAAAACCGTTGACGAAAGAATTTAAGTTTGCTTTGGCGTTCAAATATTCGTCTACCGTGAAAAGTAAATTGGTTAGGAATAACGTTGCAAAAGAGGAACAAGCCTGTGTCTACAGCATTCCCTGTAAAAGTTGTGATTTAGTATACGTGGGAGAAACTGGAAGAAATATTGAAACCCGTATCAAAGAACACAAATATGCCTTCAGAAGTTGTAATACTAATAATGCCATTTTTTATCACGCTAGCCAAAATAATCATGCTATAGATTGGGAATCAAGTAAGGTACTTTATAAATGTAATAATTATGTCAAAAGAAAAATAATAGAATCTGTGTGTATAGAAAAAGTAGATAATTTTAATTTGTGCGAAGGTACTTATAAGTTAGACCCTTTAATGAGATTCTTGGTCAATAAATCCCTTACGGAGTCGTGGGAACGTGTTCGAACCTAAGTGTGTGTCTCTGGATTGGAATGTTTCCTTACTCGCTTTTAGTAAATGTAATAATGGAAGTAATTAATGTGGAAATAAATATATGCAGTAATTATGTCAAAACATTAGGATCTGTATGTATAGAACAAGAAGATATTTTTAATTTGTGGAAATGTAGTTATAAGCTGACCCTGTAATAAAATGCCCTTCTGGTTTCGGGAGAACGATATCTAACCTAGGTGCGAATTTCTCAATGGTCTCTGGATTATTTCCTAATCGCCTTTTTTCATTCGTTTTTCGGTTTATAATTTCTGTATAATAAACAACAATGTAATAACCAATGTAATAAAAATTTATAATTTCTGTAATTAATAATTATGCAATATTAAATGTAATAAATTTAATTATAAATGTAATAATTATGTAAAAATAATAGAATCTGTATGTTTAGAACAGGAAGATAGTTTTAAAAAAATTTGTGCGAATGTACTTAATGAAAATGCCCCTCCTGTCTCGAGAGAATGGAATCTAACCTAGGTGCGAATTTCTTAACGGTCGATCCCTGAACTGTTTTTCCTCTTGTTTTGTTTCATTTGTGTTTCTGTATCCACCCGAGGAGGATGCCAGTGGGCGTCGAAACTGTCGTGGAAATAAACTCTGTCTATTAGAGTGGGTTTTTATTCTCATATTTTGACCTTCACGTAAAAAAGTGAAGTTTTTGCATTTACCAACGTATTGTACAATGTAATCACTTGCTAATTGTACATTTTATTGTTATAATGAATTGTGTATTCTTACCACTCGTTTTCATGCATAAGCTTAATATATTTTGGACGATATTTCGACTTTTTCCTTTGTTTCCATATTTTATTCCAGTAATTACTGAATATATATATATATATATATATATATATATATATATATATATTATATATATATAATATATATTATATATATAAAATGTGGCGGTAAAAGAAATATTAGTTTTTGTACTGACTTTAATTAAAAAAAATTGAACGAATTAAATTTAATTAACAATTTTCCTCCTAAATTGGTTATTTGATTCCAATAATTGATATGGAAGCGCCGCAGATGTTGCCTTTATAATTCCTTTATATAAAGGAAAGCGTTTCTACAAGAATAATACTCCTTTTTATTTATTTATTTATTCCTATAATTTAAATATTCTTTTGGGAGAATACAAGTGTTATTAATATTTATTAATATTTTAGTACTTCCATTTTTCCCGGGCTTTTTAGGCATTGCTAATGTACTTAACTTTTGGATATTAATATAGTATTTTCATGTAACAATATTGTGAAAAATATCATAGTAAAAAATAGCCCTACCAATAATTCAGGCATTATCTATAAAATTGGTTGTAAACAATGTGATTCCTTTTACATAGGTCAGACGGGAAAGGATTTGCACACACGTATAAAACAGCATCAATATTCCGTTAGAACAGGACAGTTGTCCAGTGCCCTTTTTGTCCATTTGTCAGAGTTATCCCACTGTATTGATTGGAATAATGCTTCAGTTTTATTTCACTCTAGCAACATTGTTAATAGAAATATTCTTGAGTCTGCCATTATCCAACTTACAAATAACTTCAACATAAGGAAAGGTCTTTTTCAACTCGATCCTGTTGTTTTGAATTCCTTCAGAACAGATTTAGATAAGAAGGGTAGAACGCTAAATCTTTGGTAAACTTGTATGCCACCCTAATAACTTTTATTTTTCAATTTTTATATACAAAAAGGGCAGAGTGCTAAAACCCGGGCAGATTTCCAGTATAAATTTGTATTTTTTTTTTTTTTTATCTATAACATTGGTTGGAAACAATTCATTTAATATTGTGCTAAAAATCGATAGTTTTTCCTTATAAATTTGTGTGCCCCTCCCACAATCCTTTAGTTTTGTTTCTCCGTTTATTGTATAATATATATATTTTTTAGATTTTTTTATTTTATTTTTTTATTTTATTTTTTCTGTAACCTATATATAGGCTGTAACTCTTTATGTACTTCAGTGTTCCTGAGGATGTCATTAGACGAAAGCGCTTGAGCACCATTCTGTGTTTCCTTTCCTTCGTGGTTTTATTCATCATCATATATATATATATATATATATTATATATATGATACACACACACACACACACACACACATACCGTGCATGGAAGAAGGAACTCTTCTGGGAAAATTAAATCCACTATAGTCCGAATAAGTAACGATAAATGACAAACACTATAGTTTTGCCAGTGGAGGTTTAAGTTTCGGTTTTTGGCTAAAAATACAATAGTTACCCTTTTTTTCTTTGATGTATTCAATCCGACGCGAATGCAACGAGTCTTTTGCTTATATTGAGGTTCTGGATATAGTAGGCTAAGTGTAGCTGTAACCCCTAGATCGTCTCCCAAAGCTGGATCCTATCTGCTTTGCAGATAGCTGGTGAGGGAAGCTATATTTTTGGGCCTCTTTTCGAGTGACCCGTTGCCTACGTTGGGCTAACATCATGAAAAAGAAAAAACTATAGTGTTTGTCATTTACCATTACTTATTCGGACTATAGTGGATTTAATTTTCCCAGAAGAGTTCTTTGTTCCATGCACGGTCTGTGTGTATCATGAAAAAACCTCAGGGAAACATTCTGAGTCATATATATATATATATATATATATATATATAATATAATTATATATATATATACACTGGATGGACGCGCCTCGGTGGTATAGTGGTTAGCGTTGCTGACTACGAATCCATCGGCCTCGGGATCGAGACCCGGTGACGGCAGGCGGCGCGCAGCAAAACCCAGCTGTTCATCCTTCCACACAATAAAGAACGTGGTTGGTAGATAAATGGGTACCCTGGATAGCCTAGTGGTTAAGACGTTGGGCTGCTGGTGGGGCGTCGTTCGGATTCAACGTTAAACTGTCGGTCTAAGGTGGAGTGAAAAGCTTGACCTTCGTCAGCATGAACAATTCGGGCAGAAGCAAACCAAAAGTTACCATAGGTTACTTTCATGATATTTGTTGTTCTCCACGTTTGATAAATATTATTTGCTCTGTTAATTAGAAGTGTACTGCAGTTGGCTACGTTTCTATATCCTAGCGATGCTTCAATACCCTTCTTTTAAATTCATTGTGCCCAATTACGTTGCAATTTATAATTTATATACGTGCAACTTGCGCAGGTGTATAAAGTATTAATTGCAATAAATGTCATTAAGAATATTCTGCTGACACAATTGGTATATATATATATGTATGTATATAATATATATATATATATATATATATATATATATATATATATATATATATATCAAAGAAAAGTTCTTATCCTTAAAGCCTAAAATAACAACATAGTGCTTCCAAAATGTAATTTATATTATAGATGCAAAATTAGAGAGATTGAAGTAAAGAACTGTTACTAAAAAGCAAATGATGTTTCCCTTTAAATTATGATCTCTTTTATTGATTTCTTCTCTCAAACATAATTTAGAACGCGTCTACGTTTAAACAGAATCAAGATTAGCGTTAATTTAAATTTGTCATTTTCATTTATCTCCAACGTTCAATGCGTTACCAAATTTCTTATTAATTTCGTTAAGTTTTGTTAATGATCGCGAGTTACGAGAGAAGATTTTGTCATCAGTCTCGCGAAATGGTGGTCTGCTGAATCGGTTTAGAGAGGCCAACGAGGGACTTTATTTTGGGCGGGTATAACGGTACTCATTCGGTTGTCCTTGAATCAAGTTAACCGTGATTACTAATTGTGGTCATTTTGCACTTATTCGTGATTATGGCATCGAGTTAACCGTGATTTGGAGGCGGTGTTTACATCGGCGGTTCGCCTCACGCCAGCTCACCACAACGCGCCTTAGTCAGTGTCTCTTTTGCTTCATAGAATACGCGTGTGTGTTCGTGGCTTTGCGTATTTGTACGTCTTGTGGTGAATACAAACTATTTAATTGTATTAATATTATCATGTAATAGAGTAATATATTGTGTGGTAGAGTTTTAGGTTTGTGAAAATTTGGTCTATAGCAGGGCTAGCCAACTTTTTTATACTCTTGGCCAGTTTCTTACCCAGAAAGAGTGATTTACCGAAGGAGGATAAAATACCTTCGAGGACCGGATGCGGCCCGCGGGCCGCCAGTTGCCCATCTATAATCTATAGACTTCGGAATCTTAAACGCGGGAATGAGATCTGGAGTAATGTCAAGGTTCAGTTTTTATTTACAAGCGTCCAACTTAATTTTTAATGTATATTTATGAACCTAATTGCGCAGTGGAATTTCTGCTGATAATATCAAGCTGTTACAGAAACCTATAGATTTAGTGTATAAACATGAGTTAAATATATCGTTTAACCAATATATATATATATATATATATATATTAGTGGTGGACCGGATGTCAGTTTTTCAACATCTGCGGATGCGGATGCGGATTTTTAATTTCAATATCCGCGGATGCGGATATTTAGTTAATCTATCAATATAATATAGAATTATGAATATATGACATAATTTTTCAAATTTCGTGATATTACTATTATGGCAGGCAATGCATAAGAATTAAAATTAATATTAATGTTTTCATTATGATAAAAATAATAACTTTCTCAAGAGTTTCAGCCACAGAAAATTCAATGAAACAAGTTTCATTCAATTTTCTGTGTTACTACGTATTTATATTTTGAGCTTTATATATTTGTTTGTTCATTAATAATTAATACTTTACATGAAATGTAAAGTTAATTTAATTGTAAATTGCATAATTTATTAGAGGTAATATTCGCATAACATCCGCAGTCAGAAGTGCGGATGCGGATGTAAAAAATGATGCGGATGCGGATACGGATATCTGGTCCACCACTAATATATATATATATATATATATATATATATATATGCTGCAAACCTACAAGGAAAAAGAAAAACGATCCAAGGCCTTTCGTGTACTCAGAGCTACACGTCCCTGACGAGGTGTAGCTCTGAATACACGAAAGACCTTGGAATCGTTTTTCTTTTTTTCTCGTGGGTTTGCAGCATTCATTCGTTTCACGTGTTTAATTGTGAAATTCATCCCATATACTGTATATATGTGTGTGTGTGTGTGTGATGATGATAAGAAATTTAGATGCCACTATTTATTATTTTGTATTGGGTTTATTTAACTAATATCTCAAATTATAATTGATTACTCATAGTCATACTCATAATGCACTATTAAATTTACATGCCATAGTTTATGTTAAATGTTGATCACTGTTATTACGACGTTCAGGAACTAGTTATAAAATTATGGTAACAAAAATCACTTCAGTTCATTTCATCTAACCGGATCTGCCTAAAGCAAGAGAGCAAAGTATCTTTCGACGTAATAAGAGTTGCCAATAGAAAGTAAACCAGCCTCTAAATCGAGAGAAAAAAAAAGGCAGATTATATATATATATATATATATATATATATAGAGAGAGAGAGAGAGAGGGAGAGAGAGAGAATGCCCGCTTCGCCTTGCGCAGCAAAAGCCTCTAGAACACAATCCAAGGGGGAACTGGGAAGGGTGAATGTGTTACCAAAACCTTCCCTGGATCTACCTTATATATATATATATATATATATATATATATAATATATAAAATGCGCCTCGGTGGTGTAGTGGTTAGCGTTGCTGACTACGAATCCATCAGCCCCGGGATCGAGACCGGGCGACAGCAGGCGGCGCGCAGCAAAACGCAGCTGTTCATCCTTCCACACAATAAAAAAATCAGTTGGTAGATAAATGAGTACCCTGGGTAGTCTAATGGTTAAGACGCTGGGCTGCTGGTGGAGCGTGGTTCGGATTCCATGTTAAACTGTAGGTCTAAGGTGGAGTGACAAGCTTGACCTTCGTCAGAATGAACAATTCGGGCGGAAGCAAAGTCAAGGTTAACCAAGGTTGTATATTCACAAATATTACATACTCTATTTTATGTGAAATTAGTTTTGCGCAATAAATGTATAATGAGAAAATAATTTTTAAAAATCCTTTAAAACTTCTGCAGCTTAAATCCATCTCTATATAGGGTCGCTGTTCTTGATGAGTCTCCTCCATTCACTTCTGTCACGCACCATGTCCTCGTCCAAATTTTTCTCCCGGATGTCTGCCGCCACGCAATCCCTCCACCTCGTCTTTGGTCTACCTCTTCTTCTCCGTCCCGGCACCTCCATTTCCAGCACCCTACGTCCCACGTAATCCTCCTCTCTTCTCATCATGTGCCCATACCATCTCAGTCTGGCTTCTTGGACTTTTCTTGACGCCTCTGCTACTTTCACTGTTCCTCTAATGCGTTCGTTTCTGATTCGATCCCTTCTAGTTACACCGCACATCCATCGCAACATTTTCATTTCAGCCACATCCATCTTTCTGTCACTAGTCTTCTTCATTGGCACCGTCTCCATTCCGTACAACATAGCTGGCCTAACCACTGTTTTGAAGACCTTCCCTTTCAGCTTTACCGGCATCCTACGATCACAGAGAACTCCCGACACCTCTCTCCAGCTCCTCCATCCCGACTGTATCCTACGATTCACCTCTCCCTCTGACGTACTTCTCTGACGTACTTCTCTGGGACCATCTTCTCCCTCAGGCACCTCCAAACCTCTTGTCTCGGTGTCCTATCATACGCCTTCTCTAAGTCTATGAAAACCATGTGCAATGCCTTCTGTCCTTCCCTGTACCTTTCCTCCAACTGTCGTAATGCAGATCAACAAACTATTAATATATAATTCATAATAATTTATAAAATATGAAACACTGTTGCTTACAAATTTATAATTTATGTTATAGCTGTTATTTGCCCAATTCATTCAAATTTCTATTAATTATTATAACTTTTTCAACATTTTTTGAAGTTTAGTCTCGTTCGGCGGTTGGTAATTAAATCGTCTGCTTTTGAAAAAAGTCTTTCGCTGTCGGTTGATGTAGCGGAAATGCATAGATGGGGTTTGGTCGCATCACTTAGCAACGGGAAAATGTTCTCTTTTTTTTTTTTAAGACCATCAAAATCTTTTTCAAGCTTTTCATTTTCGTAGGTTGTTATTTTACGTTGTAGCAGTAGAAACTCGTATATACATGACGTTCATAGAGTCGTCATCGGTAGATTTAAGAATGGTTCAATTCTTAACCAACTTAATATTTTTTTTCTGTGGGTTGTCTTTCGCTCTGACCAAAATCCTTTTGAGATTTTTATTCTGCATAAATTCTTCGATAGCTTCGTACATTCTTTCGTTTTTCATCTACAGAAAGAATCTCGATTTTAACCTCGGGTCTAAATATGTCGCTAGCAGACAATTTGTTTGTAATGAGAAAGGATATAATTGACTGTTCACTTCATTTAACATGTTAGTTTTTATGTTTTCGGATTCCTTTAGCAAAAATAAATAAATCAACCGTAAATCAAACGTTGATTTATTATTTTTTATGAGTCCTATAGCAAACCTACTTCTATATTCAGCTTACGGTTGATACCAATAACCGTAAGAATTATTACTGAAGAAGTACAGTAGCATATTTACTTCCGCACACTGTTGTAGGAGGTTCTTCAAATGGTTTAAGAAGGTAACATAATCCACTACGATTCTCTTTTCTTCAGGTGTAATTGCAAAATCGTGCGTGTTCATGCATGGTATTCCGTTTATGGAACCCCAACGTTGCACCAGATAGTTTGAATGAATTGCTGATCATTACCTCGAGTGCAGGAGGTTTAGCACGTAAAATGCCTCTGGAGGCGAAAGCATAATACGTTTCCTCGGTTGTTTACATATAGGACAGGGTGTGCTAGATTTTACCTTGTAGTAGTATAGTGGCTAGCACCGTCACCTTTTATTCAAGAGGTGGTGGATTCGAACCCTGGTGTGAATAAATTATATATATATAGCCAAGACGATACTTAAAATCATGATTTAATGATAAACGTTTCGGGAAAGTATACCATCATCAGTATCAACACATACAGTAGTATAGTGGCAGAAAAGTTGAACAGAAATTGATCGAGTTGAGAATTCTCCCACCCCCCTTTGAGATCCTCACGTCCTTTCATGAGGTGTGCTTTCAGAAAATTTTGGCATGATGATGTCACGAGGTCCTCAAATCTTTTATGAGGTGTATATGAGTCGGGTAAGAGGTACGTTAGGTTAAGGGGAGACTTCATGAGCTTTTATGAGGTACATTTAAGCGTGCCGTAGTCCGGCAGGGGTCCCAAGGGCGACACCTGGAACCCGGAATCAGCCGTTCACTTGCATCCGTCGCATGACCACGCGTCCCACGGACGCCCAAACGCCCACCTTCCTTGAGAGAAAACCCTTAACTTGTGTATACATATTGGTTTAAATCTATAAATATATTTCTATAAATAAATAAATAAATAAATATATATAATATATCGGGTGGTCCGAAAAAAATGACGCATTTTTAAAAATTAATATCTCAGTAACCCCCTTCCTTATCATGACAATTTTTATATGCAAGATACTTTCAAACTTCTTTTTTTGAATGCAAGAAACGGAATTCTGATATCTTTATAGTTTTCTCGCAATTAACAAAAGTAACAACATGGGTCAAAAAAACAAAAATCGCAATATAATATCCGTTTTTTATACGATATCATTTTTATAACGATATCATGCGATATTTTTGCAAGTTATTACAAAACTCTACAGGAATGAACAAGTCAAATTGTGGATATTTTTATTTTTTAACAATTCGTCAGTACCCTTAATGATGTTGTCAGAGGAAGATCGTATTCTATTAAAAATGTTACTGTGAAAAAGGATGGAAGACTGGAAGGTTATTGCAAGAGTTTCCCGGCAAAAAGTGGAAAAGGCGTGCAGTGGAAAGACTCTTAAAGAAGATTCGCGAATCGGGAAGTACTGCCAGAAAACCAGGAAGCGGTAGACCTAAAACAGCTTCGGTTCAGAAAATGTGGATACATGAACGTTAAAATCTGCTCTCAAGAAGATAAAACCAGGAAGTCATTGTCACAAAGAACAATTGCTAACATTTGAATATTGGAAAGACTTCTGTTACACCGAATAATTAAAGCACAAAAACTAAAAGCCTTCAAAAAGAATAGTATCTTCTAGAAAAAGTGATACTGTTAAGGATAAAAGAAAAACAAGGTGCAGAAAGTTACTTGATAATTTCTCTGTCGTTGATATTAAAAAGATAGTCTTCACGGATGAAAAAGATTTCACTCTAGAAATTCCGCGAAAACCGTCAAAATGATGTTGTCTACGGGCGTGGTAAAAAGTGTGACATTTCAATAAACAGATGTATCATGAAACGTCAAGATTCTCCAAAAAGGTTATGATATCTGCAGGGGTCTCTTGGAATGGCAAGACAGATGTTCATTTTATTGAAACTGAAAAGACAAAGGTGAATTCTGCAAATTACATTGAACTTTTAAGAACAAAATTGTTGCCGGATTGTCGTCGCCTGTATCAAGAAAATGATTTCATATTTCAACAGATGGAGCACCGTCGCATACAAGCTACGCCACACAGTCGTTTCTGATTAGCAATACACCAAAATTAATAACGAAAAATGAGTGGCCACCACAAAGCCCAGATTGTAATCCTATGGACTACTCAATTTGGGAGTTACTAAAAGAGAAGGTTTACCGAGGTCGACGAGAAAAATTCACCGAATCAGAATTAAAAAGTAAAATACTTGAATCTTGGCAAGAAATTGGCATTAATGAAGTAACAAGTATATTTTTGTGTGGAAGAAAAGACTTAGATTAGTGTGTCAACAGAGTGTGGTCCAATCGATCATTTACTGTAAATTAATTAGTTAAATTTCTGATTAAATTTTCCTTTCTCATGATATTCGTTTTTTGACCCATGTGTTACTTTTGTTAATTGCGAGAAAACTATAAAAGATATCAGAATTCCGTTTCTTGCATTCAAAAAAAGAAGTTTGAAAGTATCTTGCATATAAAAATTGTCATGATAAGGAAGGAGGTTACTGAGATATTAATTTTTAAAAAATGCGTCATTTTTTTCGGACCACCCGATATATATATAATATATATATATATAATATATATAATATATATATATAATATATATATAGAACACCTCTATACTTACGTCGTTTCTATACATTAATATACTGCGTGGTCATTGCAGTTAAATGTGTATATATATATATATTATATTTATATATACAATAAAGTAAATAATAGATAAGTACGTACATGTTTAAAAGTAAATAAATAACAATAGGCAACAAATTATAACTTTTTTCCAGTTCCTAAAGTGAAATAAAGTGATTCTGATAGATTTTTGCACGCAGAATATGAATATGGATACGAAATGTTTCCATCCATATATTGTTATTGTTATTAATTAATTTATTAATTAGGTTGATTTATAGAATGAGTTTTCTTCCTTTATTAAACAAAACAAATGATTTATGAATGAAACAGAATATGTTGATTGTTTACATTTGAAATAATAATGACTTCAATATTAATTACGCGCGAGATAATGATTAGTCTTTATATAAAGTTCGGTGAGTGACACCAGGCCAAAATGGGACCTGCACCAAAGGTGTTCACATGGTGGTAGCTCTTGTGTCACTGGTCTTCGAAGAGTCGAGGTTCAAATGGTGGCGTGGGATGCTTGAGGTAGTCCTTGTAACGAGGTTGAGGTGTGATGCCTTGAAGTAGCCCCGCGCTGTGACGTCATCTTAGGCGTGCTTGTGTGACGTCATCTTGGTCATGTTTGTGTTGATAGAACATCTCTAAAGTATTTAAAACGTTTCTGCCACTACACACACACACACACACACAATAGAGCTCATAAGCATTCGTACAGAAAAAATTTCAGTTATATTCGTCCTTATCTTTTGTACCACGCATAGAATAGTTATGAAACGTTTACCGTTCATTTGGACAAATTTAACAATTAGTTTAATACCAGCATATAATGTAATACATCAAAGAATTTGAGGAAACTAAAAAACTCGTTTTTAGTATTCTTGTACACAGTTTCGACATCTCTCAGTAGAAATTTTAGCCCATTCTTCTAAATAAAATTGTTGCAATTCATTCAGATTCGAAGGGTTTCTCTTACGGACAGCTTTTTTCAAATCAAACCATAAATTCTCAATTAAATTGAAATCTGGGTTTTGACTGGGCCACTCGAGAAGCTTGAAATTCTTTTGTAGAAGCCATTTCATGGTGCTTTTACTTTTATGTTTTGGATCATTATCTTGTTGCAGTACACAACAGTATCCAATTGCGACCCATTCGCAACTCCTGAACTGAAAGCAACACATTTTCTCCTAAAATTCCTGATATTTCTTCGAATTCAAGATTCCAATGATGACAACAAGCTTTTCTGGACCAGAAGCACTAAAGCATCCCCAAAGAAGGGACCTACCACCACCATGTTTAATCGTAGAAAGGATGTTTTTATCTCGAATGCAGTATTTGATTTTCGCCAAACATACCGCCGTTGCTCGTTGTTCCTGAATAATTCAATTTTGGTCTCGTCTGTCCAGAGAACTTTCTTCCAGAATGCAAATCCATCATTTTGATGATCCTTGGCGAACTTTAAATAAGCTTCTTTGTACACTTTTTGTAACAGAGGTTTTCTTCGTGCAACTTTTCCATGTAGACCATTTTTTCTCAATGTACTACGCACAGTAGAGGGATAGACATCGATCTTAGACAGTCTTAATGTTTGACAAATATCACCTGCAGTCACTCGTGGATTCGCGGCAGTCATTCTTTCAATCCTCTAGCTATACGTTCTGAAATCTTGCAAGGTCGTCCATACATTGGTGGAGTTTTGAGTGTTCCAAAGCCTTTCCAGTTCTCTATAAATGCAGCAACCTTCGTGAATGGAATTCGATGTTCTTCTCCTATCTTCCTATAACTCTTTCCAGACTATTTTTCACCAATAATAGGTCTCTTAAGACTAATGGCTTCTACAGCAATCCGTCTTCCATGAAGATTCATAGAAAAAATTCTAGACTTCAGAATTGCCAAGTCTCTAATCAATAAACAGCCAACTACTGATAAAAATTTTAAATTCGTCAAGCCTAAGGTGGACACACAAAGTATTAAATAATTTTGTAAATAAATGTATGAAAACTTTTGCATTTTAACTTTTTTATTTTCTTCAAATTTTTTGATGTTTTACATGATATGATGAAGTTAAACTAATTTCTTTATTTGTTGAATTTTTCCAAACGAACGGGAAAATTTTCATAACTATCCTATTTATGGTACAAAAGATAAGACAAATATAACTGAAATATTTCGCTTTGCGAATACTTATGAGGGCCATTGTATATATCAGCATCAGTAGAAGATTGATGCATGAAAGCCAGGTTCCCTGCATACACAAACAAAACACCGCTTCATTTTTAAGGAACTGATCCGTAAACGCACTGAAAACGTTATCGTACGACCAGTAGGGGTGTGGGCATGGATTAGACGGGGTGGGCTGGCAGTTCAGTTCAACGTGAGTGTGTGGGCGTGCGGGCGCTTACGTGGGATGCGTGAGCGTGCTACGGGTGCGCGTGATCGGGCTGATTCCGCGTTCCAGGTGTCACCCTTGCGACCTCTGCGGGATTACAGTATCCTCCAGAGGCTACATCATCCTTAAATGTACCTCATAAAGGTTCGTGAAGTCTCCCCTTAACCTAACATAACCTTAGATTAGGTTAGGTTAGGTTAGATTAAACCTACCCCCTGTCCGCGTCAAATACACTTCATAAAAGGATGTGAGGACCTCGTGACGTCATCATTCCAAATATTTCCATAAATATACCTCATAAACGGACGTCAGGATCTCAAGGGAGAAATTCTCGAATCGATCCTTTTCTGGCTATCGTTTTGCCACTATACTACTCATACAACTGGAATTAAAATAAAAACAAATTATTTACGGGTATTAAACAACTTAGAAAAATAAAACCAAAAAATTAAAAACTAAAAAAAAATAATAATGAAAAGGTATGCTTAAAAAAGGCTGAAAATAACGTGAATTACAATATATTCAAAGGGTGGGCGGGTTTATTGTCGTTACGATTTGGCTTGAGTTTATAGATATAAATGGATTCCATTATGCTCAAGTCCGGTTCACCACATACCGTAACTAAAATTTTGAAATTACCTATTAAACGTCTCGAGCCACACTTCTCAACATGGTCTCTAATAACAGAGGAGTCTGGCTTACAAAGTAACTGATTAGTTCTAGAAAACTTTCCGGCATGCTGATCGCAACGAGACTGCAGGGTTCGCTTATCTGAACCTACATAAGATGCGCCATTACAATGCGCACAACTAAATAAATACTGTAAACAACTTTGTATTCCTACTGAGACTCTCAAAGAACACACCCACCTAATATATATATATATATGAAACGTAACGGACTATAACTCCATCTCTTATCTGTATATTTTTCTACCACCCTTAAACCGTATATATAATATATATATATATATATTTTTAAGTTCGGGAAGAACCAATTCGCCTCTATTTAAAAGGGCATATCTCGGCGGAAAAACAAAGAAAAAGTGAGAGGAAAGACAGAGGAAAAAGAAAGGGTGGAGGGGACAGTCGAAGTGGAAAAAGACCAAGGATGACAAGGACTGCAAGGTCGAGCCCCATCATCCTTGGGTGCTAGGGCCGGGAGGGCGCACGTGAAACCTCCTGGAACAAGCACGTACAAACGAGCACAAAGAGCACTCAAGAGCACGAGCTTAGAACCCCCTTGCGGGGATATATATATATATATATATATATACACACACACACACACACTATATATAATATATACATATACACACACACACACATATATATATATATATAATATATATATATATATATATATATATATATATATGGGGGAAACCATTGATGGAATGAAAAATAAACCATATTTAAACTAAATATTGTACTTTTAAAATCGAACTAAATACAATAAAATAATAGTAACTATAAATTATTTTAAAGAAAAAGATTGCCAACTTTTCGACAAGGAAAAGAAAAAAGCATTCTGAAAATGAAACAAATTACGTTGTTTACCAATTCCCTCATGAGAAAGTTATATCTTCTCCTAATTTAATAAAGTTTTTAGTAGCTTTTGCCTATTTTTTGGAACTATTTCTTTTATAAGAAGATTTTTTTTTCTTTTTCAAGGACAAGATTAAAACAATATAATTGAATTCTTGACTTTCATTAATATGATGAAATGATAAAAATTTTAACTGAAAAGTATTTCAACCAACCAACTAGGAAACTTCAACATATGGTCGAATTTGACATTAATTTTAATGAAAAATGTTAAAAGAAAAAAAAAAGCGTTTCACTGAATTTTATATTAATTTCGCGTTTATGTCTTCCTATTAGATAGATTCAGCTGTTCGTAAGTCTTAATTAATTGCGGTCATTAAAGTATGAATAAAATTTTTAAATTATTTTACATGATTTTTATCTGGTATTTGCTATGGTCATTTTCTCGCGTTCGGGTATTTATCTTAGTTGGTATTTGTGCTGAATCATAATAAATGCTCGAGGGTAGACCCTGTGCATTATATCATCTATAAAAGTGGAGTTAAATGCATCTTGCATGTAATGAAATTGGTACAGTACATTACTAGGATCACCTGAAGATCAGGGCCCCCAGCCTTCGTTGTTTGCATTATAAGGCTAACTAACGAAAATATCACGACTTAACCTAACCAATCGTTAGGTCAACTGTACGCCCTTGACGATTGGTTAGGTTAAGTCGTGATATTTTCGTTAGTTAGCCTTATAAGGCTAACTAAAGAAGGCTGGGGGCCCTGATCTTCAGGTGATCCCATTGCTCGGGGCACGGACAAAAACTCACCGGACAAAAACTCACCAGACAAATGTTTTTGCGAAATACACTCTAGTCTAGATCTTAAGTAGCAGAAAAAAATCAAGAATTAATGCCCAGTTAGGTCAATTGAATGCCCGGTTAGGTCAACTGTACGCCCTTGACAACTGGTTAGGTTAAGTCATGATATTTTCGTTAAAAACACATTAATTATTTAAAGTGCTCTAACATGTTTGTTTTTCATTTCTCAAAGAAAAGAAAGTTATTTTTGAAATCAGTGACCAAAACTACATTAGTATACCGATTTGGTTAAAAACAGAACAATTTAAAAGATGAAGAGTAATTATCTACAATGAGTCTAAAATCTTACGATCTAGACTAGAGTGTATGTATTTCGCAAAAACATTTGTCTGGTGAGTTTTTGTTCTCTTATGCATTTAAGTGGAGTTTTCGTTCGGTGAGTTTTTGTTCGGTGAGTTTTTGTCCGGTGAGTTTTTATCCAGAGTTTTTGTCCAGTGAGTTTTTGTCCTGGATTCCCCATTACTATATCTACTATCAGGATGATGCTTCCTCGTTCGGAATTTTGATGACAATTTTCTGAGTTTGTAATTAGGGTTGGCCATCCGTGATCCCGGGATATTATTTCACCCCATACTCAAGCGAAAACTGTTTTCAAAGTTTAAAAAAACAGATGAACGAAAACTTCAATTGTGAAAAGCCTTTGCATGAAATAAATATATCTCATAATAAAACTGTTTAAAAGTCTCCCCTGAAAATAGAAAACCGGGAAATCCCGGGATCGATGACAGTTTTCCCGGGAAATGAGCTGTCTACTTTACTTCCGGGATCCGGATGCCCAGCCCTATTTGTAATAACCTTCTATGTTTATTCTGTGAAACCTATATTTTCTTCATTTTTAAAATTTCAATTGTGTTTTAAGTGTTCTTGTATGTTCTTTCTTCCGAAGAAACATTTCTGAAATTCACTTGTAATGAAGAGCTACGTCGTGGCGGTCGTAACACCGCTTCCCGTCGATAAGCGAAGTTAAACGACATTTGAGATGAGAGACCATTCTCCGTAGTTCGGATCCCACGTAAAGTTGTTGTCCCCTCCGTTATACGACCTTAGATGTTGCGAAGGAGGTCAAATAACCCCATCAACCAAACCTACTAATTACAAAATTCAAATCAGAAATCAAGATAAAATTCAATAAAACGATGTAATATTTAAACATTTTTTTGTAAGTGAATTTGACGTAAAGCGCTTTAAAGTTGAAAATTTCATTCGTCACATTTCTCAGAGATGTTAGAACTAAACTATAATATCAAATTTTAGATTCTTTTCACTTAAAAGTTTGAATTTTCATAACCTTCCCATTTTATTTTAAAGCTTCGTTCCATCACCCGAATTTTAATTTTGAAACTCTATATTCTGCTCTTTTTTTGTAACTATAATGTAGTTCTAATATTAAGGGATTACCTGAAAAAGGTGTGTGTGTGTGTGTGTGTGTGTGTGTGTGTGTGTGTCGTTAATGGACAAAACATTGGCTTATCAGTAATCTACGATGTTTGTTATAAATATTCTTAAGCTTAGATAAAGGTTTTATTTGGCCCAAAAAGCAACATTTACAAAAATTGAAAAATCAACTAATAATAATAATAATAATAATAATAATAAAGTCTCGTATCATGTTTTGTTTTTATATATATATATATATATATATATATATACGCGTTTGACTGTTTTCCTGTTATCTTAATTTTTATTCCCTGAATCTTGACAATTATTTTCATCTCTCAGTTTTCATAAAATAAAGTCACAATTTTAATAATAATTTTGGTTACCATTCTTATAAATATGTTAATAACATTTCGGCTTTAAATATTGGCTATCTCCACATCTCCACATGAAGTTTAAAGCTTGGGGTTGATGTAGGCAGACTTTAATTTAAAATATGTGTAATTCTTTCCGTATTTCCCTTGGTTTAATATATATATATATATATATATATATATATATATATATATATATATACGAGGAGTGATCAAAAAGTGTCGATAATTTTATTGCTACGGAAAAATGAATGCAATTAAGAAATAACCGTTTACATATGTGAGTCTTCCTGCCCTCTGGCGTCTGCAGTCTGAAGCAAAATCTGCTACCATGAGTCAGTAGTTGGTTGGAGCGCTTAAAAGGGGGTTGTGTTTTTGCAGTACGTATAAATCTCTGAAATGGAGCAACGCGCGTTCGGAGACGAACGAAATGATTAAAACAGCTTTTGGAAATGATGCTCTCTGTGGCTAACGTTTACAAATGGCACAAAAAGTTTAAAAATGGAGAAACATTTGCTCGTACCAGAAATCGAATCTGTTGAACATTTTCATCCGTACGAGAAGTGGAAGGGCGGCCACTGCGTTCCTTGTCTTCAAGCGATGTTTCTCCATTTTTAAACTTTTTGTGCCATTTGTAAACGTTACCTACACAGAGCATCATTTCCAAAAGCTGTTTTAATCATTTCGTTCGTCTCCGAATGCGCGTTGCTCCATTTCAGAGATTTATACGTACTGCAAAAACACAACCTCCTTTTAAGCGCTCCAACCAACTACTGACTCATGGTAGCAGATTTTGCTTCAGACTGCAGACGCCAGAGGGCAGGAAGACTCACATATGTAAATGGTTATTTCTTAATTGCATTCATTTGTCCGTAGCAATAAAATTATCGTTACTTTTTTGATCACTCCTCGTATATATATATATATATATATATATATATATATATATATATATATATATATATATATATATATTATATATATATATATATATATAAAGGTTTCGGTGTTTTTTAGGTTCCTTAGTTAATTGGAGGAGAATGTTAATTTAAAGTTTTAAGATTTGCTTGCAACAGATTTCCGGTTGTGATCTTGAGAAAGGGGTTGTACATGTTGTTTGGTTTATAACGGTGTTGCGACGTTCGATCACCAAATTTATTTTTTGCCTACCCAACGTAAGGAGCATTCCAGCTCTCTTCTGAGCATTTAACCCTATAGAAAGCCAGCGTGGTCTATTACAGTAAGCACATTTGTTTTTCTGGAAATGACGTCTTTTATTGTACGCAAGTGAATTTTTATTATTGTTTAATGCAACCTATAAATGTAATTTTCATTATGTGGTTACGTTGATTCCACACAAATCTCTATGTGTGCGGTCATACAATAACTTTCTTGGGTTGAAGAGCTATGAAACATTGTGTTTGTCTCGGGCTTTTTTGAGGATCTTGTGGAAAAGTATCCCGAAAAGTTGCCTTAAAGTAAGCATTAGATTTGATTTTGGTATGTTCTTCGGTAATATGTGGGTCTACACGTATTTTTGTTTTCATTTATTGAATAAGGACGTTTCTTTGCGCTGTAATTTCTAAAGTACAAAATGTTTGATTTTTCTCTCTTGTTGTTATAAAGTTCAGATACCGTTTTCGACTTTAAAGTGAGGGCAATTATTTTATAATTTTAAAAAAGTACACATTAATTTTGGAGTATTTATATTTATTTCATCACAATTTGGTCCTTCAGCTTTTGGTTTCACTGGGCTTCGAATTTCCGTATTAAATAATTCCACAAACTCGAACATGTTTTGTACAGAATTTAAGAATTAATACTTTAATTAAACTTAATCTCTATTCTTTTTACTATATGAGATTCGTATAATAATTATAGAAACTACCAATGTTTGTAAGTTTTACATATCTGCTTGAAGCGAGTGTTTTTTAAAAAATTTAACATTTTTTAAATATTAACATTTCAAAAATAAATATCCAATTTCGAGAAAAACGTTCGCCAAGAAGCATAAAATTTCTAAAAAGCATAAAAAATTACTAATTCCCCTGCTGAAAACACTGATTATACCAAAACTTGAATAGTGCTCAGTCTTGACATCCCCCAAATAACAAAAAAGAAGAAATTAATAAACTAGAAGAAATTCAAAGAAATTTCACAGCCAAGATCGATAGGTGGCTGCAAAGAACTCAACTAGTGGAAAAGACTACGTACATTAAATCTACATTCGCTGGAAAGAGGTGTTGAGAATGTGAAGATGCTAAATTTTCTAAATTAATAATTAATTGTAACATGGATAAACTTTGCAAGAAATCAGAATTTTTTTTTACCATGTTGAGTCGTGACGTCACGTTCCATCTTCATTCGCGCACCACGCGCAGGAATACGGGGCCTTCACCTCTGTTCAAGGGGGCGTAACGTGACTGTGCCGTAATGCAGTACTCAACACTTTGCATTATTATACGTATACGCGGCGCAATCTTACATCATGTGATTCTTGTGTTACCAATCATGTTCCTTTATTTCCAGTGACATTTTTTCTTTATATTTCGACCAATGGCGCAACTCCACATCAGAATACAGCAAGCGCGCGATATAGATCATGCGCGAAATTATTGGCAGTGAACATCATAATTTTAATTATAAATATTCATGTAGGTAAATTAACAACGTATAACATATTCTGGTTGCGCCATTGGTCGAAATATAAAGGAAAAAATACGTCATAAATACGTTATAAATTTTAGAATAGAGAACTTAATGCTTTTTTAAAGTTATAGGTATGCGTAATGAAGTGAATAAAGAAAATCTGACTGGATGCGACCTGGCAGTCTGAGAGAGATGTTCTCGAAGCAACTACAAAAGGCGCGACGCAGATTCAGAGAGGATTTGATTCATTGATTCATTCAGAGAGAGAATTCGATTTCGACATTCGCAGCTAGTCACTCAGAGTCATTCTTCAATTCGTTTAATTCAGATTCAGAAAATTTTAGTTCCTACAATATGCCATGGGTAAGAAGGACTGCCTTCATGAAATTACCTATTTAAAATTAGTCAGTTTATTCCCCATAGTCCAAGAGATTTTTTCTAGTACACTATATCTACATTTTCCCAAACAATATTTGTTAATATAGTTAACAAATAAGAAACAAATATTTTAATTACGTTCAAGAAATACATAATTAAGTATCATCTGACTATCAAAACTAAAAACTTATATCATTATCTAATACAGTTGTGGAAAAAATTTCGCCGAATTTAAATCTATGGAAAAGATACTGATTATTTTAAATGGTGGTCAGATAGCCTTATGACTTAACTTTAATTTTTTATTATTGGATGCCGAATGCATTGGACTTTCGAGACATATCCTTTTAGTAGCAATAAATAAGTAAATAATTAAAATATTGAGCTCCTGCTTCTCTCACTCCTTCTGTAGATGATATGCTACATATGACATCAGAAGGGAAGGAATACAGATTAAAATTTATGGACTCGTTTTGGCTTATGTGAGCGAATTTTTTTTTTTATTTACGAAGGAGGGATCTTAGGGTGAGCGCCAGCAAAAATTATCCCTGCACAGAAGACAGAGAGCCAAAAACAAGATCTCCAAGACTCAGTTCTTTTTTTTAATATAAATTTTGAAAAGGTTGTGTTGTGTGTAAGGTGCAATGGTGCATGTATGCGTAATGAGGAATAGAGAGAAAATGTGCATGTCTCCTGTCTCCCTGTCTCCTGTATCCTGCCTCCCTGTCTCCTGTATCCTGCCTCCCTGTCTCCCTGCCTCCTGTCTAAAAGTGCAAATATGTACTACCATTTCCGAATGAATAAACCTTGCTTGCACGTTTGCCCCACCCCCAAACCCAACACCTTTTTCTCTAAATCCATAAATAAACAATTTTAGAATAAAGCAATGTTTTTATTGTCTAACCTATTTGCATTATGACTTATACAAATATTCTTTACAAGAGAGCATTGACCGCATTACCTCTTACCATTATTTTGATACGAATGATTTTTCATATTGAAAAGTATGAAAGTAGTATAAAATGCGGTGATTTCTCGGGAGAGTGTTCAGTTTTGAGGTTGAGGAGTGAGGGTGAGTGGGTTAGGTTAGGTTAATGTTGGTGAATTAACTGTGTTTATTAATAAAGTAAAACGTTATTGGATCGCCTGAAGATCAGGGCCCCCAGCCTCACTTAGCAAATGATATCTTCGTTACAACTAACGAAAATATCACGACTTAAACTAACCAAGCGTCAAGGGCGTACAATTGACCTAACCGGGCATTAAATTTAATTTATTATTATATTTGGTAATGTAAAACAAAACACAAGAATACATGGGGGCCCTGATCTTCAGGTGATCCACGTTATTAATACAGTTATTAATCAGTTATCTGGGTTATTAATTCAGAAGGTTAAAGCGTATATGTAACTTTATTTCACGGATACAGCACATTAACATTTTAAATGTAAATTTGAACTTATGCCTCATCCCTTCTCTCGTCATTGGATCACCTGAAGATCAGGGCTCCCTGCCTTCGTTAGTTAGCCTTATAAGGCTAACTAACGAAAATATCACGACCTAACCTAACGAATCGTTAGATCAACTGTACGCCCTTGACGATTGGTTAGGTTAAGTCGTGACATTTTCGTTAGTTAGCCTTATAAGGCTAACTAAAGAAGGCTGGGAGCCCTAATCTTCAGGTGATCCGCGTCATTTGTATATTAACTGCGGAATTTGAAGAACTGTTTTTTTTATTTTATTCATTTATTTGTTTATTTATTTTCATGGAATGGGGCGTGATTCAGAAGTTCAGCGGATTCAGAAGTTCAGCGTATTCTGCACTTAATTATAAAAATATCAAAGACGAGGTACATTGCTATTTCTTAACCAATGATACTCATACTTTTTTTAAATTTTCTTTGGCTTCAAAATTCTTTCGTCAGCGAACTTTTTTCCCATGACCATACATGTATTAAGACCAGAAATATAACCGCTTCCAGTTAGATCAGTGAGGTTAGGAGACCTTGGATTTGTTCAGTAGTTGGATGGGGGACTATCCTCCGCGTCCAGATGATATAGCGACCCGTGATTCGGATCCCACGTACAGCCGTACGTCCCTCCGTTAAATGACCTCTTTTACCAGTATTCGCAAATTGTAAAGAAAAGCTTAATTACTACTGATCACAACTGCTCGTGCCTGGTTCATTCAGGGTATCCCATCATTTTCTACTCACGCTCCCGGTTTTTTTTCTCGCCCCCCTTCCGTTTTCTCACTTCTCCTCAGACTCTGTTTTCTGTTATTCCTTTTCTCTTTTCTTGATTACACGATCTACCAGATGAATCTTAAAAAAAAGGAGTAAAATCAGGCCTGCTGCAACGAAGCAATATCAAATAATGTCTCACTAACTTTCGTTGTATTTCATTTTAGCATTGTTAAAATAAAGGTGTTGGGACCTTCCGAAAGACAGACCTTCTGACCGATGGGCCAGTGTATCCAAGCTATCGCTTTAACTTATCGAGCCATCCTGAACTCTGAAAAAACACTTTTCAAACTCGGTGAATCTTAGCATCGTTTGATATATATTCTACTATAATCTCTCGACGCAGGTTCGAATTTCTTTTTTTTTTAATGCAGGGAGGGGAGGCGAAGGGCGAATGCCCACAAATACGGCCCTTCAAAGAGAGCCAAAATCAAGGTCCAAGGATTCTGAGATGCCTGGACACTGCGTTTGAAAGATTGGAGGTCATAGGTAGGGAAGAAGAAGGATTGAGGAAGGTTGTTTCAGAGTTGACCGGTTGAGTAGAAGAAAGATTGAAAATACTTATTAACCTTTGCGTTAGAGAGTTGGAAATAAAAGGAATGAGAATGTGTCGAAAGTCTGGTACTGCGTGTTCTCCTTAGAGGAGGCATGCAATCAGAGAGTTCACAAGAGCAGTGTCCGTTATAATAGCGATAGTAAAGAGAGAGTGAAGAAACAGTGAGGCAAAGAGAGGGATTGAAGACACTCAGTAAGAGGCAGGTACTGATGAGACGAAAAGAACTTGTAGACAGATGAAGGAACTGAGTTTTTGAGGCACTGAAAGCCACAAGGTTTTCTCTGCCCCAGTCAGAGATAGTAGAAAGATCAGAGGTGGTCAGGGGCACCATAGCCGTCCTACGCGAAACATGGAGTGACTGTTGAGGGGGACGCTTTGTGAAGCAGGTGAAGAAGTGAAGAATGGAATCATCGGCATAAGAGTGAACAGAATAGGAAGTGAGACTTAATACTCCTAGATCATTTATAAATAAAAGGAAAAGAGTGGGTGACAGGACAGAACCTTGAGGAACACCATTATTAATAGCTTTATGAGAAGAACAGAGGGTATAGACTTAATAAGCACAATGGTATGGTAGCTAACTTTAATAGATATATCGAGCTTAGACGTCAGGTTAAAAGATCTGTTAGGAATGCTAAGCGTAATTTTGAGATACTTGTAGCTGCGGATAGTAAACATAATCCGAAAAAGTTTCTGACTACATCATTAATCGTAAGCCGATAAAAGATAACATAGGCCCTCTAGTGGACGCTAACGGCGCTTTGGCTTCCGATGCTCAAGCGATGGCGGGTATTTTTAACAACTTTTTTGCGACAGTTTTTATCGTAGAAGACGAAAATAATGTCCCCGACGTGGATGATATCGTTCCATTTAGTAGCGAGACTATTTTGAATGAAATAACTGTTTACGAGAGTGAGATTGCGCATTATATCGATAAGCTAAAAGCTGGCAAGGATCCAGGCCCAGACGCGCTTTATCCTAAACATTTGAAAGATTTGAAGGACGTTTTCCAGTTTATGTACCGTTTTCTACAGTACATTACATACAGCATAGTAAACATTTTTAGATTGAAATATTTATTCAAGGACCATTCGGAAATGCATTTTAAATTTGTGCAGCTTGTTTTGTCGTTTAAAGACGTTCCAGATGCTGAGTGTGGGCACCGGTCGCTGGATCGACAAAATTTTCATTGTTATTTATATTGTAGTGACGAAAGTTATAATGTGGGATTTTATCAATTTGATCGTAAGATTTCCACATATCACTAATAATAGTAGATCCAGGCAGAATGTTGGCTTTTATGCAACTTTCTAGTGTTTCTTTGCTTCTGTTAGGCACAGCATAGAGTAAAACAGAAGGTTAGGGTTAGGTTAGGTTAGGTTAGGTTCAAGAACTTACCTCTCTTAAAAAGTTGTATAATCGACGGCGGTTGTATGACCAATCAAAAATAAATTATATGAAAAACGGTACACAAACTGGAAAAGGTCCGCTTTGAAAGACGTTATCGTAGACCCCTTAACAAAAATTTTTAATAAGTCACTGGAAGCTGGGATTATTCCTGAAGACTTCAAATTAGCTAACGTTAAGCCCATTTTTAAGAAAGACGACCGCACAGTAGCTAGCAATTATAGGCCTATTAGCTTAACGTCAATTGTTGGTAAACTTTTGGAATCTGTAGTTAGGGATCGTATCGTCGATCACTTAGAAAGTCGCGATTTCATTAATAGTAGTCAGCATGGGTTTCGACGCCATAAATATTGTTTAACTAATTTGTTAGAGTTTTATAACGAAATAGTGCGCGAATACGATAGGCATAGAGCAGCTGACGTTATTTATTTAGGCTTTTAAAAAGCGTTCGATACAGTTCCGCATAGAAGATTAATTGTGAAGGTTAAAGTGCACGGTATACACGTTCAGGTAGCTAACTGTAGAGGAATGGCTTCGTGCTAGGAGACAGAGGGTCGTTGTTAATGGTAGGAAATCGGGGCGGTTGGGTGTAGGTAGCGGGGTCCCTCAGGGTTTAGTGTTAGGCCCATTGCTATTCGTAATTTATATTAACAACATACATGTAGGCTTGACCAGTAACGTGTCAAAATTCGCGGACGATACTAAAATAGGCGGTAAGGTTGTTAACGAGGACGATAGAAATAGGCGGTAAGGTTGTTAACGAGGACGATAGAAATAGGCTTCAAGACGATGTAAATAGAATTATGGAGTGGATAGATAAGTGAAAGCTGCAATTTAATGTAGGCAAATGTAAAGTTTTGCATATAGGTTCTCGTAACAACAATTACACTTACACGATGGATGATAGACAGTTAGCGAGCGTTGACGAGGAAGTAGATTTAGGCGTACGCCTGGAGTCTTGCGCAAAAGCTAATAGGATGTTAGGCTTCATAGCGCGTAATTGCGAATTTAAATCGAAGAATATTATATTGCCCCTTTACAAGTCCCTAGTTAGGCCTCACTTAGAATATGCCGTTCAGTTTTGGTGCCCGTATTTGCGTGAGGATATTGATAGGTTGGAAAGGGTTCAGCGACGCGCCACGAAACTAATTCCGTCACTCGCAACAAGTCTTACGAAGATAGGATTGAAGAGTTAGACTTGCATTCACTCGAGACTAAGAGATTAAAGGAGGAGCTTATTGAAGTTTTCAAAATCGTTAATAAAATCGATAACGTAAATTTTGACAAATTGTTCATTTTCGAGGAGCAAGTGTAGTTTACGTCTCGCTGTGGTGCCTAGTTTTAATTTACGTTCTCCTACATTATCCTAGCGTAGTTTGCGTTCCCAACTTTGTCCGCGTATATCTAATCAAATGAAACGTTAAAACTAACGAAAATATTACGACTTAACCCAACCAATAGTCAATTTATTTATATATATATATATATATATATATATATATATAGGTGCTCCTTTAGTATGCGGTCTACACACAAATTCACACTTTAGTATGCGGTCTACACCAATTTGTTTTTTAAATGTAGTTAAAGGTTGAAATGACAATCTTACTTGAAAAAAATTTATTGAAAAGTTAAAAACAAAAAGTTTAAATGTAAGGAAAAAAATTATTGAAAAGTTAAAAACCAAAAAGTTTAAATGTAAGTATACCTTCTTAGCTTGTTTACTAATTGCTTGTTTACATCCTAATGTCAGTCGCCCTTGACGATTGGTTAGGTTTAGTCATGATATTTTCGTTAGTTTTAACGAAAATATCTTGACTAAACCTAACCAATCGTAGGTAGACCGCATACTATAGTAGCACCGGCAATTGAATTGTTTACAACTTTATTGCTTCAAATTTCTCAAGCTACTGATGTTAAACAATGATTTTGAATTTCAAGGTCAAATAGGGTCTAAGTCATGTGAGTGAGTCATTTAGCGAAAAAAAAAGAGCGGCAGAATGCGTGAGCAGGCACAAATTTAACGAAAAAAACCTGTAGACTGCACTTTGAAAAAAGTAGAGCGCGGCAGAATTTGTAGACTGCATACTAAAGGAGCACCTTATATATATATATTATAAATTGACGATTGGTTGGGTTAAGTCGTAATATTTTCGTTAGGTTTAACATTTTATTTGATGGATTCATTTAAAAATATCTCCTAAAGATCCTAGTGTAGTTTACATTCCCCAACTTTGACCTAGTGTAGTTTGTGTCCCCTTTTGCGTCACGGGGACGTAAACTACACTTGCTCCATTTTCGATAATGGCAATACTCGTAATAACGGATTTAAATTACGTGGCAGATGTTTCATTACTAACATCGCTAAAAACCTTTTTACGTTTAAAGTAACTGATAAATGGAATAATCTTCTCTCGTCAGCCGTGAACTCTACCAGCGTTAATATGTTTAAAAACCGTTTAGATAGGCATTTTAAAAATATTAACCGTTTAAAATAATAAAATAATTAGCAACAGGAGCTCTGGGGGTAATGGTTGAGGTTTGAGTCTGTTGACTATTAATACCAGCTTGTGACATGCCAGCGTGTGATATGCCAGCAATATTAACAAAAAAAAAAAAATTAGACTAACACGAACTTAAATGTAGCTCGTAGCGTAAACTAACCCACTTTTTTATATACTCTTCATACTTTTTTTTTCTGTTCTTTTCTTATCCTCTCTTTACTTGCATGTCTGTAGTTTGCATGGTATGACAGTGTTTGAGTTAAGACTGTGTTTGCATGGTTTGTAAGCGTTCTTATTTTACTTCTTTTCAGCTTGCACCCCTTTCCTCTTCTCTTCGACTATTTTTCCGACTTGTCGGCAGTGGCTGGCGGATGATGATGGTGAGTTTTTCTCTCTTTTTCTGAATGAATGTTAACCCATGAATGATAGGTTTTGCTACTTACTTAACCCATTATTCTCTTCTTTTAACCCCCTACTCTTTTCTTTCTTTCGGGTTAACCTTAGAGTGAATCTTAGGGTCTTTGTTAGCCTTAACTTCTGTAGATCTGTAGATTTACAACCGTAGCATTAGATTAACCAAAAAGGAAATCAGAGATGAGGACACACATAGAAGGATAGATAGAAACCGAAGAAGGGCAGTGTGGAAATTAAGGAATTTTTCGTATTCAAACTATTTAGAAGAAGTAAAATGTAATGGTGGGATTGCTTACTCTCCTTCACATAATCGGAGCTATTGAAGAATCGGGACCCCAGCCTTCTTTAGTTAGCTTTATAAGGCTAACTAACAAAAATATCATGACCTAACCTAACCAATCGTCAAGGGCGTACAGTTAACCTAACGATTGGTTAAGTTAGGTCGTGATATTTTCGTTAGCCTTATAAGCCTAACTAAAGAAGGCTGGGGTCCCTATTCTTTAATAGCTCCACATAATCTAAGGTCGTATGACGGAGGGGACACAGAGTTTTACGTAGGATCGAACCACGGGTCGCTACATAATCTGAACCCAGAGGACGGTCACCCATCCAACTGGGTGGACGGTCACCCATCCAAATTATCCATACCCAATGTCGCTTAGCTTTGCTGATGGACGAGAAGCGGTATTAGGGCATTAACCACGAAGTAGATATTTAGAATGAGAAGACAACAACGCTTCAAAGTTTCCGTCTGTACTGGAATATATATATACAACTTCGTCTCTCCTCCTCATAAGCTTTAAGAGAATTTAATCTTACCGTAGATAATTATAACTCGACTCTTTTTTAAATTAAATTTAGCGTTATAACGATTGAAGCTTCGCGCACTTTCTTGCTAAAGAAAATATTTGCTATACAAATTTTAAATTAAATGATGAAAGTAACTTTGTTAATTTAAAAATCTTATCTCATTTTTTAGTGTCGAAAGAACTTCAGTATTTGGTGAATTGTGAAGTGCTTCAAAAGAAAACTGATTCAATTTTACATACAGAATATGACGTGAATAATATGAATAATATGAATAAATATGAATAAACAATAATATATATATATATTTTTGTGGTGGTATGAGCATAACATCACTTGGCCGCGAGTATCACGTGAATGAGTCTACCATACGTACCATCCGAAAGAGTGAAGAAAAAATGTGCTATTTTTATTTAATATATTTTATTTATCACATGTAAATATCATTATGTTTATGATTAGTTCTTATTTCATATACAATATAGGTAGGGAAATTCATTTAGGTGCGAATAAAAAATCTACGTAAGTATTAATGGGAGACTTTACGTGGCCGCGTTCACGTATCCCAATTTATCCCATTTACCTAACACGCCGTTCTCGAGGAACCTAACCCCGCGTTGGACGAGGGTTTACTATATATATATATATATATATATATATATATATTTTTTTTTTAATTGGGGTTGTTTAACCTCCTTCGCAACATCTAAGGTCACATGACGGAGGGGACCTACAGCTTTACGTGGGATCCGAACTACGGGTCGCTACATAATCTGGGCGCGGAGGACGACAGTCTCCCATATAGGGCCTATATCTGGATAATATCTGTAATGTGGGTAATTGCCTAATGTTGACATTAGGCAAGATATTGCCTAATGTGCACATTAGAACTTTGCTTTAGGTTGGGTTAGGTGTTTTTCTGAGTCAAACACTCAGAAAAACACCTAACCTAACCTAATTTAAGGCAAAGTTCTAGGCAATTATCCACATTACGCGTAAAAAAAAAAATATATATATATATATGTGTTGTGTATATATATATAGTAAGTAATTAAGTATATATATAGATATATATATATATATTTGGTAGATTTACAAGTCCAAAATTGTAAAAGAATCACTTGTGTCAAGATATTTAATGAAAATGAACTTATTTCCGTGTCCTATTCTCATCTTTTGCGAACTTTTCTTTTGCGAAAATTTTCAACGTTTTGAATAGATTATTGATGAATTTAATTAAAATAAATCTTCAAGAGATTTGTTTCGAAAAAGCTTTTGTCACAAAAATTCATTTTCTTTTAGAAGGAATGTGAAATAAAAAAAATAATTTATAATTAAAGTTATATTATTTTAATGGAACTTTCTAACTTTTTAGAATATATATATATATATATATATATGCACTAAAATCACAAAATAACACGTGACCTTATTAATAAGCAAACAACCACAGGGAAAAGGAAACACAAAGTCCGAGCGCTTTCGTGATATATTCACATTATCAAGGAGGAATGTGAATATAATGTGAATATATCACGAAAGCGCTCGGACTTTGTGTTTCCTTTTCCTGTGGTTGTTTGCTTATATATATTATATATATATATTATTTTATATATATATATATATATATATATATATATATATATATATATATATATATATATATATATATATATATATGTTAAAGGTGGTAACAGAGCAATGCCCAAAAATTATCGGCCAGTGGCTCTCACCTCACACCTTATAAAGTGTTTTGAACGCATAATTAGAGCCAAAATTACCTACTACCTACAAGAAAAAGACTTATACAACCCAAATCAACATGGCTTCAGGGCGGGTAAATCATGCCTGTCACAGCTACTAGACCACTAGGAGAAAATATTAGGAACATTGTGTCGAGGACAAAACATTGATGTAATATATACTGATTTTGCTAAAGCCTTCGATAAATGTGACCATGGAATCATAGCACACAAACTTAAGGATACAGGAATTACTGGAAAGCTAGGAAGGTGGATATTTAATTTCCTGACGCAAAGAACGCAAAGAGTGGTGGTAAACGGAGTTAAATCGGAAGTCTCGGAAGTCGTGAGCTCTGTCCCACAAGGGACAGTATTAGCTCCCTTGCTGTTCATAATAATGATTGCAGATATTGATGCAGATATTAAGGACAGTATTGTATCATGCTTCGCAGATGACACGAAGATATGTAAGGAAATATTGAACGAAGATGACATAAGAATACTACAAAACGACATTGAAACATTATTCCAGTGGGCAGAAGACAACAATATGAAGTTCAACGAAGAAAAATTCCAACTTCTAAGATATGGTAATAACAAAGAGCTACAGAAAAAAGGGTACAAAACTCCGCAAGCCAAACCGATAACACCAAATCCACAAGTCAGGGATCTTGGAGTAATAATGTCGTCGGATGCGGAATTCAGAGAGCACTATAAAATCAAAATCACAACGGCTAGAAAAATAATGGGAATCATCTGGAGGAGCTTCCGCAGCAGAAAAGCAAACATCATGCTCAAATTATGAAGAGTCTAGTCCTACCAATAATTGAGTATTGCTCAGTACTCACAAGCCCACACAGAAAAAGAGACATTGCGAGCATTGAAGCTATACAAAGGACTTTTACGTCTAAGATAGGGAAACGGAAGGTGAAGACTACTGGTCTCGACTACAATCCCTGGAACTCTACTCTCTTGAAAGAAGGCGAGAGCGGTACACAATAATATACATATGGAACATACTTGAGGGCACTGTCCCTAACCTCAGAAATGAAGTAGAAACAAACTGGAATGAGAGAAGAGGCAGATTTTGTACGGTCCCAGCTGCGGTGGGACAAGGAGCCATGAAAACGAGGATGGAAAATACCCTCAGAATACGGGGCCCAAAGCTTTTCAATGTCCTTCCAAAAGAAGTGAGGAATCTCCAGCACACCAACCTGAATAACTTCAAGAACCAGCTGGACAGATTCTTGTGCAAAGTCCCTGACCAGCCATGCGTGGCTGGCTACGAGGGCAGGAGGCGATCAGAGAGCAATTCCCTCCTTCACCAAGTCCGCAAATGAGGCGGGATGCTGCAGAGGGGTCGACCGCAGGTCGATCCTGAACCGTGTTCAAACTCAACAAAAGTAATATATATATATATATTATATAATTGTTATATATTATTTCTTTAACTACTTGAAGTGAAGAAGAGAAGAAATAATGAATAAAAGTGGATAGGGGAAGGTGAAGAAAGACGGTGTGAGGAACACCGAATAAAAATTTTGCCAAGCGCGTTCATAGGGATATGCAAATGAGGAAAATTAATTAAGATTTTATTTGATTTATAGAATTTCGTAATTAGTGTGAAGAAGCGAATCACCTAAAACGCATTCTCAAGATTCTTCTTAAGTTAAAATCTAAGAAGAAAGCTTATTCACTTGATATTTAAAGAAAGAAATTCTTCTTCATCAATTTCAGTATGTATTTTTTGGGGCTTGACGACCCAGTATCTGAATTCAGGTCAGTAGAAAATGCACGATCAACTACAATAGTGCCCTTGAAATCTGAAAAGTAGGGATACACTACGTATAAGAAGTAAACAAGCAAAGCGATGACGAGAGAATTTGTTTTAGTACTTTGTATCGCTTCCTTTCTCTCTCAAACTGAAATTAAAACGTTAAAGTATAGATTTAGTGAGAGACCTGCAGATACTTGTAATTTGGTACTCATCACAGAATATGACCATGAGAAGAGAACTAAGCAGAACCCGTAGATATGGCCTGAAAAATGTGAATACATAAAAACATGAATGAAGTTGTTCTTAATTCCAAACAAAAAGCACAGTTTACCTGTCAGTGATATATTGTTTATTAAAACTGTATAAACAATATCAGTTGTATTTTGTGCACTGTATAGTTCAGTGGTGAACCCTATGCTCACCTTGACTGATGAAGATTTAGGCAAAAATATTAGTAGGAATTACGGAATATTTTTTTTATCATTCAACAGAATCATTGAATTAACACTCGTTGATATCAGGTATTTTACCTTTATTCAGTATTCAGCACTATAGTCTCAGTATTCTTCCCCTACAAAAAGGAAAGAGTTTAGTATTCATCTGAACAGTTTGAAAAGGCTTTAATGGGATAGTCGAGATGATTCCAAGGACGGAGTTGTGCTTAACCTTTAGCTACGAGGGTGCAAACTTTAGTAGATGTGTTATAAATATATTAATCGATAATATCATTGTGGTTTTAGATCAATAACTGAAGGTGACGATGGCTGGTGTCGTTGGTGATAGTGAAGAACAACGTGTGGTGGACTGAATTCGAGCCTATCGATTAACAATGGAAGCATGTGCAACTTTCATCAATCGAAAGTAGATTGCCTAAAAACTTCATCATAGTGAAAGATGGATGACTGACAATTGGAAGAAGGAATACAACTCGTGCTTTACAAAATTTGGCGAAGGCAGCCCTGAAAAACTGTCGCAGGAGAGCAAAGACATTGTGACTGAAAGCAGCAGTAAAAGACCGACGAAGCTACACTCAAATTGCCAAAATCATCCTAGAGAAGCGAAAGAAGGCCGTTGACTGGCCAACGATTCACTGATATTGCACGAGGCAAGGAGGATTGTAGCCTTTCCATGTTATCCCAACGCTAATGATATCTCCAACAAGCACTGATAATCGACTTTCGTTTTGCGATTATCCGCGTCTGTGGGATGAAGATGATTTCACGCACTGTCCTTGGGCCAAATTATAAAAATGACAGAGTTTGGTCACTTTCCTCGGAAGATACTGAAGTCCATGGGAATTATCAACAGCTTTGCGAAAACCTCGTTGCATTGGAATATTCATTTGCTTCACTGCTATCAAAATGATGCGGGTGATTAAAGAAGGCGGCTTATAGGATGATACATATTTTCGACAGGAGGAGATTGTAGACACCAATCGACCAGGGAAGTACTCCTGGGGGTGACGTTAGGCAGGAGATAGGGAGTGCTGGAACTCCCGTTTCTCCTGTCACTGTCCTTCTCAGCTGATCTTTTTCTGCGTCTCATTACCTTATGAACGGCTCCCTTCTTCTATTTCTATTGGGGGGCATTTTTGCGGGAGTTTGCCATTGGCCCCTCCTTCCTGCAAATAAAAAGACTATTGTTACAGGAAATGTCATTTCATTTCTTTCGGATCCACAAAATGTAATAGACACCTCGGAAGTAGTTTATCTTCATGATAGTGCCCTTTGCCACCGTGCAAATTCCACCCAAAAACTTCTGAGAGACTGAGATTGTTTTCTTAGATCAGACTCAATGGCCATGAAATTCCCCTGATCTGAACGTAGCAGAGCACTTTGAAGCGATTTTCAAGAAAAAATGGGAGATATGATGTCGCAGGGACTTTGTCCCAACCGATATTCTCAAGAGGTCCTCCTTGAACACATTCAAACTATCCTCCAAAAACTTAAACATGACAGATTTGTTTGAACGTTTGCTGAAACCATACCCTGAACATCTGAGAGCTATGCGTGAGGGTAAAGGCAAGCGTACGAGATATTGATATGTTTTTGCATTCAGTGTGAATAAAGTTTTCGAGTGGCATACTATTTTTTGTTGTATCTTTGTTTACTTTAGTTGGTAACCCCAGCAAAAGTTATGGACAATCTTGTATTTCTCTTGAAATCTCCTTATGACTGCTATGGCAGTTATATTAATGTCATTGTTCTAAAGTTTTTATTGAATGTCAAATGAAGTCTCCCTAGGATCTTTTATACATATTTTCAATGGGTGAGTGTCATCCTTTGCACCTGTTCTCTTTTTTCTCTCCCAATACTTCTATTAAGTCGAGACTCACCTATTCTCTTGCTTTTGTATTGGTTAGTAAATGTAGTTATTGCTGTTTCAGGCATATCTAAGTTATAAGATATATCTCGAGTTGATTTCCATATATGATTATACAAAGCAATTATTTATAAGTTTGGGAACCTCTCTCTTTGTTATAATGAAAAACAAGAGAGCTGATGAATATCCCAAAACATATCAAAAACACTAACTGTTCGTTACAGCTCCTCCAAGGAAAAGTATAACAACAGATCAACTAGTGAGACAAATAAATACAGCAACTAAATACTATATAAACGAAAGCCACATACAGGAATACCTATAAATAAATTCATTTTTGTCGAGTGTCCCATTCTTTTTATAATAAATGTGTGTATGTAGCGTTAACTGCACAACAGGGAAACCTAAAAGTAAAGATAATGTAGCAAATGAGATGAACAAATGAATCATAACTATCGTAGTCTAACTTTTGATAAAAATATTTTTCATTTTTCCTTCATCTATTATAACTTTCAGGAAGAAACTGTAATCTAAAGACATATATCAAAGTATAAAATCATTAATTTTATCACGTAAAATTGCAAGTGCCGTACGGAAGTTTTCAAATGTGTATATTACATATAATGCAGTAGTAAATACAATACTAACAGCTATATCAGAAAGAAAGTATTATTTCTTACGTTAATACAGGATAGTTATTACTATTATTAAGTAGTATAAATGAAATTGATACCAAATTGAATGCAAATATTTATATCAAATGGTCATTCTACACTTAACCCGTAAGTGTTACTAAAGGGCCACAAGGATTCTGCGCCAATACGAAAGTATGTAATATATATCTAAAGGTAGTACTTCTTACGGGTTAAAGGAATATATACACCCTTGTATGTCAAATTAAACCTTAAAAACGAAACGGTTTTTAAAAAATATCTTAAGAGGAGAATGGTAACCAAAAATAAAGGGAATGAAGAAGATGCAAAGTGGAAAGAGTTGTCCTCTCCCCTTCACTGATGTGATTTGATTGCATAGAATAGTTTTAGTAATTAAGACCAATAATTAATAAAAGAATGAACATCACGGGTTTAGTACGATAAACAAATACTACAAATGAATCATTACCTAATTAATTAAGATTAGTATTAAAACAAAAGTTTAATTGCTTAAAGTGGAGGAAAAAGGTGGTTTAATATCGATGTTCCAATATTGTGTTTCAGCTGTTAATTAAAAGGAAATGTGCGAGCATATATTTATTTATTCTGAGGGCTAAAGCATATTTCCATTTTAATTATGCCCAACCAACGCATCAAGCATGTATAATATATAATATATTACTCCCCTCTTTATCATGAATTCAGAGTGTATGAGTAAGGAGGAGTATGTGGGTGGAAAATGGTTTTATTTTTGTAGAAAGGGAGACGTCTGTAAGATGAATTAGAACCCAAAAAGCGAAGATGTGGCATAACTATTTTCCAACCAATATTTTTTTTTTTTCAGTACATTTTCTGTAACTTTTCTTTGGCGAACTTTCTTCCGCAACTGTATCTCCTCTGCAATGTTTTGTGGAAGAACTTGGGCAGTTTCCATGATTTATAAAAACTATATATATAGTATATATACACACAGTATACTGTATATACAGGGTGGGCTGTAAGTTTCCATACATAGGAAAAATTAAACGTTTGTTTTTATGTTTCAGATACCCTAAGAATATGCGTTTGACGTAAGATCTTGTTTACTGATGAAGCAAATTTTTACGTCAATGGAGAGGTTAATCGGCAAAACATACGTTATTGGAGTAATGCTAACCCTAACTGGCTGAGTCCGACGAAGATGCAAGGTGCCGGTAAAGTGATGGTGTGGGCCGGGATATGGGGTGACAGAATTATTGGACCAATTTTTGTCAGTGGAAATCTTAATGCCGAAAGGTATCTTAACATGTTGCAAGAAGAGATTTTCCCATCCCTGCTAAACGAGGAAGGTAACTTCCCAGTTTACTTCCAGCAAGATGGAGCTCCACCTCATTATGGTCTTCACGTGCGTCGGTATTTGGATCAGCAGTTTCCGGATGCTTGGATGGTCGGCGTGGTCCTGTGGAGTGGCCTCCCAGATCCCCAGATCTCACCCCCCTTGATTTCTATCTTTGGGGGCACTTGAAGGCCATGGTGTATCAGGAAAAGATACGAGACATAAATCATCTAAAGGAACGTATCACCAACGCCATTACAAGCATAACGTCAACTGTGCTAATGCGTGTTCATCAACAGTGGGGAACACGTATTGAAATGTGTTTTCAAAACAATGGCAACCATGTAGAGCATATTATATAAATAAAAATGGTTGTCCATAAAAAAATGTTTATTTTTCCTATGTATGGAAACTTACGGCCCACCCTGTATAACAGCTATTGATTCTCCTTAGGGAAACGGAGCTAACACATGAAAAGGAGGATCAATACGATGGCAAACATTCTTATTTATTTCCAAACTTTTCGACAAATAAGGTGTCATCATCAATGGTCTATAAATTTAAAAAAATTTAAAACAGTAAAAATAGATTTAAATTAAGTAAATACAATAAATTGCATAAAATCAAAATACACTAAAATTAAAACACATTAAAACAATTAATAGTTAAAAATAATAAATTATAATAAAGTATAATATCAAATATACAAATGTTACCTTAAATGTCGAATTCAAATTAACGTCAACCTCCACATATTCAACAAAAGATTGGAATCGAACTGTGGGTGAATGTTGACTTTACTCTATGGTTGGTTGGTTTGTGAGAACTGTTAGTTGGGTAGAAAAGATGTAACTTATAAGATGAACTATTGTTGTTAATGGTTGGTTTGTTTTTGTAAATATATAAGGATTCCAAAAGTCTTAACTATGTAAGGTTGTTGTCTCTTGTTGATATTTCAAATTGGGTTTTATGAAGGGGATGGTCATTATCGTTACTCTGATTTCTAATTGCTGATTGTGGTGGGTTATTAAGGGTACAATTAGTTCGGACTGATAAGCTAAATGTTGGGAAAGGCGTAATTCCAACTGGAGTTGTGTACTGGCAATATACGCAGTCTTACAGCTGTCACATGTGTATTGGTAAACCACATAAGGGCAAATAGTTTTCGGGAGTTTAACGTTAACCGTATATATATATATATATATATATATGTATAAAGAAGAGCAAGACTAGTCCATATGCAAACATTTAAAATTCAAAGCTTTCGACATATTCTAATGTCATCTTCAGTGCAAAAATTATATATATATATATATATATATATATATATATATATATATATATATATATATATATATATATATATATAATGTTTCAGACCAACAAAGACCCTAGGATCCACTCATGGCTGGTCTACCTAACTGTGTTCGTAATTGTGTATTGTGTATGTCCTCCGTGGTGGCGGAGGGGACCTACAATTTTACGTGGGTTCCGAACCACAAGAACATAAGAAATTTATGTAACAACTGCATGTACATTGGCAACGACCAATATTTGAAAACTAAATAATTATCAATTTAAAACTAATTAATTATCGATTTAGAACTAATTAATTATCGATTTAAAACTAAAGATAGAATCTCTGGATCCAGAGAATCAAGTCATAATAGACTACTCTCCACAAATATGTTACACTCTATATCTATTTATAACCGACATGCAAATATATCAGATCCAAAGAATCCAGTCAATTTCATTACGGTATCCATCAATGCTAGTACCTTGCCAACGAAAAATAAGTCACAGTCCATATCGATTGCGGACCAAGTCAAAATTTACAACCATATACATAACAATATATATACTTAGGAGGAAAAGTGTAGGTGTGGCTGTAAAGACTGTACAGTAATGTAGAAATGTGTGTGCACCCATTTTGGGTCTCCCATTTCAAGGGGCAAGTGAAGGTCATGAGTTTTTCAATACCTCACAGTACTATCGGGGGCACCGCTCGGTAGAGGAATCTCTTTAAATGGGGTGTGTAAGGACAGAGAGTATCCCCTAACCCAAGATGCTGCCTCCCTATATCCCACAACACTTGTGTTGAGCTGTGGGATCTATCACCACAAGGCCTTAATTTTACTACCTTAAACTATACCCAATCTATCAACATATGCGTCTAATCGATTTTTAAACATGTTTATAGACGTGCTACTAATTACTTCTACCGGCAAACTATTCCACCTATTTACTATTCTATGCGTAAAAAAGTTTTTGGCAACTGCTGTCTCGAACCTTCTACTTGTCAACTTACACCCATTATTTCTAGTCCTATTATATTGAGATATGTCGAAAAAGCTATCTCTATCTACGTTATCGAACCCATTCATAATTTTGAAAACCTGGATTAGATCACCCCTTAGCCTCCTAGTCTCGAGTGTGGTCAATTTTAACTCCTTAAGCCTATCCTCGTACGACTTTGACCTAAGCGACGGAATCATCTTAGTTGCTCGTCTTTGAACTCTTTCGATTTTGTCTATATCTTTGCGCATATGCGGATTCCAAAATTGGACCGCGTACTCCAAATGGGGTCTAACTAATGATTTATAAAGAGGAACTATAATATCGCGCGATTTGTACTCAAAATTTCGAGCTATAAAACCTAACACTTTGTTCGCCTTATTGACAGGTGACTTTAACTCCTAAATCTTTTTCCTGCTCTACGCTTGTTAAATCTTTCCCTGACATACTATACGCAAAATTACCGTTACGCGAACCTATATGCAAAATTTTGCACTTATCAACGTTAAATCTCATTTGCCATGTGACTGACCAATAGGGTGTGTCAATTTTGTCAACTTTTTTCAAATCAATTTTGGTAGTGAAAATATAGTGTCTTTTCATGTCAAAACTTGAAATTGGCCAACCAAAATGAAATAAAATAACCCTTACCTACATCAATTTTACCTTAAAGTTTCAGAAATTGACTCTTTTACTAAATAATAGGACATAAATTGATTAACTATTCATCTGTCACAGAATTATCCCACTGATCGCATATTGAGTGTTTTCAAGGTCATATAGTTGTTGTACAATGTACAACATGAATAGAACTGTCCCTCACTCTCAGTCCTCAGTTGCCTCTTAGATGTCATAGACGGTGGTTTGCTGTTATTGCTCTTGTACCTACTTCATAGTTATTCTACTAGACGAATACTACAGTTTAACTGTAAGTATGGATTATTGATTATTACAATTATTTATTATTATCATATTCTTCTGTCTAATTATGTTGTAATCCCATGAAATATTTTTTTATTGAATTTTAGAACATCGAATGACTAAACTTTGAAACATCGTAATTGATATAAAATACTTAAATGTTTTTCTTTCTTTTCAGATATTCCTAAGCTGCCAAAATTGAAGACAAGAGGTCAGTCGTCATGCCACTTGAGCCTGTTAGTCGGTACAGGCAAGGAGCTTCCCGTATCAGAACTACCAACAGTGCGAGACATGCTGAGACTAGGGTTACTCCTTCGTGAACAAAATACAAAGGATAGAAGGAACTACACAGAGAAAGAGCTCATAAGGACATGATTCCCCCTCTTCTGCATCAGTGGAAAAAAGCTAATGTTATTCAAACCACCTGTACTCAATCAGTATAGAACTATTGAGCTAAAATTAACAAAGCTGTGGCACAAAGCAGTTGAGACATCACTTGGTAAAGGAAAACTAGCAAAGAAAAATAAATTTCTGCACACACTTGATACTCTTCTTGACATTTTTAACTGCCAGTGTCACATAGAGTTGTGTTCTGAAGCCAATTGTTCCCCCTCATGCAAAAGAGAACCTCACCCTCACATTGATTGTCGCTGTCCTCGTGAGAAGAAGATCCCTGTTTTGGAGCTGGCTTTCATAAAGACGCAGAGAACAAAGGCAGGAGGCCATGGAAGTATGCAGATTGGTTCGGCAGATTATTCAGAAACCAAAGAACAGATTGTTATTGCTAAGAAAAAAGAGAAAATCCGAGAGAGGGAAGAAAAAGAAAAGAAGAGTGAAGAAGCCACCCAAAGAGATGAAGAGCTCTATCAAGAGGTTTCTCACTTCTTTGAAAGCTCTTCAGATGAACAGAAAGAAGCAACATCAGATGATAGCTCCAAAATGCCATCTGAACCTTCGCCGAAGAGAATGAAATACAACACTAAAGACATCTCAAACATTGCCCTTGCCAGTATTCGCCACCATACGGGGCTACGAGAGACTGCAGAGATTGCCACTGCCGCTTGGATAGACGCAGGCCTCATCAGCCGAGAGGATACATCCTTAGTGATAGATCATAATAAGATAAGAAGAGCACAAGAAAAAATAATGAAGGAAATATCTGATCAGCATGAAAAAGATTTGAAGGAGGAAGGTCTCTCTTGCCTTTTGTTTGATGGAAGAAGAGTTGACACAAAAGTTCTCCTAGAGGTAGAGGGAATGGACAGAAAGTTTCCCGGTCTCATCAAAGAAGAACACTACTCTGTGTGTTCCGAACCTGGTGGCCGCTATTTGTTTCACTTTGTTCCTGAAGTAGAAGGCAAGAAACATGCAGAGGCAATTGCTGATCAAATAATATGTTGGCTTCAAGAAAGAAACTTGACAGTTCACTGCAGGCCGTTGGTGGAGACTCAACTGCGGTGAACACTGGATGGCAGGGCGGTGTTATGACGCATTTAGAGAAAAAACTTGGAAGAAGGCTTGTTTGGATTGTATGTGATTTGCACACAGGGGAACTACCTCTTCGTCGTCTCATCCAGGAACTTGATGATCCTACAAAGAGCAACAACAAGTGGTCAGGCCCCCTTGGCAACATGCTAGATGAAGCAACGGAATTAGAAATAAATACAAAATTTCCAAAGGTCGAAGTAGGCCCTCCCATTCCAGTGTTTTCTGAAGAAGTTATCAAAGACCTCAGCACGGATCAATCTTACGCTTATCGTATTGTTCAAGCAATCAGATCAGGAGAGTTGCCTCAAAATCTGGCTCTCTTGGAGATTGGACCCGTAAGTCACAGTCGTTGGTTAACTACAGCGATTCGTTTCTGCAGGATTTGGGTTTCCAAACATGCACTGAAGGGCAAAATGCTACAGAATTTGATGTTGATTGTTGAATTTATTATTGGGTTTTATCTTCCTCACTGGTTCAATGTAAAACTTAATCCAATGTGGATGGAGGGGCCCAACCACATCTTGTTTCAATTACAGCTACTGAGAACCCAAAGGAAAGTAGTGGTGGACATCGTGTTACCTGTGGTGAGAAGGTCCTCTTGGTATGCTAGGCCAGAGGCAATTTTGCAAGCAATACTCTGCAGCCAATGTACCAAAGAGCGAACTGAGGCTATGGAAATCATTCTAAAGCTTAAAGGAACATCACTAGATGATGACCAGCTGAGAGACTGCTCTGTTCAGAGAAGGAAGGTACCTCCGATAAACGTCAATGCCACGAAATTGCCAGAATTAGTTAACTTGAGTTCGGAAGTTTTGGAGCCACCACTGACAACATGTATAACAAACAAAGATTTAACACAACTTAAAGAGGCCCCAATGCAAGTGCCAAAGTGGCCTTCTCACACTCAGATTGTGGAGAGATGTGTGAAAATGGTCACAGAAGCAGCTAGTCAAGTTTATAGTCACGAGAGGCGAGAAGGCTACATCAAAGCGCAAGTAGCAAGCCGAATGCTGATGTCAAGGAACCGCAGCAAAAAGGACATGACTGCATTGGTTACTTTCAAATAAAGACTCTGAATGATATCTTATTGCCACTTTAAATGTTGATAGGATGTTTGCGCACATTTGTTATTTTGTTACGAATTTATGGAAAAATGGAATGTTTGAATTAAAATTGATGTAGGTAGGAGTTATTTTTTATTGGTTCTGAAGCAAGGATATTATTTTGTATGCCAAATGATTACATTAAATTGCTACCAAATCACATGATTTACAATTTAGTCATTTCACCCCCAAAATTGACACACCCTACTGACCAATCAACGATTTTATTCAGATCTTCTTGGATTTTACCTCTATCTTCGTCATTAATCGCCCTACCACCCAGCTTCGTGTCATCCGCAAACTTTGAAACTGTACTGACTAGGCCGACATCTAAATCGTTAATATATATAAGAAAAAGCAAGGGGCCCAATACAGAACCCTGAGGAACGCCACTCGCTACATTAGCCCAACACGACTCTCCGCTCCATCAACGACCACCCTCTGTTTCCTCCCTCGCAACCACTCTTCTAGCCAATTTATTACTACACCCCTGATTCCATGAGCCTTAGTTTTTTCAATGAGTCTTTTGTGCGGCACGGTGTCAAACGCTTTTTGAAAATCTAAATACACTACATTAACCGCCCGATGTCTATCGTAAACGTCAACCACGCTCTGGAAAAATTCTAAAAGATTGTTAAGCAAGATTTGTTTCGCCTCAAACCGTGCTGCGTATTTCTAACTAGTTTATGCAATTCTAAGTGTTCGACTATACGATCCCTAATTATTGATTCCAGTAGCTTACCTACAACAGACGTTAAACTGATTGGCCTATAATTTCCCGCCGCACCTTTATCGCCTTTCTTAAAGATAGGTGTTACGTTTGCTAACTTGAAATTATCTGGTACGCACCCCTCAGAAACAGACGCATTAAAAATCTTTGTTAGCGGCACAACAATGCTATCTTTTAATTCTATATATATACATATATTTATATATATCCTATTTATATATAGGCCTATATATAAACAGTTAAAAACTAATTATGAATTTGAAACAAAAACTTAAATATTGTCACAAACACCACTGCGAAAATAAAAAATGAAAACAGACATGAAATTATCAAGTTAATACAAATAAAACATAAAATATTATAAAAAAAAGCATAAAAGGGGACTTACCTTTAATATAATAGTAAATGTAAGTAAAATCATTACAAAATAATTCCGGGCACATTATGGATGCGTTTAAAAATGTAAAACATTAAAATATGAATTAAAAATTTAAAATATAAAATAAAATAAAAAAATTAAAATTAAAATACAGATTTTTACTGTTTTACATTTAAAAAATTTTCCATAATGTTTCCCCTAATTTATTTTATGTTTTTATTTACATTTACTCTTATATTAAAGGTAAGTCCCCTTTTATATATAGCTTTTTTTTATAATATTTTATATTTTAATTGGATTAATTTTAGAATTTCATGTCTGCTTAAATTTTTTATTTTCGTTCTGGTATTTGGTCAATATTTAATTTTGTTTTAAATTCACAGTTGTTTTTTAAATATATATATATATCCAGGGTGGCGCAAAAGTCGAGCATCATAGGAATTTTCAGTGATGAGTATAATATATTATTTTTTCTTTTAGACAGGGGATGGCTGCGAAATTAACAATAGGCGAGAGGGTGAGCTTGGTTTTAATGCACGGAATACCAGGTACAACAAATCAATGAATCGGTAGAGAATTTAAATTCTGTACCGATTCATCGATTTGTAGTACCTGGTATTCCATACACTAAAACCAAGCTCACCCTCTCGTCTAATGTTAATTTCGTAGTCATCCTCTACCTAAAAAAATATATATATATTATAATCAACACTGAAAATTCCTGTGTATATATATATATATATATATATATATATTATATATATATATATTATATATATATTATATATATATATAATTTTAGCACTGAAGCTGACATTAGAATATGTCGAAAGCCTCGAATATTAAATGTTTGCGTATGGACTATTCTTGTTGTTCCTTATTTGACTAAGGTTTCCACCGCAAAAATCACTTGGCTCTATTATTATTATTATTATTATTATTATTATTATTATTATTATTATACTATAAAAATCGTACTTTATAGAAGTTGAGAAAGGATATTCCGAATTGCATCAAAAATAGCAGTAAAAGTGAAAATTGCAGTAGCAATAAGAAAAAAAGATGCAGCAAATGCTTCAACTAAAAGGAATTAAATTAATTTTGATCTCTTTGCAGTCCCTGTATTGAGCTTGGTTGGTAGATCTGGCTGAACTGGAGATAATGTGGATTGGATGGCCAAAACTGTGGAATTGCCAATCTACTGTAAAATGAGTTCAGCGATATGTGATTCTAGGTAAAATTGGTTCTGATTACTCGCGCAATACCTAAAATTCTTGATTGATAAGTCTGATGTGCCATTTGGGTTATGGATTTTTTTTTTTAAAATCAGTTCTGTCATAAAAATAAGATGGCTTGATTATTTCAACTGTTGTAACTTGTTTATTGATCTTTCTTTCACCTGAAATATAGTAAATTTACATCCAAAATTGTTAAGACACTTTTTTATTTATACTTGTAAATCTCTATTAAATGTTAATTCAAACGTTCCACAGAATAATAAGATTTGATGAGAGAGAGAGAGAGAGAGAGAGAGAGAGAGAGAGAGAGAGAGAGAGAGAGAGAACATTTTATTTGTATTTAAAACAGAGATACGAAATTCTGAAACGCTAAGCTATTAGCTGGTAATTTGGATTTTCATTTAATTAATTTAGACTTATGCTTATTATAGCCAATGGCTATTAAATTACTCGTTTATTCCTCGTGAAAATAAATTAATAAATAGCAAATGCATGAATAATTGAAATGCATAGTTTTGTACCACAGAAAACTAGGCATTTACAACTCATTTACTTATTTTCATGGTATGAAAAATTCCCAACTGGAATCTGCAGACAAGTTACTGTCAAAACTGTTCACCCCTGAAGTTTTAGAATGTAGATTTTGAACAGGTTAGGTTAGTTTTATTATCGCAACAGATGGTTTGATAGCAGTAAATACTAGGTTAAATAAATCACTATGACTAATTGGGAGATCAACATAAATCTTCGATTAAGCAACTATTAATGGGCTGATACGTGTGAATGAGTCAGGTCTCATAAAATTAGGATAGGCATGTGTTGAGTGCGGGGTTTCTCCGGGGTGACGTCCCTTCCCCCGGTGACCCCGAATGTTGTTGGTCGGTGGTGGCTGTTCCGTTCGTGGTGGGTGGGTGGCAGCGAAATTTGAGAAATGTTTTACATGAACAATCTGTATTTCCACCCACCTTAAGTTCACAAATACACCTATTTACTTCATGCATCCTAATTAATGCACGGCTGGTAGCGCTGACACAATGTTTTTCGTTGCAAGATTACTCACTCCAACTAAGTAAAACTCTTTTTACCTTTAGCGTTTTCCACTTATCGATGAGCGTGTCTCAATCACGAATTTTAAACAACAAATATAACTTCCATTGTTATTATGAAACACAACAAAGATTTAACTTTTAATCTTAATTTCATTCACAGGTTAAGTTATTTAAACTTATGTTATACAGTATGATAATAGAACGGGGAAGTAATAGTAGGCCTTAATCGGGAATATGGAATAGGCTTAGCGAAACGGGAGTATGACCTCAGGCCTGAAGAGAATTTCCCTTCGTATGCCCTAGGGAAAAATGAAATTCAATTTACTGGCAGAAGTTCATATTGAAAGTAGGCCTCATTTCCCAAAGCCCTGAGTCCAGACGTTCAAATAAAAACGACAAGGGAGGGCAAATATGATCTTCTGATCGACTGTATGCAACTGTGACAAACTGTTCTCGACATCTTCATCGCTACACTCGACTGCCTTGACTCGCTGTCTCTCTCCCACTCTCCGATTTCCCTCGATCTGCGCTGGGCTCTGTTTTTTTCCCATCCAGAATCCAATTTTCATTTTGCGTTAAGACGAATAATCTTAACTTCTTTTTTTTCATTCGATCCTGGAACTTACAATCAACTTTAAATACATTATTTTAAGAGTTTGAAATTCATAACTGTTTTATATTATTTAACTATACTATTGAGCTAAAATGTGTTTGTATGTCTGTTCGCTTTCTTCGGAACCGTGCACAGACTAAACGGCACATCAGAAAATTCTGCAACCACCACCAACTGATAGCCCATGAGCTGCCGATGTGCCCTGTCAAATTTCCCGGTCCTAGGTCACTCCGCGGCCGAGCACGAGCTATTTAATGTCTATTACAAGTGAATGTAAGTACTTCGAAAACGAAAATAACGAGAGCAAAAATACATAATAAACAGTTTGGTAGTCCCGATAATAGTTTGGTAGTCCCAATAATACGTAAGTACCAATATACATATACAATACATATAACAATATACATATACATATACATATACAGCTAGCTGTGACATATATTGCTACATACTCTGTGACATATGCTGCTACCTGCCCGGAGGGCGATAGCGAGCGATAGTGAGCTGTCGCTTGTTATATAACCAACCTATTTGACCTATTTGACAGTATTAAATTATTTAATTATATATTTGAAGCACTATTTGAACACTTACACTATTTACAAATACATGATTGGATGAAATAGAGGTGTGGCATCACGTAACTGGTATTCTCACACCCCATTGATTAGATGAAAATAACGTCACGTGTTCCAGTAAGAACAAGTTAAGATCTGTTTGGATGTTTACGTGCAGGAAATCGCGTATCCTTTTCTGGGATTTACCTGAGGCCTACTTGGAATTTAGATCATACCTAACTTATGTTTTTCACTTATGTCAAAATTTGTAATATAAATTATATTATTAATAAACCCCTTATTTTGGCAAACCCAACACATGGGTCATTGATAAACCTTTATTAATTTTATGAATTCGGCAACTTTTCGTAAGCACATACGCTTCACTCATGTCGTTTTTTTTAAATTTCTTAAGTTTTTATTTAGAAATAGGATTCTTAATTCGCTTTCCTCAATTTCCTTTCCTCTTCTCTTTGAACCAATCGAATATATATTCAGCACAATAGACACTAGTATTGTCTTCCTCGAAGTAGCCATCACCATTGGTGTAGAAATTAAACATTTCTGGATGCACGTGGCTCCCTACAATGCTCAGGTATTCCGTCCGTCCAGGATTATTAGAGGGCCTAAGTCATGCCACTTGAACATTCTCCATACCGTTATTTCGCTGTCAGCGACCTAAATGGGAGACAAGACACATGCAAAACTCATTTGTTCACGGGATTGGCATAACATTTTCACACTGCCGTCGGTACAAAATTGCTTAAACTGCGATTCATCAGACCATATAACCTTTTCCCAAAGGTCCACCATCCAATCTCGGTACTGTAGGCACCACGCCAAGGCGAGTCTCCTTTTTGGTAGACACGTGTAGTTTATATACATGGTAGCCCATAAGTCCCAATCGGTTATAATTAAAGCGAAAATCCACCTACCGGAGCTCACACTGACGTAATCGATTACTAAGGAAAGAATATTTGTCAAGATGATTATATTTTGTACTTAGAATAATCAATAAATATTTCTAAACTTATAAACTTTTTACTTTGTTTGATTTTTTGTATTTTGGCTTTAATTATAACTGACTGGGACTTATGGGCCACCCTGTAGAGAGGTACACGATACCAAATCGTAGATCCTGGTACTTCCTTGCCCATAGTTCGAATGGAAATGGCTTTTTCCAAGCCTTCATTGAAGGTGATGGTCAAATGCTGCAGAGACGGTCGACTGCTTACTCGCTCAGACCTGATCGATAACAACGTCGAACCTTGTCCTGTAACAGTGTCTTTCTGCCATAGCTTCTCCTTCGCTTCCCCCAACCATGCCTTGTACATCCGTGAGATGCTCAACCTGAACAGTGGACATGCCTGTGATGACCATCTTCTACGCAGTGGTTGTGCCTACTTGGCGTGCACCAAATATAACGTCCTTCTGGAAGTCAGACATCCATCCTGCAGTCAGCTGCTTAGTATGCGGCAGGCTATCTGCATATAACCTAATCTGTGGAACACGTGATACGATTACATGTTCTACATATACACTATACTCAACGGAAATATGAAGACCTATTTGAAGACAGTTTTTTCTCATTTTTGTCTTGAATGTGTATTTCTAATTACTTTATAATGTGCGTATTTGTAGTCAGTCGGTAGCAAATTATTATGGTTATCAATTTATTATTACGTTACTATTAGCTAGCGTCTGTCGTTCAGTGGGTGACCCGTTTTCCTGTAAGCGAACTGAAGACACTGAAGTCGGGGTTCGAATCCCGACAATGCTATTAATGATAATACAAGAGCTAGAGTAATAGGCCACATTAAGTGACTTGAGCGCTATGCCAGTTTCCGGTCATACTGACAAAGTATTATTACGTTACTATTATGAACGCATATAAAGTGCTACGTTCATTTGCTGATAAACAAGACTTTACCTACATAAAATTTCATTCAAACACGCCAGCAACAATGAAGGTATCGTCGGTTTTCAGAGTTAGGGGATTAGTAGCTTATTTAAACTATTTAAACTCTTGAAATGTCATACACATTTTGATAAGTCTTTTAAGTTTTTAATAACATAATGGTAACAAATGAAAGATATTTATAAAAAAAAAAAAAAATTAATTGTGACTTGAATTTTTATTATATTTTTTCATAAGATAATTTCTTTCTTTGTTACATTCATGGTCAAATATGCGTATAATGTGGACATTAATATGCTTCAAATTAAAAAAGCTGTTGGCTCATTATGTAATTAAAAATATTTTTTTCTACATTATTCTTCTCACTACAGAGAGAGGTCTGAAATATCATAAAAATTCCTATCTCTTAACTAAATTGACTTACGTTAATCGCTTTGCGACACCACATTCATAAAATTTATATTTAATTATATATTTATATTTAATTAATTATTAATTATCAAGAATGTGTTTAAAATCTTGTGTAACTTATCTCCAAATATATATAGGAAAGTCTTGTTTACTTTTTCAGGTCTCAATTATTCCAAATTTGCCGCTTTGCACAAATAAAGTTACCTCAAATATTTGTTCTATATCTTTTTGTTAATTTAAAATAATTTAATAAAATAATTATTAAAATAATAAATGTAAATGAGTAAATAGTACTTATATACAGAGTATATATATATAAAATTAAAGATAATTTATACAAGGTCTTAAACACATTCCTAACAATTAATAATTAGATAATTAAACTTAAATATATAATTATCATAAACTTAATGAGTCTGATGTCGCAAAGCGTTAATTTAATTTGTTTAAGAGATATGAATTTTTATTAGGACCTTTCTCGGACACCCCCGTACATATTTAAATATTTAAATCCGAATTATTGGACTGAATACCTGTTAAGTATTAGCACAGTCTTAATTTAACAACGATATACATCTCCTTAAAACTTGATTTTGTTACTTTTTTGTATCGAGGAACTGACAAACATGAGGGACACATCAGAAACACCTAAAATTGAAGTGTATATTCCTAACTTCCAGTATTCAACTTTAGGCATTTACCGTATCAACTTTTATTACAAATGTCGATAGAATTCCAACCTCTAATCATATTGGTAACAATTGTGTCATTGCAGAAGACTTAAATACTGATCTCAGAAAAGAACATTCACATAATAAGGCAAACTCCCGTCACAATATCATGATTGCAAGTGGTTTTAAATTAGCTATTACAAAGCCAACTGAACTAGACTTTACAATGACATTAGAAATTCGACTCTGCTACATTAGATCTGGTTACAGTCTCCGCTTGACTTCATCTCGGGTATAATTCATTAAATATCATATATTACTTGCCTACATACACCATGCTAACCACCCATTTCTCCGTACATGAAAACATAAAATTTGATTATAGATCTTACAGCTATAATAATAATAAGCTAAAATTCCCTAGAGAAATAATGACTTTTAACTGGATTAGAATAACCGAAAGTAGCCATGAAATTAGGACAAAATTTCAAGCTTTCTCAAGCATATTAATGGATATATTCAACACAAACTTTCCTCTTAAATCAAACGTAATATCTAAAACAAATACAACAACCAGTGGATCGCACCAGCATTCATTGTGAGTATTAAATGCCATTATTAATTATTAATTAACTTATGGGAGTTAATTATTAATTAATTTATGGAAAACTGATATTATTATCAAACAAGCAAACAAAAGTTACTGTAACAGTCTTAATGCAATCATTAAAAGAACGAAAGCAGCTCACTATTGTTCAAAAAGAAAGTGATGAACAAAAATAGGCCGAAAAGGCTATGGAATACTCTGAAGGATTTAATTAACACATAAAAATGGTAAAAACAAATCTCTTGTCCTCCCTCACACAAGGCTGAAATACTTACAATGATTCCAAAGACAGCCAATTTATTAAACAACTTCGCAAATATCGGCTCCAATACTGCAGCCTCGATTCCAAATACTGACACTCACTACCGACAATACATGCCACAATCCTCTCCAAACTCATTTTTCCTTGATCCAATCCAATCTTTCTCAAAACGTACTCCTTACCCTGCATCGTTCCTTCATCCACCTACATTTATTAGATTGCATTCCAACATGGAGTAACTCAAAGAAATATATAAAACATCCTTTGGAAGTCATTCATAAAATACGTCTACGATCCTTCTCAAATAATGATAACAGAGTCACACAATGTCCCCACTACTTAAAGAGCTAAATATTTTAAAACTAAATGACTTATGCAAATTCAATATTACCATCAATATGTTCAAAGTTATCAGTAAAAATCATCATCCATCACCCATTCAAAAAGCAATCACCCCAGCAAATACATCATCATCATTACACCAGACTCCCCAGAGATTTTATACCCAAACCAAAGTATACAATGGAAACTGCAGGAAATGCATTCTCTTTTAAAAAAGCAAATGTATGGAATGCAATTCCCATAAACATCAGACAAGCTTCACCACTAAATGCATTTCCCAAATCACTAAAGAAGTAATTGATTACACTGAAAAAATTTTGTGAAACGCATTCATATGGATATATTAATGAAAATTTTTTTTTAAGATTCTATTTTAATTAAAGAATTTAGTAATGAGTGTGAAGAAGCAAATCATCTAAAAACACATTCTGAACATCCTTCGTAAGTTGAAGTCTATGAAGAAAGCTCATTTAGTTGATATTTGGAAAAATTTCATCAATTTCAATACTTTTTTTTTTTTTTGGTGTATCTCTTACTGACGTATAAGTTCACTACTGCCATTATTACCTCAATAATTAAGTTCTTATTTTATAATTAATTATCTGAAATGTGCTAATTTCTTTAAGCACTTTTGAATTTCATAATTTTTGCTAAAAAAGGTTTATTTTTTATTTAGCATAATTTATTTTCTATTAAATATACAATTGATCATTTTCGTTAAAATTGCATAAAACAATTAAACACTACTTTTGTAAATTTTTACCTTTTCTTTACTATTATTGTCGCTATTACTACTATTATTACTATTACCATTATTATCAGTAGTATTAGTAGTAGTAATAGTGTTGTTGTTATTGTTGTTGTAGAATGCATCAATATTTAGAATCACACGATTTATTATCTCCAAATCAATATCACTTTCGAAAAAATAAAACAACGGAAATTGCTATTTTAAATCTTATGGAAAGTGCAAATGTCGCTAAAGAGAATAAAGAAATAATGATTTCTATATTTATGGATTTGAGTAAGACCTTTGATGTAATAGACCATAAATTCTATTGTTTATGGCTTTTGAGAAGCTATCAGTGATTGGTTTAAAAGTTATCTGTCCAATAGATATCAATTTGTATCAGTAAAAAAGCTCTGCTCATCTGACATGATTGTTAAACATGGTATCTACTGTTGTTTTTATTACATATAAATGACCTTCCACGCTCTTCTGATATACTTAATTTCATAATGTTTGCAGATGATATAACTGTCTTTTTCTTGCAAAAGTGTTAATTTAGCTAAGAATATATTTAAATCAGCATCTATCATTGTAATGAAATGGTTGACCTCCAATAAACTCTTCCTAAAAACCAGCACAAATTTAATTATTTTTACTAATAAACGAAATGTGTATCTTGATGAACCAAATGTTGATAAAATCGCTGTAAAGAAGTGTACTGTAATAAAATTTCTTGGTATAATGCTGGACAAGACTTTGAAATGGAATGACCATGTAAATTATGTCTCAAAAAAGATTTCAAAGAGCGTTGTTATAATGTTTAAACTTAGAAATGTAGTTCCTAAACAGGTTTTATTAACTCTGTATCATATGGTACTCTTGTTCTTCCTTATATAACCCATGTATGGGGAAATTCCGCTAACAACGCTTTAAACAGCATCTTTGTTATCCAAAAATGAGCAATAAGGTTATTATCTAATCGATAATGCTGATCTCCGTGATTATTCACGTGCATTTTTTAAAGAGTTAAAACTACTAAAGCTCAAAGATGTAATCAAACTGGCGCATTTTATTTTTATTTACGAGTGTAAGAACCAAATCATTAACTTGTAATAGGTAAATAAATATTTTGTAGCTCATCAAGAAATCCATTCATATCAGACCAGAAATAGACCAAAGCATGTTATTCCTCAATTTAGATTGTCTTCATCTCAAAAATTACCCATTTTCATTGGAATGAAACTGTGGAATGATTTAAATGCTGATATGAAATAATATTTCAAATGTAAATTCGTTTAAAAACAAGTTGAAATCTTGATTAACAATGGAGTAATAACAATAATCTAGGATCAATGTTACGTTACTATAAAGTATATTACTATATTGTTCATTTCTTAAGTCCAACATTCAATTCTTTGTATTGTATTAATATGATATATTCAATAATGACTTTGTCTGTATTTGTTTCATATCTATATAGTAATAATAACTTAAGATTAACATATACTGTATTTCCACTATTAGTTCGTTTGTGTATTAATCATAATTTAAACGTGACTTACAGTATATATATATATATATGTATATATATATATATATATATATATCATCTATTTTTTTTTATCTCTAATTAATCATTAGAGCCCACTAAAGCCTAAAGATTAAGGGCCAAATTACATAAGGTAGACAGTCCAATTGACAGTATTATTGTATTATTTGTATTATTGTAAAGTACCAGAAATTGTAATATTCTAATATTTATTTTATAAATAAATTTATAAATTAAATAAATAAATAAATAAATAACTTCACAGTGACTTTAATGACTTCACAACAATTGAAATTCATTGTCTACTTTTCAGTCATTAGCCGGTTTATGAATTTGAAATTAATTAATATTTCTTATTCCTGATTTATATATTACAAATCATAACTACCTATGAACTGATGTTTATCTTTAATTAATTGGAGAGCACAGTAAAGACTAAAGCTAAAGAACCACATTAAATAAAATAAATAATCCAAATTCACAATTATTCATTTTATATTAAAATTATATTAAAATGATTGTAACAACAAAAATTGCAAAATTGTAAAGTTGTATTTTTTTATAAATAAATAAAAACTATTCATTCAATCATTCATTTTTTTCATTCATTATTATTATATTATGAATATTAAATACATTTATTATTATTATTATTATTATTATTATTATTATTATTATTATTACTTGCCATTTTCATTTCTATTATGTAATAAATAAATTGAATCCTATTAGTTTCGCCTAAAAAGCTTCCATGCTTCCAACGGCATGTTCAGATTACAATACTGTGAGTAATATCAATACCATATCAGATATCTAACTTGTACAAGAAAAATATTGTAAAACTTTACGTAACTCGTATTTATTTACTGAATAAAAGTTTTTTGTTTGTTTTGTTCTGTTTGTTTTTGCTCAAGATGAGCCTGGGACCGACCCTTGTGAAACATTCCTATTCATTTATAGCATTTGATGAAAGAAACAATTTCACGGACAAATTCACGCATGGATTCATCTCCAATTACGAGATACAGTCAGTTAAAAACGTCATGTGGTAAAATTCTAAATGTTTTACTGATGTATATTGGTAAGAAATAAAGAAATATGGAGTTTTATGATACGACGTTTTGAACCGATTGGACAAGATATATATATATATATATATATATATATATATATATATATATTAGTTCCTACATTTTGTATTATTCTATTCATTAAGTAATCTTTCATTAACGTTGTTATAATATTTTAAAATTAAAATGGCCGTATATGCTTGACGGTGCGTGCAGCGTTTGCGCCTTCACAGAAAACAAAGACTTTCCGCAACCTTCTATACATAGAAATATTATCTTCTATTTTTAAAGACAAGTTCTTCTATTTAAAGAAGTTATGTATTATTAAAAGAAGTTATTATATCATTTGACAAGAAACTTTGATGCTCAAAAGAAGGAAAAACTTCTAGAATGTGCCTTCAGAGACAAGTTATAAGTTTTAAATTTAGAAGGTTTTATTTGAGTGTTATATATATATATATATATATATATATATATATATATATATATATATAATGAAGGCTAAAGCTTATTTGCTTCAATAAATGCATCAGCAATGATATAATTGTCGTCTTTATCCACTTTAGAGAGACATCTCTGGTTCATTGTGCCCCACAGCATGATCAACCATCGAACAGGCCAATTTTATCACTTGCCTCATAAACAACTCTAAGTGGGACACTCTTGAATTCGCCGTAGCAACAACCCACGAAACAGATTCATTCTCCATAAAGGACAAGTACACGGGGATAGATACAGGGACCTCCCACTGATATTCTTCGCCGAAAAGAAATTTTCCCTATTCCCTTGGTGGCACAACACCGCGAAGTATGAACGACTCAATATATCACTTGCTGCATAAACACCATTCACGGCGGGAGTTCCAAGTTGAAACTCGGCGACATTCAAAGAGTTCACACACACACACACACACACATGACAGACATCCAATTACAAAAAACACCTCACATACTTGCCTGCTTTATCAATATGTTTAAGAATGTATTAGAAAAATATTTTGTACAAACATAATTTCATATGTTTCTACAAAATATTTTTCTATTATATTCTTAGACATATTAATAAAGCAGGCATGCCGGTCCCAAGCCTGGATAAAAAAGGAGCGTTGACACGACAGGCCTAGCAAGCCAGTGGTGTAAAAACCTTACTGCTCGAGAAACTCAAGAACCAGCCTCGGAACCAGGATTGATAAACAGATCACGGACAAGGAAACGAAACTGGACACGAAAAATGGACACACTCAGGATTAGATGCGGAACGATTAACATAGCAACTTATAGGGGGAAAGAAGATGAAATTCTGGACATTATGAGAGAAAGGAAAATCGACATCTTGGGAATGGCAGAAACAAGGCATACTGGTGGAGAACTGGGAAGGGACTTGGGGGATGGATATGTGCTTATGTACAAAGGAGTGGAGGAGGACTGGAGGAGTGGCAATGATTATTGGACCGAGATTGTCCCCAAACATACAGACTGTACAATTAATAAGCGAAAGACTAATGAAATGTAAGTTGAAAATTAGGAATAAAACATATATTCTCTACCAGGTTTATGAGCCACAACAGAGGCATAGTGAGGAGGAAAAGACCAACTTCATGGAACTATTAGATGACAATTATGAAGTGGGAGGAGAGGAGGTGGGACTGCTTATGGGAGATTTCAACAGTAGAGTGGGAATGGAGAGGGAGGGAGTGGAGCAGGTAATTGGACCTTTCGGAGAACAGAACCGAAATGCAGAGGGAGAGAAACTAATAGATTTCTGCATAAGGAATGAACTAAAGATCATGAATGGATTTTTCAAATACCAGGAGACCCATAAGTTTACGAGATACAGGTGGAACCAAGTGACAGGAAACTTTGACCAAAAATCCATCATAGATTACTTTATATGGTCCGATAAGAGAATTGTTGGAAACGTCAAGGTGATACCAGGGGTTACGTTAGACTCCGACCACAGATTACTGATAGCAGATTTGAAAATGCAGAAAATAGTAGCAACAAAAGAGGAGAAGAGGAAGGTAATTAAGACAAAGAAACTGCAGGATGAGAACATTAGAGTCAGATTCAGAGAGGAACTTGAAAGAAATATAGCTGAGACGGAGGAAAACAGTGAATGGGAAACCGTGAGAGATTGTGCTAAGAGGGTTGCGGAGGAGATTTTGGGAACTGAGTGGGTTGGGGGAGGAAGAAGAAGACATACACCAGGGTGGACAGATATAGTGAGAGGCGCAGTAAAACAGAAAACTATAAAACATAGGAAGTGGTTGAGGCAACGTACGCAGGAATCAAGACGGGAATATGTGCAAACAAGAAATGAAGCTGAGAGGGAGAAGAAAAGGGCAAAACAAATGGCAATGAGGGAATTGGGAGAAAGTTGAGAGAGGATGAGAAAGGAAACAAAAAGCTGATTTATAGCCTTGCAAAATCTTATAGGAAAAATAAAAAGTATACAGTATTAAAAATGAAGCGAGAAATGTGATAGTGGAACCTGGAGCAATTAGTAGATGATGGTCAGATTATTTTAAAGATCTATTGAATGGAGATCCAGAAGAAGAAGTGGAGGAAGCGGATGGAATATACCAGGAATTAGCAGAACAGGTAATTATTACCAGAGAAGAAATTGAAGAGGCTGTTAATAAAATGAAGAATGGAAAGTCAACGGGAGTGGATGAGTTTCTGATTGAACTTATAAAGGAGGGAGGCGAAGTCATGAAAGAAAAAATTCGAAACCTGTTGAATAAATATTGGAGAGAAGGTCAAGTCCCCGGTGATTGGGGAAAAACAATCATCGTTCCAATATATAAAGGAAAGGGTGACTCAGGTAGATGTGAGAATTATAGGGGAATATCGCTTATTAATCATATAACAAAACTTTATGAAAGAATAATAGAAAAAAGAGCAAGGCAAATAATTGAAGCAAGGTTGGGAGAGGACCAGCATGGTTATCGTAAAGATAGAAGTACGGTAGATCTTACTTTTGGCCTCAGTTCTGTTATAGAAAAGGCATGGGAATTTAATACTAACATCTATGTAATATTCATAGATCTTAAAAAAACATTCGATACAGTGCCCAGAGGAAGAATGTGGAGATGTTTGGAGGAAATTTATGGGGTAAGGGGGACACTTCTTAGGGCTTTGAAAAGTTTGTATCAAGTTAGCGAATGCAAAGTAAGGACTGGACACAAAAATGATGAGTGGTTTGAAGTTAGAACAGGGGTGAAGCAGGGCAGTGTTATATCACCACTCCTGTTTATAGCCTACATGGACACAGTCATTGTAAGTTTCAAGCGACGTCATGAAATGAATAATAATAATGGAATAATGGCACATGCGGATGACATAGCATTCTGGACGACAGAGACAGAAGATATAGAACAAGCTTTAATTGATTGGAATGAATGTTTGAAGGAGGGGGGAATGGAAATGAATGTAAAAAAGACAGAAATATTAAGTGTAATGTCGAAGAGAAGAAGGAGAATTTGGAGTTCAAATAGGAGATAAGGAAATAAGAAATGTTGAAAAATTTAAATATTTAGGAAGTATGTTTACTAAAGAAAGTGGTAATATGCAAGAAATAACTGAAAGAATTGTAAAGTTTAGTAAAAATGTCGGAATGTTATACCCGTTACTGAGAGATGAACATGTGCCCCTTGGGACTAAGAAAATAATCTTCGAAACAGTTTTAACACCAATACTGATTTATGGGACGGAACACTGGAAAATGCGCATGGCGGATCAAAGTAGAATTCAGGCGGCAGAAATGAGATCGCTGAGGACTATTTTGAGAAAGACGCGAAGAGATAGGGTAAGAAATGAAGAAATAAGAGCCAATGTGGGAGTAACGCCGATTTTGAGAAAAATCGACGCTGCCAAATTGAGATGGTTGGGCCACTTGGAGAGAATAGAGGAGGGAAGAACTGCGAGGAGGTGCTGGGAGTGGAGGCCTGGAAATGGCAGAAGACCACGGGGGAGACCGAGAAGGAGATGGAAGAACGAAGTGGAGAAGAGCTTGCGAAGATACGACTTGCCCAGCATGCAAGAGCTCGGGGAAACGGGAGTGCTGCTGGACAGGGCGGAGTGGCGAAGAAGGCTGGCTCCACTGACATGCTGACTAGCCTACCTGGGAGCTGAAGAGGGAAGAAGAGGAAGAGGTAAGAGGTATAATTTTATAAGGAACCCAAAAAACTTTAAAAAACTGAATGGTATGGATTAGGTGAGGCAGAGTTCGTTTCTGCTGTCAATTTCTTTTTTTCCCTTTTTTTCTCTTGGGTGACTGGATGCACGTGACGGGTGAGGACATGGTGTGGAAAATCTGATTTCTGTTCTTAATTCCTGTTTCCACCCCTTTCCTGTAGAAGCACTTCATCACTTTGCCAGCGTGATGGCTTTACACGTACATGGGTGTAGACATGGAGAGTTTAACCTTTACCGCTTTCTCTTAATCCTTTTGGGGCTAGTCTGAAGTCGGTCATGGGATCTTTGATGAACCGATATCTCGGTAAATAGAGCTGTAAATATTTTGTGTAACATCAAAACCATATGTTCTTTGTTTTTGTGACGATATCACAAAAACAAAGTTTTTTGAACTTTGAGGTATCGGCACAAGTATATTATTGTTTAGTTTATATAGCGGTGATATCTAGTGTACGATCTCCTTGTGTGCGTAATTGAAGAGCTAGCTTATATATTCTCTCCTTTCTTGTAAAATCTCCTTGGCTACTTTTCAAAGGTCAAGGTATTTTTTCAACCTTTTTCCTTACCCGCCTCTGGCGGGGAGGGAGTGGAAGGGGAGGGGTAGAAGGCCTTATTTTTTTCTATCCAGTTTTCTATTACTGCTAAAATAGGTTAAAAAGAAACCAGTTTAATAACAGGAACCTCCCCGAATGGCCCGAAAGGCCGCCTAGTATTATTATTGTAAAGTAATATTTCAGTTGCTTTCCTCTTTTTTATTGCAGTAAGTTCCTGCAATGTTTTAAGTATGTGTTTTACTGTATTTTCAGGAACCACTGATATTTTTTTTGTCCCTTCCCACACTTCATCTGTATGATGATACACTTCCTCTGGGTACTCTTCTGTTCATCTACATTCATTTACTATTTATATCCCAACGTTCAAAAGGTATAAAAATTTGCTGCAAAAGTAGAATGTGGGTATGGAAAACAGAACACCAAAGTATTTATTCCTTTCAGAAGAAATAAGATCGCTGAAAACAAACCTTTACGAAATGAGTGTAGAATTGGTGTTTTCATATATGATGCGTGTTCCATTGAACCAAGAATGCCATTCGAATAAAACGTTAAGAAATAGTGGGAACTTTTAAAACAAGCAAGAGATAAAAACAAGACTGGTGGAAAAATACGTTATCACAAGTACCACTCTTTACTTCTGGGATAACTTTCCTACAGCCATCAGAAATGTTTATTCCAAATTTTAAGTCAATACTGAAATCTTATATCTCCAAACTGAAGAAAGTGTTTTAAAAATATGTTAATTTTCAGTATAATTATAACATCTTATTAGTAAACACCAAATTTGAATAAATTCTATAATTCTAATATTTTGTGAAACATTTTACCTTAGAATTTAATGAACATTCCTTTCTATTCCACAAAGGAAAATTGCATTCTGAGATTAAAGGAATAGGAAATTAAAACACAAAACTTAATCAAGTTTAGCATCATGATCGTGTATTCTATTTCGCATAATTAATCTCTCCTTCAGAAACGCTGGAAAAGGTAAACTGTATTCTATTATTTTTAACTGTATTAATGGCTTACGTTTCTGGTAAACTGACTAACATTCTCAGAACAACATTCGCAAATATGTAAATATCAGATTTCCTCTTTTCTAAATCTTTGCTTTCAGTCACACGAGAAAATATGTTGATTAAATCTAACTCAGTGTGAATCACAAATGTAAATAATATAATAATAATGTATATACCAAGTACAAATGAAAATTCAGCCACTGTTTCTTCAACATTTTTGGCTGCGTACTACTTAGATACTGATTTATTATTATTCTACCTCTCCCTACTTTACCAATCCAACTTTACCGTATGTCCTTAAATTTATGCCACGTTATTATTATTATTTTTATTATTATTATTATTATTATTAGTATATTATTATTATTATAATTAACATTATAATACACATTATAAATAAAGAAGTGGATAAAATATTTTTAATATATTTAAACTCCCTCTCTTGTCGTCACACTGTATTTTCGTATTTTCGTGCAAACAAAGGAATTTTGTTTTATTTTGGAATTATTTCTGTTGACACGTACAGTATACCTTGTTTGCCTCTTGCATACGCCATTTTTTGGAACTGCTAATATATAATCATCCAACTGGCATAGATTTTTCATTATGTCAAGTATGGTATTTCGAAATATATATATATATATAAATATATATATATATATATATATATTATATATATATATATACAGTATATATATATACTGTAACTTTTACATGTGGTTTCTTCCAAGTATACAAGAATAAACAATGCCAATAAGGGTGATACAAGCAGACTCCTATAGTAAATTAATATACAGTGTGTGTGTATATATATATATATATATATATATATATTATATATATATATACACACCCAAAAGTGTATAATGTATCAGTGAATCTGTGCATATATATAAAGTGAAATTCATTAAAATTAAGAAAGTGCAATACAGTTTACATAAATTATCACCAGTTTTAACGTATATATTTAAAACGAAATACTGTTAGCATTCGAGAAATTTTGAAACAAGGCAGGAAAAAGATCATAAAACGCAAAGGTCAGAAAACCCTCGACCATCGAAAGGAAAGAAATAAAAATAAATAAATAAAGAATGAATTTGTGTGGGTATTTCTTTTTACGCTAATTAATGAATAGCATGGCCATGGGTCCAAATTCTCACTTAATCTGCAATTTGTGTAATCTGGAAACAAATGAAAACGCAGCGATTCGGTGCGATGTCTGTCAAAGACTGCAAGCCTTTATCTGCATGAATTGGGATGATAGGGAAATAACTCTTGTCTCGAATGCGAAACACGTCGTGGGGATCAAATTTCTATGTGGCGCATGTACACAGACGGTAAATTCATTCGCGGTATTTAAAGAAATGGAGATAGCAGACTCGAATGTTACAAAAAAGAATGAAATAATGGGGACACAAGGGTCCGGAAATGTCCCAACGAAAAACCGGGTGGATGAGAGAGAGAGGACGAAATACCGAATAACAGCATAATAACGAACAACAATTTAATAACGAATAACAATATAAACAATATAATACGGAATGAAGACATAGATGAAAGAAAAAATAAGTAAAAGTTGCGAGGTAGTCAAACTGTCCAACGAGCGAAATGATAAAAAGATAATAATTAAAAACGTAGAAAATAAACAGCCAAAGAAAAATAATGATAATACCAAAATTAAGAACTTTGAAAATAATAAGAAAACAAGAAGTAAAAATGTAGAAAATATCGAATGTAAATACTATGCGAGAGGGAACTGCAGATATCGGGATGGGCAATGCATATATATGCACATCCCACATTATGCAACACGCATTACACAAGTGGATACTGCAAATTTGATAAGAAATGCAAGTCCCATCATCTTACGGTCTGCAACACCTATGCAAGATATGGGAGTTGCAAATACAGAAAAAATGCCGTTACCACCACCTTCAAAGGAACGCAACGGGTGAACAGGAAAAACGAACATCAAAGAAGGGTACCAAAGTATTTCTATAATTTCGCAAAAAGAAAGTCGAAAAACAATGCGACTATCGGAACTTTAAAAAACGATAACAGTGCTTTGTCTGATGATCTAACAGAAGTATCTGAAATAGTAAGAGCTCAGTACGAATCATCTTTCAGTATCACAAAAACTGACAAACTGATATGCGATAGAAACGCGTTCTTTGAAGAAGAACTACAGGGGGGAAGTATAACGGACTTCGACTTTACGACGGATGACATTACACAAGCCACAGGGAAACTAAAAACAACATGGGTTTCGGTCAGGCAGATCATGCCTATCACAACTAATGGAACACTACAACAACATTATTGATGCACTTGAAAGTAATGAAAACTATGATGTACTATACACAGACTTTGCTAAAGCGTTCGACAAGTGTGACCATGGAATCATAATACATAAACTGAAATATATGGGAATAACAAGAAAAGTAGGGAAATGGATATATAATTTCCTTAGCGAGCGGCGCAAGTCGTTATAGTACAAGGAGTATCTTTATCAGAATCAGAGGTCCTCAGCTCAGTACCACAAGGAACAGTATTAGCTCCACTACTCTTCATAATCATGCTAACTGACATTGATGAGGACGTTACCAGAGACAGCACAGTAACGTCATTTGTGGATGACACAAAGCTCAGTAGAAAAATAAGAAACCCAAAAGATATAGGATCTCTACAAACCGACATGAACAGATTCTACAAGTGGACAGAAGACAACAATATGAAGTTTAACACTGAGAAATTTCAGCTGTTACGGTACGGAAAAAGAGAAGACCTAAAATCCATACAATATTATACCCCAAATGAACAGGAAATTCAGGGAAATTCTAGAGCAAAAGATTTAGGGGTTGTAATGACTGATGATGCGAAATTTGAAACACAAAATAAGATAGCAGTAAACAGAGCAAAGAGAATAATGGGGCAGATATTGAGAACCTTTAAACGAATGGATAGAAATGTAATGATTCCTCTACTGAAACCCTGATCATACGCAAATTGGAATACTGCTCAGTCCTAACATCCCCATATAAAAAAGAAGACATTAAATTAGACAGCTGGAAGGGATTCAGAGAAGCTTCACAGCCAAGATCAAGGGATGCAAAGAACTAAATTACTGGGAAAGGTTACGCGAAGTAGACCTATATTCACTGGAAAGAAGAAGAGAGAGATACACCATTATTTACACTTGGAAAATAATGGAGAAACTAGTCCCTAATCTTACTCTGAACCTTCTAACTCCAGAAACAACAGTGGAAAGTAGAAAAGGAAGACTGTGTCGTTTTCCCAAATTAAAGGCTAGACAGAGAACATCCTTAACCCTGAAAGAAAATAGTTTTGTTGTGAGAGTACCAAAACTGTTTAATCAGCTGCCCAAAGACCTAAGGAACACGAGTGTTGTTGCGGTAGACATCTTCAAAAGAAGATTAGACACTTGGCTCAAAACAATCCCCGATGAGCCGGGCGTAACTGTCTGTGTGAGGTGGAGAGTACAAGAAACCAACTCACTACTTCACCAGGCCAATTCGAGAGTAGGGGCGACAAGCTTGACCTTCGTGAAATGAGAAATTATCTCACGGAACATTTGAAAGGTATATATAATCTGGTTTTTATTAATTTTTGGTTTTGACTGCAACAGATGCGCGTAATGTTACACAATGTCGGAACCATTGTCAGGGAACCATTCTGAATTGTAGCATGTATATATATAATTATATATATATATATATATATATGGGCGTAGTCAGAATTTCTTTTCGGGAGGGGCTAATATATATATTATATATATATATATATATATATATATATATATATAATATATATATATATAAATATTAAAGTGTGCAAATGAGTAAAAACACTTTCCTAAATGTATTACAATAATTAAACATGCGCTGAAGGCACTTGGCATGGTCTACTTACTCATAAGTAATGCATAGAAATATCAAACCTATGATTTTATTTTGGGGGCGGCTGAAGCCCCCATAGCCCCCCTCTCCTATCAATGTCCCTGTGTGTATATATATATATATATGTGTTATATATATATTATATATATATACTTACTTTTTTGTTACTTTTGTTGAGTTTGAACGACGGTTCAAGATCGACCTGCGGTCGACCCCTCTGCAGCATCCCGCCTCATTTGCGGGACTTGGTGAAGGAAGGAATTGCTCTCTCATCGCCTCCTGCCCTCGTAGCCAGCCACGCATGGCTGGTCAGGGACTTTGCACAAGAATCTGTCCAGCTGGTTCTTGAAGTTATTCAGGTCGGTGTGCTGGAGATTCTTCACTTCTTTCGGAAGGACATTGAAAAGCTTTGGGCCCCGTATTCTGAGGGTATTTTCCATCCTCGTTTTCATGGCTCCTTGTCCCACCGCAGCTGGGACCGTACAAAATCTGCCTCTTCTCTCATTCCAGTTTGTTTCTATTTCATTTCTGAGGTTAGGGACAGAGCCCTCAAGTATTTTCCATATGTATATTATTGTGTACCGCTCGCGCCTTCTTTCAAGAGAGTAGAGTTCCAGGGATTGTAGTCGAGACCAGTAGTCTTCACCTTCCGTTTCCTCTATTTTTGACGTAAAAGTCCTTTGTATAGCTTCAATGCTCGCAATGTCTCTTTTTCTGTGTGGGCTTGTGAGTACTGAGCAATACTCAATTATTGGTAGGACTAGACTCTTCCATAATTTGAGCATGATGTTTGCTTTTCTGCTGCGGAAGCTCCTCCAGATGATTCCCATTATTTTTCTAGCCGTTGTGATTTTGATTTTATAATGCTCTCTGAATTCTGCATCCGACGACATTATTACTCCAAGATCCCTGGCTTGTGGATTTGGTGTTATCTGTTTGGCTTGGGGAGTTTTGTACCCTTTTTTCTGTAACTCTTTGTTATTACCATATCTTAGAAGTTGGAATTTTTCTTCGTTGAACCTCATATTGTTGTCTTCTGCCCACTGGAATAATGTTTCAATGTCGTTTTGTAGTTTTCTTACGTCATCTTCGTTCAATATTTCCTTACATATCTTCGTGTCATCTGCGAAGCATGATACAATACTGTCCTTAATATCTGCATCAATATCTGCAATCATTATTATGAACAGCAAGGGAACTAATACTGTCCCTTGTGGGACAGAGCTCACGACTTCCGAGACTTCCGATTTAACTCCGTTTACCACCACTTTTTGTGTTCTTTGCGTCAAGAAATTAAATATCCACCTTCCTAGCTTTCCAGTAATTCCTGTATCCTTAAGTTTGTGTGCTATGATTCCATGGTCACATTTATCGAAGGCTTTAGCAAAGTCAGTATATATTACATCAATGTTTTGTCCTCGACACAATGTTCCTAATATTTTCTCCTGATAGTTTAGTAGCTGTGACAGGCATGATCTACCCGCCCTGAAGCCATGTTGATTTGGGTTGTATAAGTCTTTTTCTTGTAGGTAGTAGGTAGTTTTGCCTCTAATTATGCGTTCAAAACACTTTATAAGGTGTGAGGTGAGAGCCACTGGCCGATAATTTTTGGGCATTGCTCTGTTACCACCTTTAAATAGGGGGCAATGTTCGCGTTCTTTAAGGGGAGTGGAATTTGTCCTGTGTCGAGTGATTTCCTCCATAGAAAGTATAGCGGTTTTGCAATACTCTCTTTGCATTTCTTCAGAAATGTGGCACTCCATGTGTCTGGCCCTGGCACTGAATTGTCTCGCATCTGTGATAAGGCCGTAATTACATCTCCTTCCGTGAACTCGAAGTCCATTCATAGGTTTGTGCCGGGATTTGTTCTTGGTTGATCTGTATCAATGTCGAAAAACTCGTCTGGGTTTTCCACTTCCATCTCGGACTTAGGGGTGCTAAACACAGATTTAAATTGTTCCCTAAGCAGTTCACTTATTTCTTTCGGGTCATTTGTGTATTCGGCCTCCCCGTCTATCAACAGTCCAATACTTTCCTTACACTGCATTTTCCTTTTCGCAAAAGTGTAGAAGTATTTTGGGTTATTTTTTATGTTTTCTGCTACCTTGTTTTCCTCCTCGTTTGTCTTATGTATAAATGTTTGCTTTAGGTCCATTTCTATTTCGCCAAGTTTCCTTTCGAGTTTGAGTCTCTTTGCATCAGTTCTGCATCTGTGGAGATGTTTTACGGTTTGTCTTCGTTGCCTGAATAGAGTCCTGATTTTCCTCTCGAGCTTGCTACGTTTTCTTTCCTGTCTCTCTGGAATATGTTTCAGTATTATAGGTTTGGTTTCCGTCTCTATTATACATAGTATTTCGTGTGGAGTCTTCTCGTGTAGTAGCAATTCCCGATTTACCTCCTTTAAATCTTTATTTACGTTTTCCCAATTTACTTTCTTTGAATTTATGTTTAAGTCTTCAAATATTCCATCTGCCTCTCTAGGATGCGTTTTCGGACCTCTGGGTGCTAACTTCAATTGTATATCGATGAGGTTATGGTCGGAGAACTTTGTGTGCGTTACTTTTTTATTTATTATTATCTCATTGTTATTTGTCCAGATTAAATCCAAAACGTTCTCTTTCTCGTGGCTTCACAGATTTCCTGGGTAATGGCGTAATGTTCCATAATATCTAATAGCATTGTTGCTTGGGTTCTGTCATCTTTAGTAATGTTGCCCAGAAACTTTTCAACATATATAACTTCGTCATTTTTCTTCCATGTTATGAATGGGAAATTAAAATCTCCGAAAATTAGAATATTTGTTGCTAGAGTTTCAAGTAATTTTAATGTTTTCTATTTCATTTGTAGCAAATTGGAATTCACTTTTTGTGGTGTTTGGTGGTCTGTAGATGTTGATAATGGTTAGGTTCTTTTACTTCTAATATAATAACTTCAACTGTGCTGTTTGATTTCTTTACCCTCACTTCACATGTGTAAGTGCTTTTCACGTAGATACAACACCCTCCTCCTCGTCTAGCCACTCTATCTGCTCTGTATATGTTGTAGTCCAGCAATGCTATTTCAGTATTCTCGATGCAGTTTTCACAGCTTTTTCGCACTTATGTAAGTGTATATATATATATATATATATATATATATATATATATATATATTATATGTTCTTATTATCGTAGTTTCAATTATAGTTTTGAAAAGAATTCATTTCACAAACGTGCAACATGAACCTTTTATGTATTTTGACAAACTATTATCTGTAATTAACAATAAATTAGCTTATAATTAGACATCATTTTGAAATTGTAATAAGAATCTTCTTCAGAATTGCTCACCGCTTCATAAACGTTCACACACATTTACGCACACTTGCCACGTGTACGACCTAAATTCATCTACCTACACATGTACAGTATACACAGTCCCACCTGTATTTATTTTATCACATTTTTACGGGCTAATACTGTATTTACATTTTGACAAAACACGTAGAACTGTATCTCAACTTTCTTTATTCACACACATACACAACACACACACGCGCGCGCGCGCGCAACTATACAGGGTGTTCAAAAAGAAACGCATCCCAAAATAAAAACAGCTAAAAGGCAGAAAGAAAAATGTGAAATATATATGGGTTTCGTGTCTTTTATATATATATAATATATATATGGACTCTATATTATGTGGGTTCGCACAGTTGGAGGTTCCTTACGAATATTGAATGTATTTACAGTTAAGGCTGAGGCACTTAAATATCAGCATGTAATCAATGATTCATGAGTGTGTATACTGCTAAAAGACCTAAAGAATTAAGGATATATATATATATATATATATATATATATATGTATATATATATATATATGTGTGTGTGTGTGTGTAAGCCTAAATAGTGTGTGTGTGTGTGTGTGTGTGTAAGCCTAAATAGTGTGTGTGTGTGTGTGTGTGTAAGCCTAAATAATGGTCACGCTATTAAAAGCCTACAAAACGCCTATCATTAAAGGCTTCAAAAGAGCCTTTGGTTTGGACTGGCTCTTTTGGTGTCAATTGCATCTGTTTCACTCGCATTCAAATTCAAGACTCGTTTCTGAAGCAGAAATTTTGAAAAGTTCAATGACAGCTTCCAACCTAAATTCATATAACTTAGCGATATCTGCGTCCCACAAAATTAATTAATGTTCAGGATTGTTCAATTCTCCTCCTACACCCAAGACAGTAATGTTCCTTCACATGCAATTTTCTGCAACAAAAATATAACGGATATCTTACAAATTACCCTTTTCTATAATTACATTGAGATATATCTTATTTCTCCACTCATGCACGCAATAGATTCAGTTTAATGAGCTCTATAGGGATTATTCACAATAAAATTTCACCGCCACCCGTGATCATGAAATACAGTGAAATTGTTTCACACGCTTTTATTAAGATCAGACCTCAAAAATACGCGTTCTAGACAGTAATTTGACCATTAACTATCAATTCATACTTTTAACATTGAAATCTTGTGATCATTGCAGGTTCAGTTTCGTTAAATTGTGACACCGCGATTAATCACAGCTTCCTAAATTAAATAAATACAGAAATTCAAACTTCGATAGTTTATGGGTTAAACCTCGCCCCCACCCACCCAATCCCCACTCAAAAAAAGTAAAATAAATAAAAATTAATTTCAAATTTTTACTTCAACGAACCGCTAAAATTATTTTAAGTAAAAATTTGCTCTAAAAAATGTACAAGAAAATTGTATTACTTTAACGACAATAAGAAAAGGATTAGACGTTCCGCATCGATCCAAGTAGCAAAGATCGGCTTGCCAGTGCCCGTAGTTCAATGGGTAACACCGTTTCATTATGAGCGAAGTGAAAACACTGATGTCGGGGCTTCGAATCCCGATGATGCTTGTCAATAATAATAATACAAGAATTAGTGCAATGGGATGCATTCGTTTGGCCTGAGCACCGTGCCAGTTTTTGGCAGCCTTGACTGATTATTATTATTATTATTATTATTATTATTATTATTATTATGGCTATGTATTTTCTCATTAAGCTTAAATCCTGAAGGCAGTTTTGTAAGCATAAATATAATTAATTTCGTAAGGCGGAAATTCTTTTTACTGCGAAAATTATTTTTGCAGGCAAAAATTGATACTACTTTCGAAATGTGAGTAATACCCTCGTTCTTGACTACATTTATTTTACGCAAGCAAAAATCACATTAATCTCGAAGGGCTCATTAAAGTCTTCTTTTTTTTCATGCAAAAATTATATTAATCTAGGGGCCAGGGGAAGTTTTATATGCAGTATATTCGATATATATATATATATATGAACATGATGATGAAAATAACCACAAAAGAAATGAACAACATAAATTAATTATTGAACTTAAAACTTTAATTACTATATATATTATATATATATATAGTTAATTAGTTAATTAGTTTTTTTACACAAATCGATTGAGAGAAGACTCCTGTACTGTAGGAAACCACTAAAATACAATAAAAAGAAGAATCACAAGAGCTTTAGAATAGACATGAAACACGCACAATAAAATAAATAAAAAAATGTCCTACAGTATGTTTAAGAAGCAGAGCGAAGTCCATAAATTAAATGAGGATACCCAGTAACTCATAAACGATTTATAGCATATTCATGAAATTTACCAGAAGGTTCCTACATTTCAGTTGAGTCAAAGCTTTGTACAATTTACCCATACCGATTTTTAAAGTGTTCAAAATTAGGAAAACTTTGTTTTTCTGTTTTTAATAAACTTCGAAAGGTAAAATTAAGAAGCGGAGCGAAGGACTCTAAAAATCTGAACTATGCCATTTTGCAAGATCTCTCTATAAATACTTTGACTTTCATTATGTACAGAATTTACAATTTCAGGAACCGTGAACTTTTTAATGATTTGCAAATATATGAAAAAATCTTTAAAAACTGTAATTCGAAAATTTCTCAGTGAACAATTATACATAATATAATGATAAAACTTACATGCAATACGCAGAACCTCTGTTTGAGCATTATAGAGCCTATTTTATAGCTTGGTTTAACAATTTTATATGAATACTTATTGAAATTTATGAATTTTATATTTATATACTATTATTATAAAACCTAGAGCTTCGAAGGCGTTTTAGATTGTGTAAAGTCACAAACAGAAATGCATTAACAGTCTAGTTTGATAATATTAAGCGATATTCAGTCTGGGTAGTTCTAGGATTGGTGACCCTGCTCCGCGTCCAAATGATGTAGCGATCTGTTTTTTGCATATTACGTGTAATTCTAGATCCCCTCTTCATCTGACTCTGCCAAATGGTAAATCATGTGAAACTAACAAATATATATATATATATATATATATATATATATATATATATATATATATATAATATATATATATAACGTCAGTATGATGCAAAGAGACAAACTAACTGGGAGACTTTCAAGGTTAGCATATTCCATCATATATATATATATTATATATATATATAATATATATTAGGTGGTCCTTAAAAATGAACTTTTGAATTGTCACGCTCCCAACCCGAGAAAAGATTGTACTCCTACTAAAGACACTTACAAAGAATTTTTGTGAACCAACTTCTATTATAAGGAGTCGCGCAAAGCCGTTGCACTTCCCAACAAAAGCCCCAGTCTGTCCTGGTGTGTTGGTGTGTTCAGTTCTGTCGGAAACTGAATTCTTGTTTTTTCATGTAGCGGTTAATGAACGTGTCAAGTTAAAACATTACATATGTTATTTATTTTATGAATGTCATTATTTATAGTTATTTTATTACAATTAGTTCAATGAACATACTGTAACCAAGAAATATATAAACATTTAAAAAATTAAAATACATTCTTCCACTTATTAATAGTGATGAACATTTCGTAAACCTAAGTCATCATTTATCAATTTCATAATTATATAATGGCTCCATAGTCTGCATGTATGATATTACTTAATCGAAAGTACATCACTAACAAGTCACGTGTAAATTCAGTAAGCATCCATTCTCATGGTAAAGTGACTATTTGCGGATTATCATGGGAGTTTTGTTTATGTTGTGGATGTATTAATATCACAATTATGAGTCGGAGATCATTATTTGGTTATTGACTTTTATTGTGTGAGTTATCTAATCGGAATTTTTATTCATTTCAGCGTTATTAAGTAGTTTTCACAATGTCAAAGATTAAACCTAACACTCGAGCACTGGCAGGACAAACTTATAGGGGCAAAATTGCTTCGAGTGGTGAAGTGTTATCAGTATTCCTTCATCTTAGTCCAGGCAATCTAGAGCAAAAATAGCTTCAACCTGGGCAAAATTGCTTCAGAAGCTTTCTAAACTGTTTCCAGCTCAGGAACCATTGCAGAATAACATATCCAAAATCCGACAAAATTGGACCCCGGGAACACCCCCAAAAATGAAATTCAAAATGGCGGACTGGCAGTTTCCTACGAAATACAATAAATTTTAATTTCGCTTTGTAGAGAGAGTTATGACGTTTTTCTTGATCAGTAAAATGTTTTAAAACACATTTTCGTTTCTAAATTAACCTATATGACACTAAAAATTGTATTAGGCGGCTAGTATTAAACTATGACGTCACGTAATGTAAATAAAATATACTGTATGGAGTGTATGTGAGAATGGACATTGCTACATCTTTATAAACTTATTAATACAAACTCTTTAATTCCTACTACCCACTATTAAATCTGCGTATTTGTGCTTGTCATTTTCTTTAAAACTGTTATTATTTACTCCTTTTAAATACTGCAACACAGTTTATTAATTTGTGTTTTCTGTTTCAGACTGACTCGGTGTACGGCTGACTCGGTGTGCGTCCGCCTTCAAGAATGCAGACCCCTGAAGAATTGTGCGTGATTTGTAAGGAGAAATTGGACAGCGGACAGGAAGTGGTTCACATCTCGCAAAAAGGAGCAGATGGTATAAATGCATCCAGCCGCAGCCGTGGAAGCGATGTTGTTGCAACAGCTGGAATAAGTGTTCACGTTGTATGTAGGAAAAGGTTTACGGATAAAAAGACCATTGAAATAAAGAAGCGACAGACCGCAGCCGAGGCAATACCAAGGAAAAGTGCTCGTTTTCATGAATACGCATTTTCCAGTGCTACTCACTGTTTGTTTTGTGATACCTTTGTGGACTTTTTTTTCCAAACACAAACCAAAATCAGAGCATGTCAAAATAAGAACTACAGAGTTCTCCTAAACCATAAAAGGTGCTGTGAAAGCCGCTGCGATGAATGGTCGTTTAATGTAAAAGGCCGTCTGGAGTATTATCTTCGTGATCTTCCTGCTGCAGATTGTGTCTACCATCACACCTGCAGCGTAAATTTTCGAAGTGGAAAAAACATTCCTCGCGCATACTCCTCCGACGATCATGATTCGAAGAAAGGGAGACCAACTAATGAAGAGCAACACCAAGCATTCCTTCAGACCTGTGCTTACCTGGAAGAGAATGATGATGAACAACTGTTGATTGGAGACCTAATTTCCAAAATGGAGGAATATCTTCAAGGAAGTCAGAGCTCTGTCTACGAACGCAGGCACATGAAGAGAAAGCTTTTAGAACGTTACGGAGACAAGATCATAATATCAGGTGAAAGTGGGAAGGCAGATGTAGTAACACTACGAGAGACAGCTAATGAAATTCTTATAGATTATCACAAAAAGTCGAAAGAATGTGATATAGATATAGAGCTACAGAAGATTTACCTAGTAGAAGCTGCTGCAAAAATAATCAGAAGTGATATCAAGTCTGTCGACTCGCCTAGAAAAGATGTGTATCCATCTCCAAATGACATCACTGCAGAAAGTGCTCTTGATTACATCCCCAACAGTCTGAAATTGCTATTATCAAAAGCATTTGCGGGACAGGATGCTTCAAGAAAAATAGGTGCAATTGGGCAGAGCATTATGCAAGCAACCCGTCCTAGAGGATTACTATGTCCACTACAGATCGGTTTGTCGGTTCAGCTACACCACAACTTTAGGTCAAGGTACCTTATTGACGTTCTCCATCAGCTGGGTTACTGTTCGTCGTATGCAGAAGTAACAAGATTCGAAAGAAACGCGGCGCTGGCAAGTGGGTCTGGCTCTTTTACTGTTGATGAAAACACTGCAGTCCTTCTAGCAGCAGATAACGTCGATCATGATGTCTGCACTTTGGATGGGAAGAATACCTTTCATGGAATGGGTATGATTGCCGCAATAACTCCGAAGATCAAGATCCACCCTTCTATTCACAGGCGTAATGTTGATGACAATGACATTAAGAAGATTGCAACCGTTGACATTAGGGAATATACACGCGAGAAGCATGTTGAGGGACATCTCATTCCGCGAACTTCTAGTACCCACTGCCACCATAAGTCGACTTAGTCTTCTCTGGCAGATATCTTCAGCAGAAAGATCAGGTCCAAGTTGGTTCGGAACAATGCAGGCAATTCACGGTGGATCAAGTGTCTCACATCCAGGTGTGGCGTCGATCACGTTCCTTCCCATCATAGATATGTCGCCAACTGACATGACCTGCATATTTTCGACATTACTATATTTGAGCAAGATAGCACGCGATCAAAAAGTCCCATGCATTATTACCTTTGATCAGCCTTTGTTCTGGAAAGCTTCCCAAATCATCAATGAACAGAGAGACCTGCAGGACATTGTTTTAATGCTGGGATCATTTCACACTCTGATGAATCTTTTGGGAGCAGTCGGTACTCTTATGAATGGTTCAGGATTGTCTGAAGTACTTCAAGAAATATACGGACCAAATGCCGTGCAACACATGATGTCTGGAAAAGCTGTTTCAAGAGCGATACGTGGTCATATGATAGTAGATGCAGCTCTTAGTACATTACTAGTCGCAGACGTTTTCCCTCGTAATGAAGATGGAACTCTTCATGACCTCCATAAGGAAGCTTTTGACCTGCTCGACGATGTTATGACCGCCAAACAATCAGTTGAGGATGTGGAATCTTCGAATGCATTGTCTCAGATTGCTACCACTTTGGATGCGAAGAAAACTGACCTACAATCTACTTCGCAAACAAGTCAACTCTGGTTGGAATATCAGCGAATGATCAACATTGCACGTTCCTTGATAACAGCAGACAGAACCGGCTCGTGGGATTTGCACTTGCAAGCTATGCTGGAGACCATCCCCATAATTGCAGCAGCCGGACATCACAATTACCTGAAATCGATATACCTGTACCTGCAGAAAATGTTAAGTTTGCCTCTGAAAATCCAGCCGTTAACAAAATGTTCCAGGAAGGTAAGTTTGTGGTAAGAAGAAGCGACAGATTATGGGCCGGACTCGGCACAGACCTGGTGATAGAACAAGTACTAATGCGTTCCCTGAAAAGCAGAGGCGGACTGACACGCGGAAGTGGATTTACAGACATCCAAAGGACAACGTGGCTCTTTTCTATGCCTCTGTGTTCCACTTATAACTTAGCAATGCAGGAATACACCAGAGTTTTGTTGGAAAGTAGTGAACAGCACAAGGAAATGAGGGGAAGTAGACAAATCAGGGACAGTAATGACATGAAGAAAGTACTTGAACGTCTGGAATCCTTATCCCCATTCCATTCTACCTCGGGTCTCTGCAACATTGTAACAGGGCTAACTGCTGATCCTGGAGTTAACATTCATCAATTGCATTCAATCGGTACGAACATTGTCGTAAAAATGATTGGGAAACAAGCCTTTACATATTCTGCCAAAAGATCTGACAAAGTGAAAACACTAGGATCTGCTTCTGCCGTTGTGATCACTGATGCTTCAGATATAGAAGTAGATCCTGCACTACTGTTTCAGAGAATGATGACTGTTGCCACTGGCGGAGACATGAATCTTGAAGATGTCATGTGTTACGAACTGTGTGCATATCCTCCTGCATTGTTCGAATCACGAAGTATCTTGAGGAAACCCGATAAGTCTCAGCTAGCTCATGCAATAATCAAATACACTGACACTTTACGCATGGAAGAAGTTCAAGAAATTCAGTGCACAGACCAGTACGTATTGGATGGTGGATCTCTACTACATCGTGTTTCCTGGCGTCAAGATGAAACATATGACAGCATCGCCAACTCATATGCCGATTTCACTCTGAAAACATATGGAAAAGCAATCATTGTTTTTGATGGCTACAGCAGCTCTCCTACGATCAAGGACATGACCCACAGAAGACGCAGCACCAAGACAAGCAGAAATGTGAATCTCAGTCCAAGCATGAAGTTTGTTGGCCAGAAGGAACACTTCTTGGCTAATGAAAACAAGCAAGCATTTATTTCCCTCGTAGGTGAGATGTTGAAGAAGCACGGGTGTACTGTTCACAACGCAGATGGGGATGCTGATGTGGACATCGTTCGTGCAGCAGTTTCCTCATCAGAAAATGCAACTACAACAGTAATAGGGGAAGACACCGACTTGCTGATTCTCCTTCTGTACCATGCCAAGGACAGTGGTTTCAAGTTGTACTATCGCAGCGATATAAGACGGGGACCATCTCCTAATCCTGTGTATGATATTCTCAGCATTCAATCATTGTTAGGCAATGGCATCTGCAAGTATCTCCTGTTTGTGCATGCTTTCACGGGCTGTGATAGCACATCCAGAATTTTTCGATCGGTAAAGCCAAAGCATTCGACACACTGATGAAGGTGGCTGAACTCCGTTCAGTTGCAAATACATTCTGTTCTGATTGTTACCAACACTCTGACATTGAAGCCGCTGGAAGAAAGGCAATGCTTCTGTTGTATGGCTGCAAAACACTTGAATCCACTAACGCACTACGTCATCGAATGTTAGTTGAAAAGGTAGCTACAGCTAAATCTTTTGTTACACCCGAACGTTTGCCACCTACCGATGCGTCTACAAAGTACCACAGCTTTCGCACATACTTTCAAATACTAATCTGGAAGTCTACAGAAGAGAAGATCGATGCAGAACAGTGGGGTTGGTGTGTAAAGAATAATTCCTACTACCCTACAGCCTGCGACAAGCCACCAGCTCCAAATTATCTACTCAACATGATCCGCTGCTCCTGCAAGACGAAATGTGCTACTTCAAGATGTGGATGCAAGCGTAATGGAATGCCCTGTTCAGCCGCTTGTGGCGGATGCCAAATCAGTGGTTGCGATAACAACCCAAGTACCGGTAATCTATCCGATGATAGTGATGAAGAGGATTAATTTCTGTATGTTTGTGACCAGGTATCACTTCTTCTGTAATGAACATAACTTGAAACTGGGAAAAAAATAATTGTTGTATTATTGATTATAAAAATCTGTAAAAAGCTATATAACATTATATTTGCGTAATAACTGGTTGTGTTGTATATTGTTGAATTATTTAAAACATTACAACTGAAAGAAAAAGCATCAAATGTATCTCTATAAATAAAAGCGTAAATTATATATATTTTTTTTTCGTAGGAAACATCCAGTCCGCCATTTTGAATTTCATTTTTGGGGGTGTTCCCGGGGTCCAATTTTGTCGGATTTTGGATATGTTATTCGGCAATGGTTTCTGAGCTGAAAACAGTTTAGAAAGCTTCTGAAGCAATTTTGCCCAGGTCTAACTACAAATTGCCTGGACTATCTTCACCAAAATGAAAAAAGAACTATAAAAGATAGTTTGAAAGAGGTACTTCTGGACGTAGAAAAGTTTTGGAATCGAGCGCGAATTCCTATCAAACGCACAGACCACTCAATGGAAAAGTTAAATAAATTATTTGTTAAGTGGCAGAGACTAAAGAAAAGCATGAAGAGGAGGTCAGAAACGCAGATCAAGAACGAAGAGGAATTCACGAGAGAATCAAAAAACCTTTTTCATATCGCTCATGAAAACGCACTTGCCATGATAAAACTTCCTGAAGATCGAGCTTTCTTGATGGCTCAAAGAGAACCTGGTCGCAAAGGATCTATGGCCGGGATTGATATGGTCTTTGTTCGGAAGGAGGAAGCGGCTATCAAGCGGAGGCTCAAATATGCGGAATATCAGGCTGCTGTGGCTTCCCGGGACAAAGCAAAAACCTCAACTGCACATTTGGAAAGCTCTTCCAGTGAAAATAACAGTAGTGTTTCCAGTGATGCCCAGGAATCGGGTACAGAGAAGGAAGAATTCGGTGCAGTAGCAGATGGTTCTTCACATCCAAAGCGTCGACGTGCAACGAACGCTATCATGACTCCTAATCTAGCATCAACCCTTGATCGCACTAATGTTAGTGATCGCTCAGCAGCCTTCGTGTTGGCAGCTACTGCACAGGGACTTGGTCATGGCGTATCGGAGCTAGTTATTAACCGTTCTAGTGTGAGGCGGTATAGACAGCAGCATTGCTCTTTAACGGCTCAACACATAATGGAAGAGTTCAACACTGACTGTCCTATCATTATTCATTGGGATGGAAAAATTCTCCCGGACCTCACTGGTCAAGCCAACGTCCATCGTCTCCCTGTCTTAGTCTCCAACAAAGACACGTGTCAGCTCCTTGGTGTTCCAAAACTCTCTTCCGGAACAGGAGAAGAGCAAGCTCAAGCTATTGTGAACCAGCTCCTACATTTTCCATGCCGTCATCATATTATGGAATTGGTGTTTAGAGCTGTTTTCGGGTCTTATTTTGGAGCACCTTCTGGCCCTCAAGTACCTTTATTCATGCTCTTCAAGAAGTTTTGGCCTCAAATTGATCAGTCCAGATATAAAACGGCTGCAGATGACATCGACAACGAAGAGAAGAGGTCATTAACTTCTTTCGCTTGTAAGATGCTACAGGAAGGAACAGTTCGAAATGATTACAAAGAATTCCTGGATCTGGCACTTCTTTTCTTGGGCCATAACTCTTGGGATGGAAAAGAAATTCGCTTTAAAACTCCAGGGGCTATGCATCACGCCCGATGGATGGCCAAGGTTCTCTACTTCATCAAGGTATGGTTGTTTCAGAGTCAATTTCAACTAACTACCAAAGAAGAAAGGGCCCTAAACGAAATTTCTTTCTTTGCTGTCCGAATTTACATGAGAGCATGGTTTCGTGCTTTTGTTTCTGTATCTGCTCCGCATGAAGACCTTATTCTCCTTCAGAAACTTCAAAGATACCCAAATAAAATCATCGCAGAAGCTGCCATTAGAAAATTCAGCTCACATCTCTGGTATCTGTCAGAGGAAATGCTGCCCCTTGCATTATTCGACGAAGACGTTCCTGTAAGCGTTAAGCGTGAGATGGTTCAGGCCATGAGGACCAAAGAAGGAAGTGATGATTGTCCAAAGCGGATTGAGCTTCCACATAATGCTCAGGTCAGCCTTGTTGACTTAACATCGAAAAACTCAGTTAAGTTTTTCAGAAGTTTGGACATTTCAGACGAATTCCTTAATGAAGACCCTGTATTCTGGACTGTTCATGATAGTTACAAATATGCATGTAGCATTGTGAAAGGTATAAAAGTTGTTAATGATAATGCTGAACGAGCAGTGGCCCTCATTGAACAGTTTTTGCCGATTAACTCACCACGAGGAGCAACTGCAGTATCTGATGCAGGTTGTCGCTAATCATCGTCGAAAATATCCTGACAGGAGAAAATGCACACTTGAGTCCAATATTCAATAACACTTTTTTTTGTAATATGAAAAATATGTTGCTTTGGTTTCTTGTAACATTAAAAATATTTTGTTTTTATTTCTTGTAATATGAAGAATATATTGTTTTTGCTTATCATGTTTTGGGATGTTATGTTTTTTTGGAAAGAACACTTAGTTTTATGATCCTACTTTACATGGAGATTTATTTAAATTTTGGTAGCATATTTGAGATACCGCGAAGATTATTTATGTTTATTTTCTTAAAGTATTCATCATTTATATTGTTTTATTAGTCATCCTTTATTTTGTTAGTTTTAAAAAATTACCCATGAAATACAAAACTTTATTAAGCCTGCGCAACCCCTAAATATTCTCTAAAATAGAAGAAACTCTACGAGATAAGTTCATTCACTCAAGAGTACCTAATTATGGGTTGGGAGCCTGGAAAATTTAATATCGAAATTTTTTTATATTTGTAAGAACCACCCTAATATATATATATATATAATATATAATACATAATGTGTGAGTTTCATGTGTGTATTCCAAGTGCAGAGACTGCAAACAGCCATAAAGGCAGAAAGAAATATGTGAAATTTATAGTTGTAAAATGCTAAACTGTAACAGTTCTTAAAAGTAATATACATCAATTACTATATGCGTTGGGAATTTTATACAAAATATCAATAAAAGCAAATCTCGCAGTGAACACAAATACTGTCCAGAGCCATCTTCACTCATTTCGATGATAAATTTGAAAACTTCTTTTGAATAATATGCAAATATTATGGGAAAAATTTCATGATAAATAGTCGAAATCTCGCTTAACTTCAGTGACAAATTGCAGCTCTACATTTTGTGCATGATTAAGCGAGTCTTAGAAATGATCGTGTGATAATGGGAACAAATAAATATAAAGAAATGGGAGCGCACTTTTTGTATTCAAGCTTCGATTTGGTGACCTTTAAGAAAACGTTATTCTCTATTTTGGTTTATACTCCTTTTAGTATTTTTAATAGCTGTAAGTGGGGCTTCCACCCGAAGCCAAACACTTCAACTATATCTGAACTTGGCTTAGCGTTGATTTGCCGCTAGGGTTACGTTCTCTATCAGTATATATACTTACATATCACTTGAGTTTTCTATTCGTTTACATATTCACCTCGTTCTCGCTTTCTATAAAAAGAAGGCAGACACTAAAATATCCAAATTTTCTCATTCGAATGCACAATTTTCTAGCTTTAACTGCACGTAATTCTGAGGGAAAACTCTTATTATATAGCTGCACCCATTCAGAGTTATTGTTTAATTGATGAGCGCTTCAATGCATCTGCTCGCCGGCAAATTTAGCTTTCGTAATGCCAAATAGGGACATTATTCCAGCATTTCTCTTGTATTCTGTCGGAGTTGCAACTCGGGGATTGATGGGTAACGCAATCATACACTAGGCTGAAAAATGCGTCCTTCAAAAAGGCAACTCTTTTTTGTGTGATAATAATAAACCTTAAAAAGAAAGGAACAAGAGTAACACAAAAAAATTTTGGTATTAAAAATTCAAAGTTAAAAACAAAAAATATTTAGCAGCAGCTTTTAACATGTACACTGAGACTAAAATTTTCGTCAAAATGTGGGAAATTCTTTCATCGAACAAGTGTCCTCAGGTATTGACAGTATTTTCATCAAACTTCGATGCTTGATGAACTACTTTTCGAGGAGGAAATGTCAATTAAATACCAGTTTAGTTTAGTTTCATTATGAGTTTTATGTTAATCAGGAAGAGTGTATTAACAACAACTTTGTATGTCTTTGTACTTCTTGATGGAATGGAGATCTTGGTATGAGATGTAACCAAAACGTTTATCCTGACTCATTTGTAACAAGTCTTGTTGTGCAGCAGCAACAAGAGCATCCAATTCATTTTCTTTGGCTTCCAGATCGCCGAGATTTTTCAAGTTCTTTGGACTGCTTTTGTGGAATTCCACTGCATAATATTCTTTGATTTCTTGTTAACTAGGCCAATCCCTTCCAAAACATTCGTAATATCGTAGATTCTTCATTTCTTTACGTTGAGTGAGTCGGATGCGTTATTAAGGTTAACAGTTCCATCATTGGCAGACTGCATAAGAGATACAAATTCCTTGGTTAGTTTTCCAAGAGAAGTATTGTATCTTGAACCTTTCCCTAGGGATACATTTCTATGCCTGGACGGAAAAGAGCCGGGAATGTAATGCGAGGAGACGCTTTTCTGTTTAATCTTTTTTGGGGTTTTTATCGGTGTGGGAAATCCACTATCGTCGGCACAACCTTCTTCCAAAATTAAGGGCCTCATAGCGCATTCAGTTCTAACTGGATCTCCATGAGAAGTTTCGGATGAATTACTTGAAGTAAATGGAGTGAGACCGTATCCATTAGCTAAGAACTGAGTGTAAGTGAGACATTACAGGGACTAAGAACAGTTTCCCCCAATGGCGATATACCCATAGATTGAGGGGTTCCAACTGTCATATTATCTATAACCTGATATTCCTGGGAAGTAAGGTGATCAACTGCCCACACGTGGGCAATTCCCAGGAGTTGTTCTTTTACACCTGTATTAATGAACCTTCTACGGCATTTCTTCAACAAAGGCTATCTTTAAACAAAGTTATAAGTGATCCCAAACAAACGTTTTCAAGGATTTAAGAATTTGCATGATGGTAATGGCGGCTCAACCACAACGCTTAAGTTTAAAGATTAAATATACTGTATTAAAAATAAATTTACCTTTATTAATGACAGTAAAGATTCAAATTTTGCGGGCCACCACGTTACCCACTAGGCCATAAGACGTTCTACAGATCTACAGAAGCTAAGGCTAACAAAGACCCTAAGATCCACTCTAAGGTTAGCCCGAGAGAAAGGAAAGAGTAGGGGTTAAGAGAAGAAAATAAGGGGTTAAATAAGTAGCAACACCTATCACTCATGGGTTAACATTCATTCAGAAAAAGAGAAGAGAGACTCACCATCATCACCCGCCGGCCATGCCGACAAGTCAGAAAAATAGTCGGAGAGAAGAGAAAAGGGGTGAAAGATGAAAAGAAGTAAAATAAGAACGCTTACAAACCATGCAAACACAGTCTTAACTCACAGTCATACCATGCAAACTACAGACATGCAAGTAAAGAGAGTTACGACATGCAAGTAAGGAGAGGATAAGAAAAAAAAAAAAAGCAGGTAAAGTTAAACAAAAAGTGGGTTAGTTTACTCTACGAGCCACATCTACGTTCATGTTAGTCTATTTTTTTTTTTAAATTTTATTGCTGGCATCACACGCTGGCATGTCACAAGCTGGCATTAATCGCCAACAGACTCATCCTCGACCACCACCCCCAGAGCTCCTCTTACTAATTGTTTTTTATTTTAAACAACGTTAATATTTTTAAAATGCCTATCTAAACGGTTCTTAAACATATTAACGCTGGTAGAGTGAACGACTGACGCGGGAAGATTATTCCATTTATCAATTACTTTAAATGTAAAGAAGTTTTTAGCAATATTAGTAATGAAACTTCTGCCACGCAACTTAAATCCGTTATTACGAGTATTGCTATTATCGAATGTGAACAGTTTCTCAAAATTTACGTTATCAATGTTATTAACGATTTTGAAAACTTCAATAAGCTCCCCCCTTAATCTCCTAGTTTCGAGTGAATGCAAGTCTAACACTTTAATCCTATCTTCATAAGGCTTGTTGCGCAATGACGGAATTAGTTTCGTGGCACGAAGCTGAACCCTTTCTAACCTATCAATATCCTCTCGCGAATATGGGCACCAAAACTGAACGGCATATTCTAAATGAGGCCGGACTTGGGACTTGTAAAGGGGCAATATAATATCCTTCAATTTAAATTCGAAATTACGCGCTATGAAGCCTAACATCCTATTAGCTTTTGCGCAAGACTCCAGGCACTCGTTCCTAACCTTTAAATCCTTAGATACGCGTACGCCTAAATCTACTTCCTCGTCAACGCTCGCTAATTTTCTGCCATCCATCGTGTACGTGTAATTATTGTTACGAGAACCTATATACAAAACTTTACATTTGTCTACGTTAAATTGCATCTGCCACTTAACCGTCCACTCCATAATCCTATTGACATCGTCTTGGAGCCTATTTCTATTGTCCTCGTTAACAACCCTACCTACCTATTTTAGTATCGTCCGCGAATTTTGACACGTTACTAGTCAATCCTACATCTATGTCGTTAATGTAGATTACGAATAGCAATGGGCCTAACACTGAACCCTGTGGGACACCGCTACCTACATCCAACCACCTCGCTACTAAATGGAACGATATCGTCCACGTCGGGGACATTATTTACGTCTTCTACGGTAAAAACTGTCGCAAAAAAGTTATTGAAAATACCCGCCATCGCCTGAGCGTCAGAAGCCAAAGCGCCGTTATCCACTAGAGGGCCGATGTTATCTTTTATCGGCTTACGATTATTGACCTATTCAAAAAACTTTTTTGGATTATGTTTACTATCCGCAGCTATAAGTATCTCTAAATTACGCTTAGCATTCCTAACTGATCTTTTAACCTGACGTCTAAGCTCGATATATCTATTAAAGTTAGCTGCCGTGCCATTGCGCTTAAGTTTATACGCTCTGTTACGCTCGTTTATGAACTCGCCTATTTCCCTAGTCCACCATTTGGGCCTACCATGATTTCTAGCGCGCTTGGGCCTACGAGGAATAAACTCCCTTTCAATATTCATAAAACTTTCTTTAAACGCCTCCCAATGCAAATTTGTGTCATTACCCATAAATAAGTTATCCCAGTCCACTACTCCAATCCTATCCGCAAAACTATCAAAATTAGCCCTACGAAAATCAGGGACTTCTATTACGTTACTATCCTTAGTGTTTTCTATCAATAACTTAAACCTAAGAATTTGATGATCACTACATCCTAAACTCTCGCCTACTTCTAAACCTTCGACTATATTTTCGCCGTTCGTCATCACCAAATCTAAAATATTGTCACCACGCGTTGGTTCGGTAACCATCTGTCGTAAAAAATTATCCTCCATGAACTCAATCAATCTCAAACCCTCCTCATTACCAGTAAAAGTCTCGTAATTAACATTAGGGCAGTTAAAGTCTCCGACAATTATACTATTCCGATTGTGAGTAAAGTTATCAAGAAGTGCGTAAAATCTAGTATCGGTATCGAGGGGTTGAACGGAAGGTCTATAAACAACAACAAAATTAAAACTAATACTACGCACCCCAACTTCAATGCATATCGCATTAATTGCTGCCGGAAAATCTATCTTAACCTCGATAGCCCTAAGGGAATTACGAATGTACAGCAAAACGCCGCCACCAAACCTATGTAACCTATCATTAGTAAAGAGTTTAAAACCCGGTATATCAAGTTCCCCCAACAAGTCCCGAGTCACGGTATTTAACCACGTTTCAGTGATAGCAACTATATCGTAGTTGCCGGAATAAATTATCGCTTTAAATTCGTTTAATTTATTTCTAATACTACGCGCGTTACAATAAAAGACGTTTAAGTTATTTTTTACCACGGCCGGCATTTTAAACTATTTTTCACGTCGGGCCCGCGTTCACCGGACCCACAAAGTTTAAAGAAGGCTTCGACCTATACAGCTTTCGTACGTTTTCGTCAATTAACCTACCTAGCCTAGCATTACCTATTTCATAAAATGCACCCGATCTTTTATAAAAAGGCTAGGATCACTGAATTCTGACCACAGCTTTACGAAGGGTACATTTTCCTCAGCACAAATCTCTTCTAATTTATTATTCAAAAATATTGTTTTAGACGTAATCCTAAGACCCAAACCGTGCCTAGGGGTAATACCTAAAACTAAAGACCTATCTGACCTCGCCTTTAGGGACCTAATTAACCCCCTATATCTCTCCAAAAGGTCAGGCACTCTCGTATCGGGCCTATACGAGTCGTTGCCCCCTACCATCGTCACCAACACCAAGTGACGGGAGGCAACGTCACTCCTGTCCACCTCGTCTCTAACTCTGTCAACCCTAGCCCCTGGGAGACAGACCCTCCTCCTCTTGGTTGGATGCCGTTTAACGAACTCTGTGTCCATATGGCGCACTAAAGAGTCCCCAATTAAAATAGTTTCCCCCTCATTCACGTCCCTTTCCAAATGGTCGAAAGGGTTCGAAACCTCGATAGGGGGGGAATTCCTATCACCTAACGTACGCGGCCTAGCTCCACCCTTAACTTCTCTAAATCCCTCACCATCTACTAATCTCGGACCAATCTTAACCCCTTCCTCAACTCTATCCAACCTTCCCGACAAGCTACCTAAACTAGAAACTAGGTTACGCACCTCACCCTTCAAATTACTAACGTCTTCAACGTTAGTATTGGTTCGGCTTTCGTCAACCGTAGCCCTACCCATGCCCTCATCAAGCGTTGCAAGTCTTTCCGTTACCTCACGTACACTGCGTTTTATGTCAACTATTTCCTCCATTAACTCGCAAAAGAAATAAACTGATCTCTCGGTAATCGCCATAGGACCGCCGTTATAATCTTTAAATTCCAAATACCACCGGTTTTACCCCACCGTTAAGCTACAGTGAGAGAGTTTTGTATACATGTTACGGCCTTTCTAAAAAGGGTTAAGTCGTGATATTTTCGTTGTTTTATGTTACGGCCTTTATGCGAAATCGGCCCTTTTGCAAAAAGGCCGATTTCGCATAAAGGCCGTAAGAGATATACTCTTTCGCATAGATATCAGTATATATATTTTAATATGTATACTCCTTCTCTTTATATATATATATATATATATATATATATATACGTAAAGAACGACGCTTGTATAGGAGAACATTCCGCGCAAGATGAGGAGGGAGAACGAACAAATGAAAAAATGAGGTAACCACCCGGAAATCGAACCTGGGATCTTCCGATTGCCGGTCAGATATGATAACCATTACACCATAGGCCTCACTCGATCAGAAGTTGTAATTCTCCTACATACGCGCAGAAACCAATGCCCCAAGGGGCACCTCCCGCATGCCGCACATTATATACATTTCAACTGCAAACACGCAGTATAATTAACGTAAAGAACGACGCTTGTATAGGAGAACATTCCGCGCAAGATGAGGAGGGAGAACGAACAAATGAAAAAATGAGGTAACCACCCGGGAATTGAACCCGGGATCTTCCGATTGCCGGTCAGATATGATAACCATTACACCATGGGCCTCGCTCGATCAGAAGTCGTAATTCTCCTACGTAATTCTCCTGCACTTACAGTTTGAGTGCAGCTTCACAAATTTGGTCTCACTGGATTTTGATGTAAAGCTCAAAATTTTTATGGTTGTGGTATTTTTGTAAATTTATGGACTGACTTGCTTTTCCTCAATTTCACAAAAGAGAATAAAATTTTGTGGAAGCGTGGTCTGATTGGATGCACAATATCATTTCTACCACAAAACAACAAAATTTTAAAATAGCACCGTTGGGCGGAGCTTAGAACGCTCGATGAATAAGCTCCGCCCAGCATCACGCGGACAAACGACTTACTGAACTGAACAACATTTTGGCCACATAAACTTTGCTCTAAACATTTTTGGAGCGAACGAATTTGTTCAATGCTTACATCAAATTATTCGCAAGGACGTCCTCTATGTTTTGATGTGAAGTGCGTCTAGTGTAGTTTCTTCTGAAAAAAAAATATAGCCTTCGGAAGAGTCGTCCGCGAAGTGTTAGTCGGGGTCAAAAACGATTTACTGTTGTCTGTATTATTGTATACTTTTACCTCATGGTCTTATTAGCCAAATTAATCCTACCTTTAAAACAAGGCACTGCTTATAGTAACCGCATGTGACATATTTGAAACCATCTTTTCAATATAGGTGGGTGAGATGTCCGTGAGATGTCCGTGAGAGAGAGAGAGAGAGAGAGAGAGAGAGAGAGAGAGAGAGAGAGAGAGAGAGAGGTAGTAGTAGTATTGGTTTGAATTTGTTTTATTCGATGATATATCTTTTTCCTCTCTCACTGTAAATACTATGAGTTATGTTATTGGTAGTTAGTATGCAATTACACTCACGCAAATACTTGTATATGGCAAACAAATTTTAGGCAATTTTTCTTTTTCGCTTTTTTTTATTCCAAAACAAATTATGGTTATTGTTATGGTTATTTTGAAGTGCAGAGAAAAGTTTTTGTAAATTGAATTCGAAAAGTGATAATCAGTACAAGTACAAACATTTGGCTTTTTTTAACAAACTTTGGGAGCGATTCGATTTGTAATCAACTAAGTTGATTTTGAATTCCGCCAGTAACTTTTAGTTGACCCTGAGTAAGGTGATGGATCATCGACGATGAGAGAGACGAAACCGAATGTAAAACGAGTTGTATTGTGTACGAAGTTTAGACAGATTGTGGCCTACTGGTATCTCTAGGCGGTCCTGATCGTACCGTCTTGTTGCTTGGCTTAATGTCCGTCTTATTATTCGGTAGGCAAACATATATATGTAAAAATGAACAATGAATAATTCTTATATTCATATATTCTTATATTCATATATTCATATTTTCTTATATTCATTTTACATATAGAGTCCAAACTCGCACAACGCTGACACAAATTCGGATAAATTTTTTATTTCTTTCTATTTTATTTTTGCTGAATAATTGATGAATTATTTCTTTTTAAATTACTTAATCATTTTTTTTTTATTTAGCTTAATAATGTAATCTTGTTAAATTCTGCAATTTTCATTTTCTTTATACATCCTCTCTTCGTTGTAAAAGATGAAGTCATACCTTGCTTAACACTTAATTTTAAATTTTAAGCATTTAAATTTTGCTCAGATGCATGTTAATTGTAATTCATAATAAAATGCATATTTCAATTTCCATTTTCAGTTAACTCGGCAGATCATGATAACATCAGATCTGTCAATATGCGGTTTAAAATAAAAATATGGCTTCATCCTCAAATATCTTGCTTATCTGTCTAGACATTGCTACAGCTAAAATATTTACCTTATCTTTAAATATTTTTGCAAAATAAATCAGCCTATTGAGAATAAAAAACAAAAACAGGTCAGCATCAAATAATATGTGATGTCATTAAATTTTAAGTACAGGAATATATACTTGTCAAATTTCTCCAGTGTTCATTCTGATTTTGCCTGATCTGACTTAGAGGCTGAGCATTACCTGTAACATTTTAGCAGTAAACTACAGTAAGAAAATATCTTTGTCTTTTCTTTCGAGCTTTGCTCTCTTCAGAGAATTTAGTCTTAAAATAAAGAAAAATAATCATCTCCCGATACGCTACAAGAAGAATCAGGGAACCCTTAGAAAATTTAGTAAGCTTCACAGAATCCTCCGATCCCCTACAAGAAGAAATCGGAGAGTAGTATAAGAGAAAGTACTGCGATTCCCTATATGGTACCAGCTACTCCGGAGTAACAATCCGTTGCTGCCACCTAACCAGAACCCCGTCAACTTCGAACTGCCCAAGGCCATAGACAGAGGGGTTAACATATATATATATATATATATATATATATATATATATATTCAAACATGCATTTTTCGCACTCAGTGAAATGATTATTGCGAAAACACTTCCATTTATATATTTATTTTTCCATGTACAGTAATACATAAAAATTACTGGATTAGGTTTAGTGAAAAAGCGTATTATTTTCACCCAATCAGATTGCTTTAAATCTCCGACCAATCAGCATCCAAAACATACATTACAGTATCTTACAGTGTCATATAAGGACGCCGACGAACTTTCCTTCACAACTGTACCTAGTTTTTAATTCGAGGTAGACAGTAAGAAAAAAAGGCGGGGATAAAGGCGGTATGAAGTTTGGCGAGTTCGAGAAGAATGTGTAGAAAACCCCCCCCAGGATATATGGGAGGTTGTACACATCAATCGACCAGTGAAGTACTCCGGGCGAGGGATGTTAGGCAGGAGGCAGGGAGTGCTGGAACTCCCGTTTCTCCTGTCACTGTCCTCCTTAGCTTATCTTTTTCCGTTTCTCATCTACCTTGTGAGCAGTCCAACATGTTCTCAGACATGCACTTCTCTCCCTATTTCTTACTATAGATACATGCATCTTACATACTACACAATATTTTGAAAATTAAAAAGAAAACAAAATGGCATCGACTCCAAGGCCCTCGAAGTCCCCTGTGGAGGGGACTAAATGTATCCACTTATGACTCCCCATGCTACCGATATCGGGAACGCACACCTGGGCATCGTGGTTGGTTTTGCTACTACCTATTTGAGATGTCCTGACTCAGTCCTGAGCCTCTGCCTGATTTACTTTTCATAAATTTCCGCAACATTCATGGCATCTCCTCAAATTTCCAATCTGGTTGAACACCACCTCTCCTCCTCTAAAACTCGCCTTCTATTCCTCACTGAAACTCAGGTGTCTAGGACGACTGACAGCAACCCCTTTCCTGTACCCTTCTCCTTACTCCATACTCAATTTCATTCCAAAGGTGGATGTTGCGTATATGTATGCAACAACCTAATTTGCTCTTGTATTCCCGAACTTGAATCCTCCGATTTCTACACCCTCTTGCTACGGCTTTCTTGCCAATCTCAAACTAAATACATCTGCGCTGTCTACCTTTCTCCTAATTCTACTGACAATACCAAATTCTTTGGATACTGCCCAACTCTTCTTTTGCTGAAATCTTCATTTTAGGAGATTTCAATCTTCACCACCACCACCACCACCTTTGGCTTTCCTCCCATTTCACTGACATCCCTAGTGAACCAGCTTACAACTTCTTTATCCTAAATTACCTAGATCAAATTGTACAGCAATCGTATTCTCGATCGCTTTAGAAATAGGCTCGACATTCTGGATTTATTTCTCATCACTCATCTTCTTATTTTGTCAAACGTTTTTCTCCATTGGGCACCTCAGACCACAATCTTGTATCCGTTTTCTGTCCTATCGCTCCAATTTGGCCTTTGGATCCTGTCAAGAGGAGCCGCCTTTGGCACTCTGGCCCTGATATTGGGAGGTGCTTATGCAGTACTTCTTTGATTTTCCATGGAATGATTACTGCTTTCGTGGCCGGGACCCATCCAGGGGCGCTGAGCGCATCATGGAGGTGATTCTCTCGGACATGGAGGCGTACATTCCACATTCTTTTCCTACCACATACAAATAAGTTTTGGTTTAACTTTGCTTGTCCTAATGCTATCCGCAACAGAGAGGAGTCTGTCAGAAGGTACAGTCGCCATTTAACTCTTCACTCTTACTTAGCTTTCTGCCTGAAATCGTGTCATATCTGTTCTTCGACTCGCTAAAAATAACTTCATCAGACAAAATTGTGAAAATCTATCTAATTCCAGCTCTTCTCGCTCTTTCTGGCACCTAGCCAAGAACTTCCCTAGCCAAGAACCTACTTCTTTCCCTCCTCTTCTCCATTTCGACAGCTCAGTTGCCGTCTCTTCTCCTGATACAGCTGAACTTTTCGCTCAGACTTTCGCCTCCAACTCAACCCTGGACGATTCCGGTGCTATTCTTCCATATCTTTCTCCCTCTGACTTAATTATGTCCGAAATTAGAATATCTTCTAAAGATATTCTTTCTGCTCTATCTGGGCTCAACTCTTTCGGGACTTCGGGGAAACGTTTGCTGTTGCGCTAGCAATATCAAAAGCTTTTGATAGAGTCTGGCACAAATCCTTAATTTCCAAACTGCCCTCTTTCGGTTTCTGTCCTTCTATCTGGACCTTCATCTCTGATATCCTTTCTGGCCGATCTATAGCTGCGGTTGTAGATAACCACTGCTCTTCTCCTAAAGCTATTAATAGTGGTGTTCCTCATGGCTCTGTCCATGCACCTGCTCTTTTCCTTTTATTTATCAACGAACTATTAAGTCGCACTTCCTAGCCTATCCACTCCTATGCCGATGATTCCACTCTTCACTTCTCCACCCGCTTCACAAAGCGTTTCTCTCAACCTCTCAACAGTCGCTCCATGATTTGCCTAGGATGGCTATGGTACACTTGACCTCTGATCTTTCTGCCATCTCTGACTGGGGCAGAGAAAACGTAGCGGCTTTCAATATTTCAAAAATCAGTTCCTCCATCTGTCTACTCGTCACAATCTTCCACACGACTATCCCCTTATTTTCAATAATAAAAAACTAAATCATTCATCTTCTCTTAACATTCCTGGCGTTTCTTTTTTTGTAATCTTTTTTGGAAAGATCACATATACTCTCTTTCTAAAACAACTTCTGAGAGGTTAGGTGTGCTGTACCAGTTCTGCAATTTCTTCATTCCCACTCAGTTGCTGTCTCTGTACAGGGGTATTGTCCGCAAATGTATGGAGTATGCTTCTCATGTGTTGGGTTGCTCAACCAACACACCTCTATTTGACCAGTTGAAATCAAAGGCTTTTCGTCTCATCAATTCCCCGCCTCTTACTGACTATCTCCAATCTCTCTCTCTTCGCCGCAATGTTGCCTCAATCTCTCTTTACTATCGCTATTATAACACACTGTTCTTCTGAACTCTCTAACTGCTTGCCCCCTCCTTTGAGGAGAGCACGCAGTACCAGACTTTTGACACATTTCATCCCTTTTCTGTCCAACTCTCTAATCTGAGTCTAATGCAAGGGTTATGTTATAATGTTATAATGTTTCAGACCAACAAAGACCCTAGGATCCACTCATGGCTGGTCTACCTAACTGTGTTCGTAATTGTGTATTGTGCATGTCCTCCGTGGTGGTGGAGAGGACCTACAATTTTATGTGGGTTCCGAACCACAAAGCCTTAATTTTACTACCTTAAACTATACCCAATCTATTAACATATGCGTCTAATCGATTTTTAAACATGTTTATAGACGTACTACTAATTACTTCTACCGGCAAACTATTCCACCTATTTACTATTCTATGCGTAAAAAAGTTTTTGCCAATTGCTGTCTCGAACCTTCTACTTGTCAACTTACACCCGTTACTTCAAGTCCTACTATACTGAGATATTTCGAAAAAGCTATCTCTATCTACGTTATCGAACTCCTAGTCTCGAGTGTAGTCAATTTTAACTCCTTAAGCTTATCCTCGTACGACTTCGATCTAAGCAACAGAATCATCTTAGTTGCTCGTCTTTGAACTCTTTCGATTTGGCTTATATCTTTTCGCATATGCGGATTCCAAAATTGGATCGCGTACTCCAAATGGGGTCTAACTAATGATTTATAAAGAGGAACAATAATATCGCGCGATTTGTACTCAAAATTCCGTGCTATAAAACCTAACACTTTGTTCGCTTTATTGACCGCTGCAGTACTATGTTTCGCTACTTTTAAACAGTCCTGTGCTCGTTACTTTATAAATGTAATGCCGTTACCGTTATTACAGTCTAAATGTAACGCCGTTATCGTTACAGTTACCATTTTTAAAAAGTAGCGAGTAACGGCACCGTTACTCGTTACCGTTACTTTTAATGAAATGTAAATATATTATATATATGCATAGGTATATTATAATTTATATATACATAAAATATTATATTATATAACATTCGCTTGTGCGAGTATGTGTTGGTTTGTATCCACTGGTTAATGCATAAGCTATGAAGTCTGTGCATGCCTTCATTGCGTTGTTATGACTTATAAGGCATAATATTTTCAAAAAAAGTGAGACAAAATTACTGCAAGATTTATTACTAGGAATTGCAACATAACAGTGGATGTAGCATACTATTGATACTAATTTACTAATGCTAGAATATACCAGGAAAGTTTAGTTTTGCAAAACAATAATACGAAATACTAAAGAAATGAATCAAATGAGTTATTGTGCCTGGCAATGATAATTGACATTTATTAGCTAAATATACAAACTTAAGAACTATTATTCAAAAGATCTTTATTGGCCTTTAAGAAAACAAGCTTCTCAAAAGTTGCATCTAAGAGCGAGCCTCGTTTCCGACGCAGTATATCCTTCCTTACTGAAAAAACCCGCTCAACAGCGACACTAGATAGTATAGGAGTGTTAAGTTTAATAAACATATTTTTAAAGTTAGTGGATGGGAATGATGCAGAGCTAACGTGACGTGAAGGCCCAGATGAGAGGAATGACGAAACCTCCGTTGAACTTAGATCCCTCCCTGCTCCAGGGTTCTTCGCCTTTTTACTTTGACAGTGCTGTCAGTGTAGGGGAGAGGGTGGATGGGGCTAGGCTGCCAACATGCCAACGGCTAACATGCACACCGCGCTCATAGAGAAGGGACAAATTTTTAACGGTTAATGAATAATAAGTGAGGATCGAAAGAAACTAATTGCGAGCTACGATAAAAAAGTAACGAGTAACGACTAACGAATGTATTTCCCTAAAAAAGTAACGTCGTTACTGAAAGAGTTACTTCATTTGAAATGTAATGCCGTTACCACTACCGTTACTAAAAAGTACCGCGTTACGTAACGGCCGTTACTTGTAACGCGTTACTGCCCAGCTCTGCTTTTAAATCACCAGTGACTATAACTCCTAAATCTTTTTCCTGCTCTACGCTTGCTAACTCCTTCCCTGACATACTATACGCAAAATTACCGTTACGCGAACCTATATGCAAAATTTTGCACTTATCGACGTTAAATCTCATTTGCCATGTGACTGACCAATCAACGATTTTATTCAGATCTTCCTGAATTTTACCTCTATCTTCGTCATTAATCGTCCTACCACCCAACTTCGTGTCATCCGCAAACTTCGAAAATGTACTGACTAGGCCGACATCTAAATTGTTAATATATATAAGAAAAAGCAAGAGGCCCAATACAGAACCCTGAGGAACGCCGCTCGCTACATTAGCCCAACACGACTCCGCTCCATCAACCACCACCCTCTATTTCCTACCTCGCAACCACTCTTCTATCCAATTTATTACTACACCCCTGATTCCATGAGCCTTAGTTTTTTCAATGAGTCTTTTGTACGGTACGGTGTCAAACGCTTTTTGAAAATCTAAATACACTACATCAACCGCCCGATGACTATCGTAAACGTCAACCACGCTTTGAAAAAATTCTAAAAGATTAGTTAAGCAAGATTTGTTTCGCCTAAAACCGTGCTGAGTGTTTCTAACCAAGTTATGGAATTCTAAGTGTTCGACTATACAATCCCTAATTATTGATTCCAGTAGCTTACCTACAACAGACGTTAAACTGATTGGCCTATAATTTCCCGCCTCACCTTTATTGTCTTTCTTAAAGATAGGTGTTACATTTGCTAACTTGAAATTATCTGGTACGCAGCCCTCAGAAATAGACGCATTAAAAATCTTTCTTAGCGGCACAACAAAACAATGCTTTCTTTTAATTCTTTTAGTTGTATGGGATATATGGAATCCGGCCCCGGTCAACTCTGGAGGAATCTTCCTCAATCCCATTTTCTTTCTGTCTACTACCTTCAATCTTTCAAACGCCAAGTATCCAGCCATCTCGAAAACCTTGGACCTTGATTTTGGCTCGTTTCTTTTCTTCCACTATGGTGGGGGTGGAGGGTCGTTTTTGCTGGCGTTTGCCCTTGGCCCCTCCTTCCTGCATAAAATATATATAAGCTCTCCCAAAATATGAATGAAAATCGAAAATCAGGAAGTGTATAGCCAAAGGTCTTCTGAAACAGCTGTTTTTGAGGCGTCTATTCACGTTCATAAATGCTCTTCTTTCTATTTGAAAGTTTTTGAGGGTTATTTTTAGGGTCGTTTATATTTTTTCTTTCATTGGTGTATCTTTAATTTTTCATTATAGTGAATAGGACCCGAGAAGAAGAAAAAGTGAAAGTTGAAAAGGGTTTTTGGAAAGAAAAAATTAGTGATACTGAAAGAGATTCCATATTTTCGTGTTAGTTCCAATTTTTATTTTTTATTAATTTATCATATAATATATATACGATTTGACTTTATCCATTTATAAAATCTATATTATGCATTTATAGATTATATTATGATTATATAAGACAAAACTTTAGGTTCTCGCGCACGCACACACACACACACACACACACACGCGCACCTTTACATCACCGTTTATATTATGTTACCAATTAAATTTTTGCAGTGTATACATACGTTAAACATCTCTCTTCCCACAAGCAACGTCTCTTACTAACGAAATTATAAAGCCCTTCCTCTTCATCAGTAATTAAATTATGTGAAACCTTTGCTCATTTCCGATATACTGTACACTTTGATCACCGTCCCTCTTGAGGTTTATTTATGCCCCCTTTGTTTTCATAAACTCAGTCAAGGTGAATTCTCACACGTGGCCTCAATAGAAAGTTGCAAGAACGGCTTTTGGCATATACCCGATTACGGAAGTCCTGCACAACAATAAAATAATTATTCGAAAATAGGGATTGTGTCATTAAATCTTTATTTTTAGAAAAATAAAAATATTTAATGATATTATCATTAAGAACAGGGCATTTTTGAAGATATTTTACTGTAATGTCTATTTCAATTTTATAAATAACACTTATTCATAATGTACGAAGACATTTCTAAGTGTAATTAAGAAAATCTCAAAATACGTCCGCCCGAAGGTTTTATCGATAGTCAGTAATAATTCCAAATAATCTTAATCTTACTTGAATTACTTAACAAAATGACAAAAGGAATGAGAGGTAGAATATTTGTATGATCCAAGCTGAAGCATCAGAAAATGAACAGCGAATCATTTCTGAATCCATAAGTCAACTGTTCAGCCTTGTGAAAGGCGCTACAGGGGGCGAGTCCAAACTGAGATATGGGAGAAGACGTATTACTGCTGTAGAACAAGCCGAAACTATTTTGGGTATCATCGTTTTAACCTCATTTCGTTGTATATCTCGAAAATAGAAAATAATGTCATTTGTAAATTAGCGTAAACCTCAAGTAACCAGAGCTTATAAACAATTGGATGAAGTTTAAATACCCCAATAAATAAATAAGCAAATACACTGAAATAAGGGATTTTTCAAACCAAAATTGTCATTTCACAGTATATGAGAGCGAACCCTTTCCCAAATTTGAAAGTCATAATCTAAAGGTTAAATAACACAGGCCTGCGAATGAGAACTTTGTAAGAGTTGTTTTCTTACTAATAACTGATTTTATATTAACGTTAATTACATATTCATCTCTATTTGTCCTGAGTTTGCTTATGAGATCTATGCCTTTTAGTCTCGAATGTACGCGCTGTTCCTTTTCTTTTATGTAATAATTCTGGAGTATCCCGTTTTAACATCCAGCAGTAATCAGCCATCATGCTGATGTCCCACCTTCCCTGATATCTCTTCTCCATTTCTTTGATTTCTTGGTGAAACCAAGCATTTATAAGCATTTATAGGCAGTAGTTTTTAATCAAAATTTAATAAAAATTACTTACATATGTAATATGAAATATGACATTTTGTGAAAAATCTGTACGTGATGGCGAAAAATGAACATTATTTTCGGAATCAGAGTGCAAAAATTACTATATAAGTAATAAAATGTTTCGGACAACAAAACCATCGCAGGCCTGTGTAATCATTGAGAACATTGCACTGTCATTCGATTCTTCATGATAAAAACTAAGCATCATTTCCATGCTAGTAGACCATCCTTAACCCTCTACCTCACAGAGGTCTTTTCCGAGATTGAATAAAATTGTCTGGCGTTAGCCAGAACAAAATCAGTAAAGTTAACACTGTACGTTAAAGGGTTAACAGAGAAACCCTACAGAGAGGGTGAACTGTGCAAAGCAAATAAACTGAGGTGTCCATTTCCGGTCTAACGACATTGGATCTACGTGACATAAAATCGATAACTTAGGTTAGGTTAGATTAGTATAAATTAAGTTAACATAGGTTAGATTACGCTAGGTTAGGTTAAGTCAAGTTAGGTCAACCCATTAGTGCTCGGGAGGTCTTTTCCGAGACTGAATAAAATCGTCTGGGGTTAGCCAGAACAAAATCAGTAAAGTGAGCTGGGCTAATGCGTTTACTTGAAATTATGTTTACTCGACCTAATGGGCATAATAAAGTAGATCCATAATTCCTGATATATTAACATGTATTCTGTGCCAATATGATATTCTGTACATTTAATTATTTCCAAATTACTAAAATCAATGCAATGTTTTAATCCAATAAAATAGTAATTTTCAAACCCAAATCTGAATTCAAAGAAAATAATATAATTTGAATCTGAGTCAGGATTCGCTCACCTGTTCTATACTGACAGAAAATATTGTTACGTTCAAAATCGCAATGATACTAAGGTAAAAAAACCATTTTTCTTTGAACTATATCTAAATAATTGTCTGACCTTGTATTAAATTATTATGCCTACAAGTACAAATTTGCAGATACAGAATATTCAGTAACAAACACTTTTTAAAAAAACTGGAGGACTATTTCTATTCGACGGGTTTCGCCTATCTCCGCGTTATAGCCATAAGCCAAGTCTAGCAAGTAAATAAATATTTATATACTGCACTTTATATCTATTTTATATATATTTATCTCATATAATATCTAATCATTTACGCATCAATATATACATTACATATTTTCTAAAATATAAAGAAAGAATATTTGCAAGATTTTTGCCGGTATACCGCTTACCCATACAAGCCATTTTATAGCTGCTAAAGTTTGCTTTTAGGCTATGGTAGGGGGGGAACAGATGAAACCAGTAGTAAAGAAATATCCCCTCTATCAGGTTTTTATAAGTGATACCGAAATTCTGTCCCGCAACTGTACATACAAACCAAAACTATTTAAGTTTAAGCGCTATTCAACACAATGATATTTTAAAGAATTTTTCAATCGTCCTATTAGTAGATATGTTAAGTGCACAAAATAAGGTGTCCACTTCAAATCATGATGCAAAGGTCCCCTTTGGTATGGAAGTTCCTTAGGGCCATAGGAAAGAATATATCCAAAGACACAAGTTGTATCTATGCATAGACATGCTTAATTTTATGCCTAATCAGCATAAATTATGCTAATGACCGTATTTCTAACTTTTGAACCAATTAACTTAGAAACGTGTGTGATGACTCGTTTTCAGCTAAATTCAGCATTAGAAATCCATTTCTGAGGTTATTATGGGGTTTGGAGGTCATTTTGACCCCCAAAATCAAATATGGCCGCTGGCCGCCATGTTGAAATTGGGGATTTTCCGCAGTTTCCAAACTGACGGAGTGAGACACCCCAAAATAACCTGAAACCCCAAAATAACCTCAGAAATGGCTTTCTCATGTTGAATTTAGCTGAAAACGAGTCATCACACACGTTTCTAAGTTCTGTGACCTTTAGAAATTCAATCTCATGTTTCAGATTCACAATGATTAATCCGAAATGAGTGACTCTAAAAGCACGCCTGCCATCATGGACACTCGTGACTGGAGCTTATGCTTCATATGTCAGTCAGACAAAAGCTATGAACCGACTAAGAATCTTTCATCATCTGTGAAATTGAGAGACAAACCTGAAAGACTTTCAGCCTCTTATAAAGAGGGTGTGCTGGGTGGCGGTGCTCAGAATGAAGTGCAGCTGATGATGTCTAATCAAGTAGTGTGGCACAAAAATTGCAGGAATGCAGTCGACAATCAAAAAGTGCAGAGAGCGAGGAAAAAGCATCAAGGACAAGAGTCAGTTAGCCCGGTGAAAACTCGCCGCATGAACAGTGGTGCCAGCTCCATCACACAGGCCTCACCCTCACCCTCTACATCTTCGCGCGAACCAGTCGACACTCCATGCCTCTTCTGTGACGAAGCGGGCAACAAGAAAGAGCTGAGGAAGGCCTCCAATCTTGGCTTGGATAAGAAAGTCAATGATTGCGCTCGAGTGTTAGATGACAAACGTCTGTTGGCTAAACTTTCTGCCGGTGACATGGTCGCTATTAATGCCGTCTATCATCGTGCGTGCCTGACTCGGCTCTGCAGGAAAGCGGCGACAGTCGAATGTGACACGACTGAGAGTCATGCGACTCAGGTGATCCGAGCACATGTTCTCAATGAGTTACTTGACTTTATTGAAGATAATCGTGTTTCAGGGACGTCACTGGCAATGGCTGACTTGACGGCCCTCTATGACAAGCGCCTCGCCGCTCTCGGTTTTCCCTACATCAAATGCAATACAACACGCCTTCGAGAGGATATTGAGCGCATGATTCCTGACATCAAGGCGATACCAATGAATCGTTGCTGGTCTCTTGTTTTCGACGACGACCTAAGCAAAGCTGTAGTTGATATGGAAAACAATACATAAACTGAAGTTTCTATCCTCCACAAAGCAGCCAAGATCCTCTGGCGAGATTATCACCACATGAAGCAGGCTTTCACAGGCTCCTTCTCAACCTCATGTGAAACTGAATCCATCCCGCCCACGTTGAGATCATTCTTGCACATGCTTCTTGATGGACCAGGTATCGATGAGCCGGCTCCTGATTCTGAGAAGTCCAAGGTTGCAACATCCATCGGGCAGCAGATCATCACCGGAAGCAGGAAGCGGATTACTCTCTCGACCAAAGTTCCTGGCAATTGGGCTGCCTTCCTACGTGTGGACCTGAACAAGCAGGAGTTGTCCATAGAGCTGGCCAACAGCTTGAAGCTCATGACGCTACCACAGGGTAGCTGAGAGAGTGTTGCGAACTACTGACATAGAAATTAATATTTCTTAAAATATTCCTGTCTCTAGTATATACTGAGGAAGTCAATTACATTGACTTCCTCAGCATATCCTCAATTACATTGACTTCTTCATTTCAGGGCAAGCAGCTCTTCACCACCATTCTCAGTGATTGTGCGAGTTCACCGGCTGACGCTGATGTTGGTGCAGTTGCCTCCTGCACACACGAGGAAGCTGACACTCGGATGTTTCTGCATGTGGCTGCAGCTACCTACGCCGGTCATCGTCGAGTGATCGTCCGCTCCAGCGACAACGATGTTGTAGTGCTGGGCGTCTCCACTTTTATGGCCCTCGGACGGAGGATTGATGAACTCTGGAGTGCCTTCGGATCGCAGCGTCACTTCAGGTATAGTCATTTTATTGAGGTGTCTTTAAGCCAGTTGTCTGCAGTGTACCGATAGCTTTTAGATCATGAGACCATTGTCTAACTCATCTCTACATTCCTTGCTAGGTACATTCCAGCGCATGTCATCGCCCGCGGACTTGAACCATCCAAAGCAATGGCACTGCCGGCGTTTCATGCGTTAACGGGATGCGACACGACCTCAGCGTTCTATGGCAAAGGCAACAAGACGGCCTGGTCAGTGTAGCAGTCCCTCCCTGAACTCACCTTACCTCTCGAGCTGCTCTCCTGCCCTAACCCCACCCTGGAGATGATGAAGACTCACACACCTACGCTCCAGATTCGTCATGCAGCTCTATGGTGTCTCTGAGGAGGGCATCACAACCGTGGATGCTGTTAGACTCTCCCTCTTCCTCCACAAAGGACGCGACTTCGAGCACATGCCTCCAAGCAGAGACGCTCTGCATCAGCACCTCCTCAGAGTAGCCTATCAGGTAAGACAGCATTGCATGGATGGGGACATCACTCATGCTTGAGATTACTGCATGCAGTTGTATTTCTAGAAGTGTTATTTCAACTAATCAGTTATTTCTCTTGTGACTTCAGAATGGACACGTGTGGGGTAATACGCTCATCAAAGCTCCAGCTCCAGTCTCTCTAACGGAATGGGGATGGCAGCAAGAATCCCCCCGACTCTGCGCCAACTCCAGTCTACACCACAACTCCCACCATTTCGCGGGACATACCAGAGCTTGTCATTTGCCAGTGTAAGACAGACTGTAAGGCTCCTTGTAAGTGCTACGTGCAGGGGCAGCCCTGCATGTATTTCTGTAGATGTAAAGGTTCGTGCTCCCACACTGGTAAGATAAGTACAGATAGATGAGGAATCAGGTTAGTGCTGAACGAAGGAATGTCATGAATGTGCTTACATGCCACAACATTGTGTGATGATATATTTGAGTCGGCTAGTTATTGGTCAAGTATACTATGTATCAATTATACTATTTAGATACCAGAGAAATTGTAAATTTATCATTCAATTTGCAATTCTTGCTTCCATGCCTCTAAATTCTGTTTTCATAAATTTCATCAAAATGTCAACTTTGTGTATCATTTCCCGGATTTGACCTTTAAATGCATTCCAAATGTAAAATTCATGCCAGACACGAGTTCAGCGACCTCAAATTAGCTGGAAAACATGTATCATAATAGTTTCTATGACAAACGGTTCCTTGGCTCTGAGTCGGCCATGTTTTCCAATATGGCCGACGGTGGCCATCTTGGATTTAAGATACAACTTGTGGCTTTGGCCAAAGTTTTTTCTTATGGCCCTAAGAAACTTCCATACCAAAGGGGACCTTTGTATCATGATTTGAAGTGAAAAGTCACTTAGCATGTCTACTACATCTCAGTTACATGTATATTAAAGCAAGCACATTCATAGGCGGATTCAGAGGGGGGAGCAGGGGGCTTAATTGAAGAAACCGGGCTTAATTTGGAGGCCCCATACATCCTGGTTTAACGAAATTCGGTAAAACGTTTGAATGCTTATGTCCACGTTGCTTCAATTAAGCCCCGTTGCTTCATTTAAGCCCCCTGGCCCCCCCTTTGGACCCGCCTATGCCACATTTAGTACTAACGAACGCAAAAGTTTCTCAACCATGCAAGAAAGATTTGTAAATATACAATACAAGACATCAAAGACCTACGATAATTTTTCCACTGGTTGAGTTATTTAAGCATAGCAATAAAGGCCAATTCTACAGGGTGTCCATAAATGTTTACCCTGAAAACAGTATGCTCTTATGTTTTAATGACGAATCTTACATCCGTTTTCTTTTTACAGGTGATCTTGTACACGCATAGAGTTTCTGTGCTGGTGTGTTTGGTCTACCGCATTCGCCGCTAGGAGCCCTGTAGTAGCTGTTCAGTTAAGATGGCGTCTGTGACAGAGAAGGCACAATGTGTTGTGTGGCTTGCAGAAACAAATCTCCTGTCAGTGTTCAGCGAAGGTTCAGAACAAAGTATGGAAAAGAATCCACCTGATGTGAAGTTAATTAAGTCGTGGATGGAAAAATTCTTGGAAACTGGAAACGTGGAAAAGGGAAAGAGCAGTGGTTGACCATCAGTTTCCGATGGGACGGTGGAAACACTGAGAACACTGCTTCCGCAGCTGTGTACCTGGATATGCTCACCAATTACGCCATCCCCCAGCTGCAGGACAGGCAGCCAACTGTCATCTTCCAACAAGATGGGGCACCCCCTCATTGGGCGCATGTTGTTCGTGAAACTCTCGACGCAACATTTCCAAATCGATGGATTGGCAGGGACAGGCCAATCCCATGGCCCCCAAGATCACCAGACATTACCCCGCTGGATTTCTTTCTCTGGGGTCATGTTAAAGATTTGGTTTATGCAATAGTTGTTCCAGATATAAGGACATTGCGAGAACGCATTACGGATGCAATTGCAACAGTTAACCCACAAATGTTGGAAAATGTGTGGCGTGAGTGTGAATACCGTTTAGACATTTTACGTGCCACTAGGGGTGCACATGTGGAAGCTTATTAAGTTCATTAACTATGTATCAAAACTTTGTATGTTTATCTACTTATGATTAAAACTGTGTTTGAATACGAGTGTTTATTTAAAAGTTATAGCAAGCTTTAATCAGGGTAATCATTTATGGACACCCTATATATTTATATCTTTACTAATCTTTCAACCTTGCTTATTTTCATCTTCTATTTGACTTTGAGAAGGTTTATAAAGTTAGTTACTTTTAAAACTTAAATTTGTTTAGTTCTTAGATATTGCGTAAGTTGGGGGGGGGGGGGGGGGGATGCATTTCTTGCTTTAAATTATTTAGTAGTTCCGAATTTGAAATGCATAATGGGTGTTAAGTCTATAAAACAAAGGAACTTACCTTCGTCCCATTATATGCATTAGAAAAGCAATTTAAGTTTCAACTTTGAAAGTGAGCAAAGGCGAGAAAAGTTATTTCCAACTTTGTTTCGGTTAATTAATTTGGTGATTTAAAATTTTATCTCCTTATATGAGCAGATAATATAAGAGTATATATATATATATTATATATGTTAAACACAGACCGTGCATGGCACAAGGAACTCTTCTGGGAAAATTAAATCCACTATAGTCCGAATAAGTAATGATAAATGACAAATACCATAGTTTTTTTCCTTTTTCATGATTTTAGCCCGACGTGGGCAACGGGTCTCTCGCAAAGAGATCCCATAAATATAGCTTCCCTCACCAGCTATCTGCAAAGCAGACAGGATCCAGCTTTGGGACGTGGATCCTGTCTGCTTTGCAGATAGCTGGTGAGGGAAGCTATATTTATGGGATCTCTTTGCGAGAGACCCGTTGCCCACGTCGGGCTAAAATCATGAAAAAGGAAAAAAACTATGGTATTTGTCATTTATCATTACTTATTCGGACTATAGTGGATTTAATTTTCCCAGAAGAGTTCCTTGTGCCATGCACGGTCTGTGTTTAACATATATTGTTCTCAGGGAACCATTCTGAGTTTGTGTATATATATATATATATATATATATATATTATATATAATATATGTGTGTGTGTATATATATATATTATATATATATATATATATATATATATATATATATATGGGATTGAACTCAGAATGGTCCACTGAGGTTTTTTCATGATACACAGAGACCGTGCATGGAACAAGGAACTCTTCTGGGAAAATTAAATCCACTATAGTCCGAATAAGTAATGGTAAATGACAAACACTATAGTTTTTTCTTTTTCATGATGTTAGCCCGACGTGGGCAAAGGGTCACTCGCAAAGAGGTCCCGAAAGTATAGTTTCCCTCACCAGCTATCTGCAAAACAGATAGGATCCAGCTTTGGGACAGGATCTAGGGTTTACAGCTACACCTAGCCTACTATATTCAGAACCTCGATATAAGCAAAAGGCTCGTTGCATTCACGTCGGATTGAATACATCAAAGAAGAAGGGGTAACTATTGTATTTTTAGCCAAACACCAAAATTTAAACCTCAACTGGCAAAATTGAGCGTCCACTTTTCAAGGCAGATAAGATGTCCGTTTCAGCTGTAAATGTATTCGGACTATAGAGGATTTAATTTTCCCAGAAGAGTTCCATGTTGTTCCATGCACGGTCTGTGTGTATCATGAATGAACCTCAGGGGACGATTCTGAGTTGAATCCCATCATAAAATGGACATGTTATGTGCCTTGAAAAGTGGACGCTCAATTTTGCCAGTTGAGGTTTAAATTTTGGTTTTTGGCTAAAAATCAATAGTTACCCCTTTTGATTTGATGTATTCAATCCGACGTGAATGCAACGAGTCGTTTGCTTATATTGAGGTTCTGAATATAGTAGGCTAGGTGTAGCTGCAAACCCTAGATCCTGTCCCAAAGCTGGATCGTATCTGCTTTGCAGATAGCTGGCGAGGGAAGCTATACTTTTGGGTCCTCTTTGCGAGTGACCCGTTGCCCACGTCAGGCAAACATCATGAAAAAGAAAAAACTATAGTGTTTGTCATTTACCATTACTTATTCGGACTATAGTGGATTTAATTTTCCCAGAAGAGTTTCCTTGTTCCATGCACGGTCTGTGTGTATTATATATATATATATATATATATATATCAACCAGTCTGTATGTTTTTCACATCATTATATATTGTGGCGTATAAAGATTTTTATTTATATATAGATATATATATATATATATATATATATATAATATAGATATATTATATATATATTATATATATAATATATATATATATGTTAAACACAGACCATGCATGGAACAAGGAACTCTTCTGGGAAAATTAAATCCACTATAGTCCGAATAGTAATGGTAAATGACAAATACCATAGTTTTTCTTTTTCATGATGCTAGCCCGACGTGGGCAACGGGTCTCTCGCAAAGAGGTCCCATAAATATAGCTTCCCTCACCAGTTATCTGCCAAGCAGACAGGATCCAGCTTTGGGACATGGATCTAGGGTTTAAAGCAAGCCTAGTTAAACGGACGTGTTACGTGCCTTGAAAAGTGGACGCTCAATATCCCGGTTGAGGTTTAAGTTTTGTTTTTTTTTTGGCTAAAATACAATAGTTACCCCTTTTTCTTTGATTTATTCAATCCGACGTGAATGCAACGAGTCTTCTACTTATAGAGGTTCTGAATGTAGTGGGACTAGGCTTGCTTTAAACCCTAGATCCATGTCCCAAAGCTGGATCCTGTCTGCTTTGCAGATAGCTGGTGAGGGAAGCTATATTTATGGACCTCTTTGCGAGAGACCCGTTGCCCACGTCGGCTAGCATCATGAAAAAGAAAAACTATGGCATTTGTCATTTACCTTACTTATTCGACTATAGTGGTTTAATTTTCCCAGAAGAGTTCCTTGTTCCAGCACGGTCTGTGTTTAACATATAAGTTTCTCAGGGGACCATTCTGAGTTTGTGTGTGTATATATATATATATATATAATAACTGTTAGTACAATCCTAACACATCCGCATACATTTTTAATGTAATTATAATCTTCTGTAATAAGAGTGAAATTAGGTTATTAATAACAGTCTGATAACAGCATTTGGAAACCATTTAAATTGATTCAACGCCAATCGAAATTAATGGAACCTCGGAACTGAGATCAGCTACAAAGGCTAATGATACGATGTCGTTAAGTTTTAATCGTATCATTTAAGCGCAAGGAACTGCGATGTACATAAATTTTCTCCGCTTTAGACTTCAATTTCTGGTGCCAATAATGCTCACTGCATTATTGATCACCGCCGATATAAACTTCCATCCGTACAAAATGGACTCGAAAAGTTGGATGATTTTAAACGAAATGCGACGAACAATCGAACGAGCAACGACCGAAGCTTCAAGAAGGTTGTTGATTATTGCTGGAAAAATTCTATTACATGTTGAACAAAATAATATAAAAATTACGTTCTTTTTCTTAGTTTATTTGTTTATATTTTTGGGGGTGGAACATGTTGAACAAAATAATATAAAAAATTACTTTTTTTTTCTTAGTTTATTTGTTTATATTTTTGGGGGGTGGAACATGTTGAACAAAATATATAAAAAATTACGTTCTTTTTCTTAGTTTATTTTTTATATTTTTGGGGGGGAACATGTTGAACAAATAATATAAAAAATTACGTTCTTTTTCTTAGTTTATTTGTTTATATTTTTGGGGGGTGGAACATGTTGAACAAAATAATATAAAAAACTTACGTTCTTTTTCTTAGTTTATTTGTTTATATTTTTGGGGGGTGGAACATGTTGAACAAAATAATATAAAAATTACGTTCTTTTTCTTAGTTTATTTGTTTATATTTTTGGGGGGTGGAACATGTTGAACAAAATATTAAAAAATTACGTTCTTTTTCTTAGTTTATTTGTTTATATTTTTGGGGGGTGGAACATGTTGAACAAAATAATATAAAAAATTACGTTCTTTTCTTAGTTTATTTGTTTATATTTTTGGGGGGTGGAACATGTTGAACAAAATAATATAAAAATTACGTTCTTTTTCTTAGTTTATTTGTTTATATTTTTGGGGGGTGGAACATGTTGAACAAAATAATATAAAAAATTACGTTCTTTTTCTTAGTTTATTTGTTTATATTTTTGGGGGGTGGAACATGTTGAACAAAATAATATCAAAATTACGTTCTTTTTCTTAGTTTATTTGTTTATATTTTTGGGGGTGGAACATGTTGAACAAAATAATATAAAAATTACGTTCTTTTTCTTAGTTTATTTGTTTATATTTTTGGGGGGTGGACATGTTGACAAATAATATCAAAAATTACGTTCCTTTTCTTAGTTTATTTGTTTGTATTTTTTTTTGGGGGGGTGGAACTAAATTTTGTTCTTTTTAGAGTTACTGCGTGTGGATGAACTACTGCATCACACTGCGCTTCTGGAATTAAATCACCTAACTCCTACGAAGTTATTCGTGGCTCAGTGGGTAACACCGTTTGTCTGAATACAATAACGTTTGGAGTTCGATTCCCGATAATAAGAATCAGGAGGGCTAGAAACTGCGACAGCGTTCAGGCCATGACAAATGCGGCCCATGCGCTAACTCCCCGATTATTATTACCACCAGCACAATGGGGTGTCGAACCTCCGATCTCAGTGTCTTCACATCGCTTATAGGGAAACGGTGTTACCCACTGAGCTACGAACGCTGGCTTCGACTCCCGATGGTACGAGTTAATAATAAACCAGGAGTTGGCCGAAACGGTCGCGTTCGTCTGGCCTGAGCGCCGTGCCAATTTCTGAGTTTCTGGCCCTCTTGAATCATTATATATATATAGTCACCCCTTCTACGATTCGAACCCGGACCGCTGAGTAGGAATCGCAAATGCTATCCCGTCGGTTTCTACAGTGTGTGTGTGTGTGTGTGTGTATTGAGATTGTTTAACCTCCTCCGTAACAACAGAGGTCTTGTGGCGGAGGGGAGCTACAGTTTTAGTGAAACTCGAACCACGGGTCACTACATCATCTGAGAACAGAAGATGGTCATCCCACAACTACTATCCAGAAACAATATCACTTAACTCGCTGATCTATATAAGGGAAAGTTACGACAATATATATATATATATATATATATATATATGTAAACAAAAGAGACAACGTCGAGCATCTTTCAACACCAAAGTGGGCACTCAACGCCCTTCGCATCCAAGAGGTGTTTTGCGTGTTAATCCTACTTGCAAGCACTCGAGCGACTGGTAACCTTTCATTAAAATCTCTCCAATAAAGCAGTGGTGTTCTATAGATGGAAATACCACGTAAAAACAATGCAAATTTAACTCCCACCAGGATTCGAACCCAGTCGCCAAGTTGTGTCAACTTTTAATCCTGTTGTAGTTCATGGGCTAGTGTCACATGACTTTCGTACCGTATTATAGAGAAATGGAGAGATAAATGGAGAAAAGATTAATCTTTTTATAAAATAGAAAATGTCTTGAAAATGTCTGCGCAAAGCACTACAAACAGTTGATATCACTGCTATACATGGTCATTAACTCTTTAATGCCCATATCTCTTTTCTTAAACTGAATAAAATCATCTGGCCTTAGCCGCAACAAAATTGGAAAAGCGCCGCCGAAGCTTAAGGATTAACGGAGTGTCAGTAAAACTGCATGATCTTTTCACGTAACTCATTCGGACATAATCTGGAGCTTTAGATCTTCAACGAACATTCATATACAGTGGCTGCCACCTGCTCTTTACAAAATGCACCAACAACCTCCGTCTTTAGTTTTTAAACCCTAGGCGTATGCGTGCCTACAATCTGAGTGTACGGGGTGTCCCATAAGTCCCTTTACCCCTGAACCTTTTCCTTCTGAAATAAGGCGAGGGTAAAGGGGGTAAATGGACTTATGGGGCACCCTGTACAAGCGCTGAAAGAGGTTTTGCTAAAATTATGTATAAATATGTACATATATTATACATTAGCAATTGAGTATATAAAATGGAATTGTGATTGGATATAAACACTGCTGAGGCGGGATTTGGGGAGGAGAATACGCCCTCTTTCATAAAATAAATAAATTAAACAATATAAACGGTTCCATCTCTGGCGAGCGGAGAATGTGCATTTGGGAGAGAAAATTCTAGGTTATTTGATCATAATTGTAAGCTTGCAATTACAGTGTGACTCACTGAGCGCATAATTAAGATGTAATGTTGCACGTAAACACTGTGAATGAAAAAGTGACTTTGCATGTTTCATTTTATTACGAAAGAAAATAACACATAGTCAGTGTAAAATTAAAACCTTTACCCTCAAATCCCCTAAACCATCCTCTCATCCAAATGATAATCCTTTCAAAATAAACTATAATACCTTTTTAAAATATATTCCACAGATGTCAGACAATATAAATCCAATTAACTTTATGTATATTATTAATGTTGCACAGTTCAGGATAATGAATCAAAATGGCAGCAAAAAATACAAATTTCAGAACACCATTAACTTACAGAATAGAATTAGTTACCTCCCCCACCCTGGCCCCGCGTTTAGAGGATACACACACACACACACGCTCGCACATATGCATATACACGTACATGTGCTAAATTTAAAATGTTTTCGTCCGATTTGGAATCATTATACTATATCGAATTCCATCCAATGCACAAAGAGCTGACAGCGATAGATTTCAGGAATAATTAATCGAAACATATACAAGAAATATGTCGGTGGTCGTGTGCTTGTAATGTTTTCAATAGATTGTTCAGTTCACTGTGGCCTATTCTTCCTAATACTTACAGTATAATCTCGATACCATGATTTTTACATCTATTTCTTTGCTGACATTCCAACACACGTGTTACTTTGGAATCGTATAGCAATACTGTACAATACAAAATTCTATGTTATAAGGATTCTAAGATATTCATATTGTCAGACTGATAAGTTATATACAGGGTGTCTCAGAAGTCGCGCACCACAGATTCAGGTCATCCGTACCTATAAATATGGTGCACGACTTCTGATACACCCTGTATATTAATAATAATTATAATCAGTCAGGAGGTCCAGAACCTGACACTGTCCTCAGGCCAGGCGAACACGAGCCATTGCACTAACTCCCGGATTATGATAATTTATACATAGTTAGTTGTTCCAGCATTAAAGAAAGTGTGGCAAAAGTCAGGCACCATGACATTTAATATCATGGCCTCATAATAAATGGCCCAATTGAGCATCATGAACATTTAAACGCTTTTCAGTACGTTTCAGACACGATTTGAACATTTTTGTTTTTAACTTTGAATTTTTAACGTCAAATGTTTTTTTGTGTAATTTTGTCATGTTCTTTTTAAGCTTTCTTTATATTACAAGCAGAGCCTTCGGCTCCCTGCCCTACGTGCGGGGATTGTGCTTCGCAAACTCGCCTACGGCGAGGGCACGTTAGGGTTACCCCTTTTGGGGAGGTCATTCTCCCTCTCCCCCAAAACCACCTCCCCCCCTTTATGCAACTTGGGAGGATACCCCCACCCCCTTGTTGCATAACCTCCCCCATTACCCCCACCCTCCTTTGTTTTGTTGGTTGAAACATTGTGGGTCATTTTTTTTTATTTAAGCAGGAAATGGATGGAAACAGGAAATGGAAGGAATTGTAGGTGTTTTTATAATAGTTTAAGGATACACAAAAAAGATTTGCCTTTTTTATAGGACGCATTTCTCAGACCAGTCCATGATTTGTGTAAGAATGCCTTTTTGTTTTAAACACAAATTTTGCACAAAATTAGCGTTCATCCTACCTTTTGAACAGAGGTTTTTAGGCCAGTGAGAACTTAACATTTAATTTAAGCTCACAAACCACTTACATTCTGAGAGTAGCTTCACAAATTTGGTCTCACTGGCTTTGGATGTGAAGCTCAAAATTTTTATGGCTGTGGTATTTTGTAAATTTATGGACTGACTTGCTTTTCCTCGATTTCACAAACGAGAATAAAATTTTGTAGAAGCGTGGTCTGATTGGATGCACAATATGTTTATACTACAAACAACAAAAATATAAAATAAAAAATTGGGCGGAGCTTAGAATTCTTGATGAATAAGCTCCGCCAAACGTCACGCAAACAAACGACTAACTCAACTGAACAACACTTTGGCCACATAAACTTTCCTCTAAACATTTTTGTATTGAACGAATATGTTTGGTGTTTACATCAAATTATTCGTGAGGGCGTTCTCTATCTCTTGGTATAAAGTACGCTGGTGTAGTTTCTCCTAAAAAAAGGTTATAGCCTTCAGAAGAGTCGTCCGCGAAGTGCTAGTCGGGTCAAAAAGATTTGTATACTTTTGTCTCATGGTCTTATTAGGCAAGTTAATCCTACCTTTCAAGGTAAAAAAAAATGAAAGGCACCGAACAAAACTAGTTAACTTTTGCAAACCAACATCTCGTCAATCACGGGATGGACATTTGAGAAAGTTATTTATGCCTATGTTAAGTGCAATATATGATAGGATTGCACGAACCTTAGAAGGATTTTGTATTTTGCATTATTAGACTGTGGGTGCAACTATCGTTACTAATTAAAAACAAATGAGCTGTGTTTCCATTAATAAATGAGATTCAAATTTGATAATTCTTACATATGCTACACTATAGTGGCTGGCATTCGATATACTGTATAATAATAATAATTTGATATTGGACGAAAACCCTAAATTTTATACTTCATATTAGTGCGTGTGTGTACTGTATATTCTATAAACGAGGGGACGGGCTACCTTTTACTTCTATAATGAAACCTGCCCGATACAATCTGTTTTTTTCATTCCGTTCAATTTAGTATGCCAAACTGTATCACCAATAACAATAAACTGTAAGGTAAAGGTCTTCTGACACATGTGTATGCAAATATTTTATCACGACATTTTAGTTTAGCGTTAGATGAGCAACATTGGGGTTTGGGATCTTAAAAATCAAGTTCTGTTTTATGTTGTTTACTAACAGGAGGGCGATCAGAATCGCTTCTTCATTTATTATAGTTAGATCTAACACTGCACCTTATACACGCGTACAGTACATCGGGAGTGTACTTAAATAGACTACATTTTTCTCTCCTTCCTCTACTGTGCTTAACTGAACAGCAGGAAGTTTTATTTTCATTTTGTGTGTGTGTGTGTGTGTGTGTGTGTGTGTGTGTGTGTGTGTATCCCCTTCACTCAAACTAATCACTGATGTGTTTTGGCAAAACTGCTTTCGACTACTGTATATTACTAAGTTTATAATATATATTTTTAATATATATATATATATATATATATATGTTACGCCCAAACATCGAAATCGCTCAGTGAGCGAAAAAAACAGCCACAACGCGTTGTGGATGCACCTAAGTGACCACACACCGATGTTAGATATTTTTTCGCTTCATGGCCATTCTCAAACAACCACAACGCGTTGTGGACGATTCGGATATGTCCACAACGCGTTGTGAACAAGTTGAAAATTATTGAATGCCCGGTTAGGTTAATTGAATGCCCGGTTAGGTCAACTGTACGCCCTAGACGATTGGTTAGGTTAAGTCGTGATATTTTCGTTAAAACTAACGAAAATATCACGGCTTAACCTAACCAATCGTCAAGGACGTACAATTAACCTAACCGGGCACTCAGTTGAACTAACTGGGCATTCAATTAACCTAACCAGTTGGTTAATTTTTACATTTACGTCTCATTCTAAAGTTGCATAAAATTAATCGAAACCTACGGGAAAATTATTGATAATAATTTTTTAAAGGACTTTTTCCTTTTTCTAGCATATCTGCTTAACTTTGCTTTTTAATCTGAATACGTTGATAATATACGTCGTGTTTTATCATTTCAATATACGTAGTGTTTAAATAGAGTTTGATGAAAGACATCGGTGTGTGGTCGTTTCAAATCGTCCACAACGCGTTGTGGTCATATCCGAATCGTCCACAACGCGTTGCGGTTGTTTGAGAACGGCCATGAAGCGAAAAATATCTAACATCGGTGTGTGGTCACTTAGGTGCATCCACAACGCGTTGAGGCTGTTTTTTTCGCTCACTCAGTGATTTCGATGTTTGGGCGTAACATATATACAGTATGTATGCGTTTTTACTGTTAAATTTTTTTTAAACCTAAATATGTTACTACAGTGCATGATAAATTTTGCTTTTGTCATTTTCCTATGTTGTTAATTATCCCTCAATACTGTTCAAATAACATTGCAAAAATTTATTTCATACCAAAGACAGCTTGTATATACTCTTTGAAGAAGATATCTTTTTAATATGTGAACACATTACCGTATTATAAGATTTAGAATAACTGTATTGGTTCACAGTCACGCTTAGCATTGCATACTCTCTTTTTTTTCTCATATTAACATCATTATATATAAAATTATATAAAACACTAATCAAATAAAGGTGTTATACTGTACTCAGTAGTATAGCGGCAAAAGGGGAGGTGCAGGAATGTTGCAGGTTATTATGTAATGTTGCAAAGGGGGGTGGGGGTTGTTGCAAAGGGGAGGGGTTGTTGCAAAGGGGGAAGGGGGATGTTGCAAGGGGTGGGGGAAATGGGGGGTGGGGGGGAAACTTGGAGGCGGCGTTATCCCCCAAGAGAAAGAAGGAGGAGAGAAAGGAGGAGAGGTGTTCACCTGGCAGGAGCCAAGTGCACATTAAGACTTCCAGCCGGGCTGGCGTTGTTTTATAGGCTCCTAATCAGCCAGTTGGCGTAAATGGCTTGAGTTGCCACATAGCGCCATGTATTCCATTGTATACACTATTATAGACTCCTAATCAGCCAGTTGGCTGGTTGTCAGATACCTCTTTTTATATTATTGCATACATTATTATTATAGACTCCTAATCAGCCAGTTGGCTGGTTGTCAGATACCTCTTTTTAGCAGTATTATTGCATACATTATTATTATATACGCCTAATCAGCCAGTTGGCTGAGTTGCCAGATAGCGCCATGTATTCCATTGTATACACTATTATAGACTCCTAATCAGCCAGTTGGCTGGTTGTCAGATACCTCTTTTTAGCAGTATTATTGCATACATTATTATTATATACGCCTAATCAGCCAGTTGGCTGAGTTGCCAGATAGCGCCATGTATTCCATTGTATACACTATTATAGACTCCTAATCAGCCAGTTGGCTTAGACCTAGCAGTATTGCATACATATTATTATAGACTCCTAATCAGCCAGTTGGCTTAGAAGGCTAAATATTGCAGATACCTGTTGTATACAGAATACCGGTAGTAGAAGGCATAACAATAAACAACATTGCATCATTCTTTTTATTATAAATATATAGAAAATAAATATACATTTGAGGAATATGCGTATAACAGAAATATATACACACAATTATGGATATATATATATATATAAAATAAAATATACATTTCATATACATTTGAGGAATATGCGTATAACAGAAATATATACACATAATTATATATAAAATAAATATACATTTCAAATAAATAATTTCAATATGTACATAACAGAAATATACACACACACACACAATATGGTGATATATAAATAAAATATACATTTCATATACACTTCAATATGTACATAACAGTACAGGAGAAATATCAAGCAAAATATATATATATATATATATATATAAAAATCAATAGAAATATGCGTATAATCAAAATATATAATACAATTCACTTTTTTTTCAAAATACTAAAATCGGTCTTAATCGAGTTTACAATTACATCATTATTGCTCTGCATTACGCAGTCTATGCGGCTTAATAATATTTCACCGCTTAAAGTATAGGGAAACCTGTATTCGATATGAATGGCTTTCATATCGTTCAGTACTATTTTTGTCCCCACTTTACAACCGGTTGGCAAGTCATCTTTAAATACGTCTAGAATACAATCAAAAGCACGCACAAAGAGTTCATCGTTAGCTACATTATTAAACGCAAGTTTATAAGAATGCTTTTCCAATCGAGGGTTTATTTCTACCGACTCGAGCTTTTCAATCGTGAACTCTTCACTCAACATAACGGCAATTGAAATAATCTTCTAAATCGTTACGGCAACTGCGCGTTATATAAAGAAATAGTTCTTCAGGGTGAACGGTGTAGGTGAGCTCAGCCTTGTACCGATCAATTGCTTTGTACCAAAGTTCATGGTATTTCAAAGAGTCTAAACTTTTTAAATAAACATCCAGCACTAGACCATTCTCACCAGTCCTACACTCGGTAAACCCATCGAGCAGAGCAGTGTATGCGTATTCAAGAACTGTATCAAAATAAAGCATATCCGTAACACGCGCGTCTAATATAGGTTTCAGTTTACGGAATCCGACGATTTCAAACATTCTGTCGAGGATGAAACGGTTTCGCGTAGGAATAAGAGCGTTATTATCAGAAGCATTCTTCCACATAGCCTTATATCAATGCACGGCCGATCGTTATTTATACACAACGTACATACAACGGCGTATGAGGGCGCGTCACTAATCTGCTCTCTTCTTGTACCTACGTTAGCAGGTATTTTATAACGATCTTCACACCACTTATCAACTATCACAAAGATTCTATTCATCTCCTCGATACTTAAATAAACCCGTTTGTTTGTCGGTCTACATTCCGTTTCCAGTACATAGCTAATGGTACCGGAATTACGCCTGAACACGCGCAACGATTTCGTCACGGACACATCGTACGAGGCGTTGAGAATGCTGCTCAAAGGAAGTTCCATCGTATTCGAGGAGCGCACGTCTACTCGGTTCAAGCTCTGAGATAACTATGAGCCGTGTGAGGCACAGGCAGGAACGGTTCGACGGGCGGCTGACTCGATGATACGTGAATGGGCATGTTCGTACGACTCGAATTGTTGCACATATTTGTTTTTCCGTTTCGTCACTACCAGCCTACGCACTTTGGATAAGAACTAGGCGCTAATCATCTCCACACTCCGGCGCACTATTTGAGAGGAACATATGCTCATATTTTTCCTTTCTACCCATCAAACGATACTCGTCTCTAAAATCTGTTAAAAACTCACGCATGGCACTAGCCACAACCTCACTATGAACCTCATCATGATATACGTTAATATAGTGATAAAAACACCTAAGATTGTCCATGATCACGAGATTCACATTTTCAGACGTAGGGTATGAGTAATCGACATGGTGTAGCATGACGTAATACCGCTTGTCACACCACCCATCCACAAGGCTCATTATCCATACCTGCTGCTTCTCTTCTGCACGCGTTGTTTCTTTTACTTCACGGTGTATGTGAGACTTTATAAAGTTTAGCCCTGCAGCATACTTCAGCACATCGTCTGTGCAACGAAAGCCTTCAACAGTCTCACCAGAACATCCGTAGAGTATTTGTACATCTTGGAACTTCGCACAATCCAATGTGGTTTTAAAAGAGGCATAGGAGGGGGGAATAGGAAGTTTTTCGGTATCCACCACATCCTCACACTTTACTGAATACCATTTCATAAACGTTGTGCAAGCAATATTAAAGGTAGCCATTTCAATATACGTCTGATCTGAATACACGTCTGATCTCTCGGGCTTACTGCGGTCGACTGACCACGCAGGGACTCCCAGATAGTAGCATGACTCACGCAGTGGGCGGAGCTTAGAACTTTCACCTACACACACACACACACACACACACACACACACACAAAGGAGAAAGTGAAACGCTATTTGATTTATTGAGATATTCATATATTTACAAATACGATTCGAGATATTCAAGTTATATATATATATATTTACAAATAGATACGATTATATACAAGACGTGTGAGTTAGAAGCATCATTGGTATCCAAAGGGTACGGTATCATAGGTGCCAGGTAACTGGTAACGTTTCCTATAGGTGTTACGGCACACCATCGTACCCCTAAGTTCCTTCACGCCTCCCAGCTTCTGCGCCCGAAAATTGTGGGTGCCTACAATTAGTTGGTGAGGTTCCAAACATACTAGATCCTTCAACGACTCAAAGTTAACAACCTCCCGATTCGCATGGTTGAGCGTAATACCCTTTGCCTTCACGATATATTTCATTTCATCCCCTACCCTGACCCGTACCCCATAAGTCTTAGGTCCTGTTGAGATAAAAGAGTCGGCGTATGCGTCGTCCCCATACTCATCCTTGATCTCATCAGTGAGCTCGCCGAGGAACTCCCCAATAGCGGGCATGTAATCACCCTCCCTCTCTGTGAATATCACGCTATCTGTATCGGCATACAATACTCTCCGCCCAAGAGAATGCAATAGACCCCAAAGTTTTATACGGGCGTAGGCTGTTGTGAAGCTCGCCACAGGTATGTTTGTAACCCTTGAGGTATCTGTGGCAAATTCAGTGTTGTTGTACTTTATTACGTAAGTATTACCTACATTCACGATCTCCATGACCTCTTTATCGGGGGCATTGGCATAATCCCAGACATCGCTATAACTTTGTGCCAAATGAATGTTCCCTCTGCCGGTATTCTGCGCAAATTTTCCCCATAGACTGTTTAGACACAATTTTGCACTAAAGCGCTTGCCAGGATTCTTTACAATTTGGACACGATCAAGTTGTATACCTTCGCGGTCGCGGTAACGTTGAATATAGGCAGACTTTTCATCTTCGGTATCAACTCCTCGCGGATACCCTGATGCTTCAACCTTATCCTTCAAAAAGGCGTTTATATATGGTGTGAAAAGGTTGGGGAGCTTCTGAAACCTCCACACCTCGTGTATCTTCAGTATTCTATAACCATGGCGTACGGCTAGGGCCAGCTCAGGACTTGTATATACGCCTCTGATCTTACGCTGGTGGGGTATATGGTTACATTCGCCGTTATCCTCTTCCGCGCACTTCACGCACAGGGGAAACATGAGCTTGTCGTCGATAACGACAGGTAAGATCGGCATCCATAAATTGCGTGGGGGGAGTACGTCTACGAAAGAGAGCCCAAAGTAATGATCATTCAAATTTTTTGAAAATTCATTGATGGATGGTAGGCTAGGCCCCACCAGTTTCTCAGGAGCGCCCACGGGGTACGGATTGCTCTTCATCACGTATGGGTATAAAGAACAGAAATCGTAGTAATGGAGCTTCACGCCCTCCGTAGGTGGGAAGTATAGTCTGAAAGGATTTGTACGTCCTCCAAACAAGCTATCACCACATTTGAGAGGATCCAGCACCATTGAACGCTTGATCGTTTTTATTTCCTCACGGTATACATCGTCTGTCTCCATCCGTGCATCATATTCATGCTCCCACAAGACTTTGTGAGTGAACTGTGATCCTATAAGTTGATCGCGGGTGCGGGTCGATGCAAGACAGTCGGCAGGAGACCTACCGTTGATATCTCCGGTGACTCCGCACTCAGGACGGGGGCATCCATGCCACCAGCAACCGTTAAAGGAGTACACAGTCTTCACACCAGTGACACGGTTTTCACTTAACCCATCAACCCAAAAAACACGTCCATTAATCTTAATGGGTACTTCACCCGTGTTGCGGGCGTGCTTTATGTATACACCTGTTTGTTGCTGCAGGTGTATGAGCCAGTAAATAGCCTTGTGTCCGTAACTGCGGGGGTTGTTTCGGTGAATAATGGCTAAGGTGTCTTTAGGCATGAAGTTATTCTTGAACACCGTAAAACATAATGATGCGATGGTGGTTGCGACTTGCAGTGGATCGCATTTGAAACGGGCTATGTACATACTTCTAAAGGCCTGGAAACATACTCTAAGCACGCGCACATCATTCACGCAATAACGCTCACATTCATCAGCTATATTATAAGGGTTACTTTCATTAAAACTGTCGTAGTATCGATCAAAGTCTTCACGTTCATCCATGCAGTCAAAATAATGTTTGGGGGGTGGTGGGCCTACGTAGTTTAAAGTCTCGCTGGTGAGGAAAGTGTATGGGAAGTATCCTTTGGAAACTTCAGCTGCTACTCCCATCACCTTGGGTAGCTTTGCTAATTTACAAGGTGTGAATAATAAAGTATCTTTAAATTGTACATTGCCTCTTATCTGCATCTGTATTAATTTGTTGCCTCTTTTCAATGGATCACCTGTAAATATCTCAGAGGATTCGTGTTCAAGCAACTCCTTATAAAGGAACTGCGTGTCAAACTTTGCCCCGTTATGGGCGAGAATATACACAGTCATTTTTTTGAACTTGTCGGCTAACTTGACAATATAGGACACAAATAGTTTCACAGGACTATCGCTGACATTCGTTTTAAAAACGTTTGTCCGTTTACCGCATTTGGGGCACTCGTCACATTCGATACCCATACACTCATCACAGATGGTCTGGCTCACAAGTAAATGTGGAATTACCTCTTTGGTTTCAGCGTTCGTATATGTTTCTATATCGTAGTACACAGTTATACAAGGGTTATTTTTAGGCTTAGCATCTTTCATATAACACACATGCTTTACTCCATCCGCCTTATATTCCTCCTGGCATGTAGGACAGTGAATTACGTCGCACTTGTGCTTAAATTTTCCCCAATTATCCATTGTGTGAAACATACCACATTCACAGATTCTCATTTTCCTGCACGTACCAATTGATTTATGGAGATCAAAGCAGCTATTATTGAAAAATGTGCGTCTACACACATCACAGTCTCTCTTCTCAACTACACGGCTTTCACATTTGGTGCTTTTACACTGCTCACATACCATGTGACATTCTTTACAATGTCTCACTATATCATCCGCAAACTCGAGGCACCCCTTACACAAATCATGATGTCTCCCATATTTTCGACTTTTGTCATAACTCGCGTAAAGCCCCCTTATATTACGGATGGGGAGATACGTTGTCCTGACAATCCTAAAATAAGTAGGGGCCTTGTACGATCTCTCACACAGCTTTTAAAAACATACACAGTCCGGCGGCGATCATCCAAACCAAATATAACTATGCGCACATTCATTTCCTGTTCTACCTTTCTCAGCTCTTCAGGACCCATATTACAGTCAAATTCAAGTTCACAGTCTACAGCTAGTTTACGGGCACGCTCAACGATCGTAGGCAGCCAAATTTTTTGAGTCCGTGTATTTTGTACAGTAAACATACGTGCTAAGAGTACTGCTATAAAGCCGCAACCACGATCGACGTTTATATGCCTTCGGTAAATAGTTGGAGAATTGAAGTTAAGAGTGTACGGTATGGCACTATGACCCGCAACACGGAATACACGGTCAATATTTACCGTGAAGTTGTCCATATTGAAGGCTATACTACTTTGGACGGCTTGCATTATACGCCCTAATATATATTCTACATCTTCAGCAGCCAAACGTCTGAACGGTACTATCACCCAATAATCGTCTACATCACCGTCATCTGACCCGAACCCAAAGGACAGACTCGTCCTGACCTCACGCTCGTCGCGATTCTGAAGAGCAAACTCTATAATACGCTCTACTACCCTGCGTATCCCGCGCTCAATTCCATTGCTATACAGGGCTCTAGGGTCGACCCTGACTCTATACCGATTTCTAGTCAAGGCGGGGTGGGGGCTGCGGCGCGCACTAACTCGAACGTAATAACATCCTCAACAGAACGGGGGCGGAATTAGGGTATATTAGGTGCTGCTGATGGGGGCCCTGTTGCGTAGGAGGGTTGGGGATCTATTATTGTAGACTTAACAGAACGGGGGGCGGAATAAGGGGGTATATTAGGTGCTGCTGCTGGGGAGGTTGTTGCGTAAGAGGTTGAGGGTTGGGGGTCTGCTGCAACAGGTACGTATTTCGGCCGCTTTATACCTGATGTGGGGTTCTCATACCTCCGCTTTGGACGTGCAACCTGTATCGCTGGTGAGGGTTCAGGGGAGGAGATCACAACTACACTGTCATCGTCATCCGTAATGATAGGGTGCTCTACCTCATCGTCGGTTCTGTGGGAGAAGAAATATAAGGATCAGCACTCAAAATTTGTAATATTTTGTAAATGACCCACTTAGGAGTGTGACGTGTTAGAAATGGACTCTGTAGAAAAATTCAGATTCACGAGCCCATCCACATGTATTATATCTGGACCTACAGGATGTGGTAAAACTGTGTTTATGCTTAAAATCATTAAAGAAAAGGGCGAGATGTTCTCGAAATTTGTGCATAAAGTTATATGGTGCTATTCGACGTATCAATCAGTGTTCAACGAGTACCAAGATGATATTTTGTTCCACAAAGGTGTATATGACGTTAATTCGCTAAAGGGAACTGAACATACAATCATTGTAATTGACGATCTCATGTTGGAGATGGATAAAACGTTTGCCGAGACATTTACAGTATACTCCCACCATCTTAACATAAGCGTGTTCTTCATCAATCAGAATCTATTTTTCAAAAATAGATACATGCGCGATGTGTCGTTAAATACGCAATATCTAGTCTTATTCGCGCAACGTAGAGATGTATCACAAATTGGGGTATTAGCCAATCAAATGTTCCCGAATCAGCGTAAGGAGTTTTTGGAAGTTTATAAAGAAGCTACAAGCACGCGTTACGGATATTTGCTTTGCGACCTTCATCCGCGAAACACGTTTAGAGTGCTTCTGCGAACGAATATATTTCCAAACGAGCCTGAAACGGTGTATATTCCAGAATGACAAAGAGACTAAAGAAATACCATGAATTAATAAAAATCTATCATCGACTGCCCCGGGCAATGCAGCAGATGTTTATTAAAAATATCGACGCCGACTTTTTAAAATGCATCTGTGAAATCTGTCTTAACGTTATAAATTGCAATGTATCAATGAAAACCCATCAGAAGGCTCGCCTACGCCGCTACAAGAACATAATACGTACACTCGCTCGTAAAAGTCAAACTGTAGCGAAGAAAAAACGAGTTATTGTGCAAACAGGAGGGTCATTTCTCCCCATCTTATTTTCAGTTTTGGGCCCTTTACTGACTAGATTAATATAATGAAGAAAGTGGTAGTGATTCCCCACGAGGTGTACGCTTCACTGCAAAGAGACACGGATCTAGATCCCCGTAAAAGCAGACTTAAAAGAATGGAAAGCGAATTGTTAGCCCTATTAAACAGTGAAAAAACACCTGATGAGAAAAGAATCTTATACCAAGAAGCTCTGCAGAAATTTCTTCACGAGTACGAAAATTATAAGAGCCCTACGGAGATTCCTGTGGTTATTAGGCACAGCACGGGGGACGATGGCGACATAGGACCTGTACCCGACGATACAGCTGATCAACCAAAAAGATTAGCCACACAACATATCGAACATGTATTAAAAATACCCTCCCACTTACATTGAGGAGTAAAGGCTTAAGTCTTTATAATCTATTGAATGAGGATCCCGCCATACAATGGACCGATACAGGGAGATCATTGTGGAAGGATCAAAGGTACAGGGATCGAATATCGTAGACATTGTCCATGATCTGGTGAGAAAGTGGGATAGGCCATCACCATCAGGATGGAAGCATATTAAAGCAAGACTACAACAAATAAATGTCCCTAAAACGTTGATAGGAAATCTGAACAGGTTAAAAGACTTGGAACACGCAACGTCTGTGGCACAATTGAAGACGCCGTCACCCCCTGCGGTAACACCTTTCAAGAGGAGAAAGAAGAGGTTAAACCAACCCTACCCACCTGCCTCTAAAATACGCAAATGGCTAACGTATTAACTAAACGTTATTATGACATTTCTGCCCCATCCTCTTACGGCGGCGTAGATAGACTGCACGTTTACGGAGTAGGAAAAAAAGATGTTGAAAGATTTTTGAGGGAGCAGGACGCTTATACGCTTCATAAGCCTGTGAGAAAAAGGTTTAAAACAGCCAAGACAACGGCTTCCTCGATTGATTCTATTTGGCAAGCAGATTTAACAGACATGCAAAGATATTCTGTGTATAACGATGGTTACCGCTACATTCTATTCATAATAGACGTATTCTCTAGATATCTGTGGCTAGTTCCTCTGAAAAATAAATCACCTGAAACAGTTGCTAAAGCCACCAAAACGCTAATGTTAAAAGAAAACAGGGTTCCTGGCTATTTTTGTACGGATATGGGGAAGGAGTTTATAGGCCGTGCTTTTCAGAATATGTTGACAGAGTTTAATATCAGCTATTACACAACCAATTCTATACATAAGGCTTCTTTAGCTGAAAGAGTTCAGCGCACCATAAAGGAACGCATGCACCGTTATTTTACACATAAAAACACATACAGATTTCTAGACATTCTGGAACCATTGGCATCATCCTACAACCGCTCACACCATCGCACGATTGGGGCAACACCTAACGAAGTTTTAGAAAGAGGTACGCTCCCGAGAAGAGATGGACCACCACCACCACCACCACCACACTCTGTGCGCTTCAAAATCAATGATTATGTAAGGCTGTCGCGTTCGGGGAATAAATTCGCAAAGGGTTTTGAGCAAGGATGGACACGCGAGATTTTTAAAGTTAGGGCTGTGAGACCTAAAGGTGTGATAATGATGTATTACATTGAAGATTTGAATGGGGAAGAAATCTCAGGAGGCTTTTACCGCGAGGAATTGCAGAAAGTTGCGTTTAATTTAGAAAAAAATGTGTTTAAAATTGAGAAAATTTTAGGAAGCAAAGGTTCAGGAAGGAGAAAAATGTACCTGGTGAAATGGCTAGGGTACCCAGAAAGCTTCAACACCTATATAAAAGCTGATGCAATAATGAAGCTTAAATAGTATGCAACATGGCTCCTAACCATTTCTACGTCACACTCCCGTCCTCCTCGTCCCTGTCTGTACACCCTAACAACACGCTAGCCAACTTTGTAACAGAACTCCATGGGCACATTGAATTGGGTCGTGATTCGTATGAGGTGGGGATATGCGAAATTCAGCTGGACACCGTCTTTTTAAATATTGAACATGAAGAAACCGTTTTTACGATTCTTAGAGACATTGACGAGTGTGAAAAAGCTGGGGTAGCTATGGATGAAACTATGCGCATCGCTTGGACTAAGATTGCACGGTATTACAGTACAGAAGTAAGACTAGGGCCGGGTCAATATGGTTCGGCCGAGGATGTTGTGAGAGGCTTAAACGTAAGTTTAAGAAACTCAAACCTTACGAATGATTTAGTATATGAAATCGTAAACAACCCTGCACATACACTAATCCTAAAATCAAAGACTAACAGATGTCTTAAAGAACATAGAAAGTTCAAAATTCTAACCAACGGCCGATATAGCGCAGCCTTCCAAAGAGACACATTTCACGAGACACAGTATAACTTGTCCAGATTAATGTATCAATTGAAGATGGAGAAATTGGCTGAAAGGTCCCCAGACATGTGCTATATTTACAGTAATATAGTGGAGCACCAGTTTGTTGGGGATACCCAGGCACGCCTGCTGCGCATTGCTCACATCCCCAACCATAGAGGAAGGAGTTTGAGTATTACATATGACAGACCCCATTATGTGAATGTCGCAACTAATTTAATAACCAATATCACAATATATATAAGAACGATTGAGGGCGAAAACTTCCCATTCGGTAACGGGAGCTTAACAGTGAAGCTACACTTTCGACGCACTGAGTTATAATGGATAGAAAGCCTTTCACCGTCTATCGAGGGATGCGATACCAGCGCGGTAGTGGACTTGGATCCATTTTTTCATCCATACTACGTACGGCTGTTCCTTTGCTGAAGAGGGGTGCCAGATACCTTGGAAGGAAAGCGCTACAATCAGGCCTTAACACTGCAGAAGACATATTGGCCGGGGCTAAACCTAAAGAAGCCCTAAAAAAACATTTAAAGCGTACACGGAACGAAATCATCAAAGATGCAAAGAGAAAAATGCGTGGTGGCGGGAAGAAGAAGAGGGCCCCCCGGAAGAAGAAGAAGGGTCACGTGGTATTAAACGTAAAAGGCTATCAAAAAAGAAATGCTGTAAGCGAATGAAACCTATGGTTGACCACTTTTTTGACTGATATAAGCTAAGGATATTGATCTCATGAATCATAGTTTGTTTACCACTTGTCGAGAGAGGAGTCACTATTTCGCCATGGCACGCTTCATCCACCCATGTAGTTCACAATGCTGTAAGTCGGAGCTGTCCTTTTTTGAGCTCCCGCCAACCCAAGTTTCTATTGAGCACAGTGACTTTATTACAATTAACCCTTTAAACACAATTAGTTCCCCGAGTGCACCTATAGAATTCGTGATACCCAGCTCAGGTCCTTACTTTTTTGATCCAAGCTGTGTGCACATGTACGCTAAGCTACGTATAGCCCATTCTGATGGAACGGCCTGCGATGACAAATATGCTGTATACCCTGAAACAAACTTTCTGCACGCCATATTCAACCAGTGTGACGTATATTTAAATCAGACCAACATATCGGCAGGCACGGGGTACTATCATCTACGAGCCTATTTGGAAAATGTCCTCAACTTTTCCAAAGAAGCGAAGGCTACCTTTTTAAGTGCGGAGGGATATTATCAAACTAAAGATGAAAATAGTATAAAGGACAAATTTAAAAATTCTAAAAAGAAAATATACGAGTGTTTTGGACGGTTGCACACAGATTTCACTTTCCAGGAGAAGTTGCTTGTGAACGGGGTGGATATGAAAATAAAGCTCACCCGCACGAGTCCTGAGATCTGCTTAAATCTGGATGCGAATCAAGAAGAGGGCGCAAAGTCCGTTGTGGTTCACATTATGGACACATACCTCCGCGTACGGCGAGTGAAATTAAGTTCACCAAAACAACTAGAAATTGAGAAAAATTTACTAAACGCTACAGTGAAATATCCTATTAACAGAGTGCAGATCAAACTATATACGGTTCCTGCAGGGTTGGCATCGAAGCAGATAGAAAACATTGCCCTGGGAAATCTTCCTAAAAGGATATTAATCGGCATGCAGGACCACGCTTCGGTGAATGGAAAATATAAAAAGAGTGCCTTTAAATTCGAGAATTTCGGACTTAAAAATATAACTCTATACGTTAATGGCACTGCTTTGGGTGGAACAATGGGTACGGACTATTCATCAGACGCTGTGTTACCTCTTTGTGCCAGAGCCTATAGTAATCTGACCCATATTGCAGGTGATTGTGATGAGCTTGGTAATGGGGTAACGCAGGAAGAATTCATTGATCAATTTAACCTTTATCCGTTTGACATTACACCTGACTTATCTGCTAGCGTAAATACCCATTTAACACCACAGCAGAGCGGTAACATCTCAGTGCGGCTGGAATTCGCCAAGCCTATAGACGCTCCTATTAGTGTACTAGTATATCTCGAATCGCAAGCCCTAATAGAAGTAGATAGATTTAGAAGCGTTATCACTGACTTTTAAAATGGATGCTAATACACTTCAGAAAGTAATGGAGCGAGTCACACGTTCCAAATTTATCGGCGTGTTTGCGAAGAATGAAACATTGAGTTTGCCAAGTACGCGAGAATGCGGTAGTCTTATTGTGAACACAGACATCATCGGTAATGAAGGGATTCACTGGATCGCTGTCTATTTTAAAAATAGACAGCGCCTGTACTATTTTGATTCACTCGGTACTCAACCCTGGAGTGACCCTATTATTGTAAAATTTCTCGCTCAGTTACATATTCCCGAAGTTGTATGGAACCCATTTCGTATGCAGGGATATTTTACTAATGTTTGCGGAATGTACTGTGTCTCATTTCTCATGCATATGTCAAATGATAAAGAATTTATAAATTTTTTAAATTTATTTGACCCGTGTCACACTCACCGAAACGATGAAATGGTATGCAGACAGATAAAAAACCGTTTTCCAATTGTACGTACTCGTTGTATATTATAATGTTTTTGTTCGTATATTTGTATATTCGTTTATTGTACTGATTTCTTTCATTTAATAAATTTATGAAAATATATTGCGTCTTCTTATCCCAAAAAGATCGAAAAACACTTACATTATTTGACATTGTTGACTGATTAGTATATCATCCGTATTCCCTTCAAAAGATTGTATAACTCGTGTCAAATCCTCATCGGACCTTAAAGGAAAACATATACAGAGTATACAGACAGACAGATCCCCATTATGTGAAGATATCTTTGGTTCGAGGAGTGAACGCCATAAAAATTTCGATTTTAGCATAATGGGGAAATAACATTGATTGACATTTTTGGCGAGTATCTGAAATACTACAACTCTCCGTATATATATAAAATCGAATTATGGACACTTACATTTCTATGGTAGTCCCTTGCGTCGGATTGTAAGGAGCGTCACTGCAAATATCTTCTACGGTTTGCGTCGAAAATAGTTCGCCACAATCAGCAGCATTGAAAAGACTAATTGTGGTTAATGCTGCAGTATCACGTTCTTCATACAAGTCTGGGGAGACGTACAGGTCCATGGTGGAGGATGTGTGACACTGCTGACTGATCAGTATATCATCCGTATTCCCTTCAAAAGATTGTATAACTCGTGTCAAATCCTCATCGGACCTTAAAGGAAAACATATACAGACAGACAGACAGACAGATCTCCATTATGTGAAGATATCTTTGGTTCGATTACCAATTTCGATTTTAGCATGATGGGGAAATAACATTGATTGACATTTTTGACTAGTATCTGACGAAATACTACAACTCTCCGTATATATAAAATCGAATTATGGACACTTACATTTCTATGGTAGTCCCTTGCGTCGGATTGTAAGGAGCGTCACTGCAAATATCTTCTACGGTTTGCGTCGAAAATAGTTCGCCACAATCAGCAGCATTGAAAAGGCTAATTGTGGTTAATGCTGCAGTATCACGTTCTTCATACAAGTCTGGGGAGACGTACAGGTCCATGGTTGATTATTCACTGATGCGAAAATAGCTACTGTTACTCCCAACTGAAAATATCCCCTTTTATATGCACATTCGCCAAGCTCCGCCCAAAAGACCAGATGTCCGTCGTGATTGGCTGCCGATGTAGCTGGGTGGAGCTATGACGTGTACCAATCCGCTATAACGAGACCGGACGAGTAACATATATATAAAATCGAATTATAGGCACTTACATTTCTATGGTAGTCCCTTATATTATATCTTACAAATTATTAGTATTGTTTGAACATAATTGTTAACTTATTTTATAATAAAGAAATTATATCCTAATTATATTTTAAAAAGAACATTCGGTTTCAACGTTAAGCTGTGGTCTAAGGCGGCGTGGCATGAATAAATACTAAAATAAAATTAAATGTTAAAAATCTTTATTCATACGTTATTAAAAGTTAAAAATCTTTATTAATAAAACAGGATAGAAGCATATGAAAGTCAAGGTAAACTATAGTTGCAAATTAGGTTATACGATGTTTTTCGGATATACTACTGCCTCGGGTAAAATGGTCCTGTTATTTTAAATCACGTATTTGAAAGAGTTAATTATTATTGCTACATAGAAAAAATCGTGCATTACGATGTTTTTCGGATATACTACTGCCTCGGGTAAAATGGTCCTGTTATTTTAAATCACGTATTTGTTAATTATTATTGCTACATAGAAAAAATCGTGCATTACGATGTTTTTCGGATATATTCCCATCATTAGCCCAGCGTCTTGACCACTAGGCCTCCTAGGGTACCCATTTATCTACCAACCACTTTCTTTATTGTGTGGAACAGCTGGGCTTTGCTGCGCGCCGGCTGCCGTCGGGTCTCGAACCCTGGGCCGATGGATTCGTAGTCCGCGACGCTAACCACTACACCACCGAGGCGGTATTTGTCATTACTTACTCGGACTATAGTGGATTTAATTATCCCAGAAGAGTTCCATGCACGGTCTGTGTGTGTAGCATATATATATATATATATATATATATATATATATATTGTGTGTACGTTTTTCCCTTGACCTTCGTCAGAATGAACAATTCGGGGGGAAGCTAACCAAAGGTTATCCAAATGGTATATATATATATATATATATATATTATTATTATTATTTCTACAATGAAACGGGGTCGGGCCGAAGAACGGGTGAGAGATCTCCCCCCCCCAATATATATATATATATATATATATATATATATATATATATATATATATCATTATATTTCTATATGACACCATACAAATTACGCGTAAATATTTTCATTGTAGAAGTAATAAGAATGATAAAATTAATATCTGAAGTCAGTGGTGATTTCTGCTCGAATAGCTTGTAGAAGGATAATCTCTCGGCCCGAAAAAGGTCCCTAGAGACCTTTTTCGTTCGAATTCTCCGAAACCAACCTCGCTATAGTGGACTGTGTCTTGGGGAAATCCAACTTTCTTCGTTTCTTTTAATTTCGTTTTTTCATTTTTTTCTTCGCAGGGAATGAGGCTGTATGTTTCATAAGTTTTCATCTCGTTTGGTGGAATTGTATCGTAAATTATCGTATTTCGAATTGTATCGTAAATGATAATTTCGTTTCGTTATTCGTGAGGGCTGAATTATGGATAACTATGTTATTTGTTTCGTTCATCTTCAAGTTTAATGAAGCTGTATTTAAATGAAGTTTCAATTAATTGGTTTTACTGTTATTTAGGAAAATTTATATTGGGAGCAAACGTTACAATAATAAGCTTATGTCGATATAGTTACCCATTGAATTGGAACTCTTTATTCACGTTTGCTATTATTTATTGATTGGTGCATAATTAGTTGGGTAACCCTTAAAATTCGTTTTCTGTCTAACGAAATAGGGTAACTTTGTTAATTCTATTAACGCGTAATGAAAGAGGCGCTTGTGTTATTTTATACGGTTGAATCTTGTATAACCATATAAATATATATATTGTGGTATTTTATATGATTCATTAGTTTATTATATATACAAGTACATTTGGAATAACAGCCGTTATATATGTGTTACACGATTAATGGGACACATTATTTATTGAATGGTGGATAATTAGTTGGGTAACCCTTATAAAAATTCGTTTTCTGTCTAACGAAATAGGGTAACTTTGTAAATTCTATTAACGCGTAATGAAAGAGGCGCTTGTGTTATTTTATACGGTTGAATCTTGTATAACCATATAAATATATATTGTGGTATTTTATATGATTCATTAGTTTATTATATATACAAGTACATTTGGAATAACAGCCGTTATATATGTGTTACACGATTAATGGGACACATGGCGCTATCTGGATTACCTTGCGCTATCTGGCAACTCAGCCAGAATAGAGGATTATAAAAGATCGCGAAGCTGGCGAAGAACCATTCCCCCCTCGGCTCCGGCCGAGTAAGGAGCTCTGCTCCTTCTATTTCAGGCCCTTTGGTAAACACCATAGTGGCCTCTTAGGTTAGGGAAACGAAAATAAATTGGGGGAGAACTCCACTCTGTCCTTCAGGTGTCTCTCTCCCTCCTTCAGCTCTCTCTCTCTCTCTCCTGCATGTATCTTCCTCCTTCAGGCGTCTCTCTCTCTCTCTCTCCTGCATGTTTGCCTCCAGCATGTGTACTGCATGTGTACCTACTGCATGTGTGCGTGTACCTCCAGCATGTGTACTCCTGCATGTATACGTATGTGTGTACCTACTGCATGTGTACCTACTGCATGTGTACCTCCAGCATGTGTACTCCTGCATGTGTACCTATCCTCTCTCCTTCAGGCGTCTCTCCCTCCTACAGGCGTCTCTCTCTTCTTCAGGCGTCTCTCCCTCCTACAGGCATCTCTCTCTCTCTCTCCTTCAGGCGTCTCTCTCACCTTGGCTCAGCCAACTGGCTGATTCTGGCTGATTAGGAGCCTATAAAACAACGCCAGCCCGGCTGGAAGTCTTAGTGTGCACTTGGCTCCTGCCAGGTGAACACCTCTCCTCCTTTCTCTCCTCCTCCTTCTTTCTCTTGGGGGATAACGCCGCCTCCAAGTTTCCCCCACCTCCCTTTCCCCCACCCCCCTTTGCAACATCCCCCTTTGCAACAACCCCCACCCCCCTTTCCCCACCCCCCTTTGCAACAACCCCCACCCCCTTTGCAACATTACATAATAACCTGCAACATTCCTGCACTCTCCCCTTTTGCGGCTATACTACTTACTCTTTAAATTAAAAAGCGTCCCCATATTAATATGCTTTCGTTTGGTCTGAGGGTGCGTTTGTTACAGGGTGCGTTTGTTACGCTTAAAAAAAAAAAAAAAAAAAAAAAAAGATGGAATGATAATTAAACCTTACTTTAACTACTGTTCTATCACGCTTTAACTAAAGCATATAAAAAAAAATTTGCAATACATTAAAATATTACGAGCAAATTCTATATAATTAAATTTATATTATGAATTTTCGTTAAATCTCCCCAAACATTTAATTCAATAATAACGCATAAAACTACGAGTTAAATTAATGTATTTAGTAATTAGCATTTAACATTTGTTTGTATTAAATGTTAAGTAGAATTCTAATAATCAGTAATTACAATAAAACGGCTATTAACTACCTTGTAATTTGTTTAAATCTTGAAAATGAAATTACGATCTTCCTCTTATAAACTTAAGAAAGATTCACTGCATTTGCGGAGCCTTCTCGAACATTGTGGTGAAGAGGCGGGAAGAGCGAAATAAAGCGAATCTTCCGCGATGAGAGCTCCAAATGTTTTCTTCATTAATCATTCAAGAACATTCCATCAAAATTAAATTAGTATAAATTATGATATAACTGTTATTAATTAAGTTTTGTTCTATAATGTTCACACACACACACACACACACACACACACACACACACACACACACACACACACACATATATATATATATATATATATAATATATATATATATATATAATACTGTATATTGGCAATCAATCCCCGATGCGTTCATGAATGGGAATGACGTCATTTGATGTACAATGAACCACTTCTTCGAGGCAGAAATTGATGAGTTGAAATGCCATTTTGTATGAATTTCATCTCACTAGATTTGTATTTATTTATTTATTTATTTATTTTTTATTTTTAAATGAATTTGTTCCATGGGACGTCGTTTCAAAATCGTACTTTTAATTTAGTATTCACTAATTACATTTAAAAGTAATTCCTACTTACCTCATCATCATCATCATTTTAAAATATTAACATTATTTAATATAATAATAAAACAATTAGTAACAGGAGCTCTGGGGATGGTGATCGGGGATGAGTCTGTTGACGACTAATGCCAGCTTGTGACATGCCAGCGTGTGATGCCAGCAATAAAATTATTATTAAAAAAAAAAATTAGACTAACACGAACGTAGATGTAGCTCGTAGCGTAAACTAACCCACTTTTTGTATACTTTACCTACTTTTTTTTCCTTTCTTACCCTCTCCTTATTTGCATGTCTGTAACTCTCTTTACTTGAATGTCTGTAGTTTGCATGGTACGACAGTGAGTTAAGACTGTGTTTGCATGGTTTGTAAGCGTTCTTATTTTACACTTTTTCATCTTTCACCCCTTTCCTATTCTCTTCGACTATTTTTCCGACTTGTCGGCAGTGGCCGGCGGATGATGATGGGGAATCTTTCTTTCTCTTTTTCTGAATGAATTTTAACCCAAGAATGATAGGTTTTGCTACTTACTTAACCCCTTATTCTCCTCTTTTAACCCCTCCTCTTTCCTTTCTCTCGGGTTAACCTTAGAGTGGATCTTAGGGTCTTTGTTAGCCTTAGCTTCTGTAGATCTGTAGATCATAATGACCAAATTTACTTATTGTAATTGTGAAAAAACTACACGAAAATGAAGTCCAGCATCAAAATATAAAGGACATCGCTAATCCCTCGTAAATTACTTCTCCATCTTGGCAAATATCGTCCGCTCGGTATATGAGGATGCAATGAAGCTTTAAAAATTTCGTCCAAAAATTAATAAAAAAAAATCTATAAGTAAATATGATTTTAATAAGGGATGAAACAATGAATAGAGAGTCAATAGAAAAATATATATATAGACTGCAAAAAAGAGGAATAACAATAGTATAAACGACAAAAGGAGGTTCGTCTCAAAATAAAACGGAGGAAAGAAATAATAAAAAAAAATCTCTCAAAAACAAAACGAAATGATACCGTAGGATATGAAATGAAAAATTAACAAAACATATCATGGAAGTAACAGAACGAAATAAATGAGTTCCATTAAAACTACAAAAGTTGCAGGAAAAAGAGTTTAAGAACGAAAATAATGATAACAGAATAAAGTTATAACAGAAATGCGGCAAAATGGAGGAAGAACGCGAAAGAAACACTGCCAAAATGAAAACCTAAAATCACAGCCGTTTAATGTAGGACGAAAAATAAAACCTATTTAACCTTAATGTTTAACACGCTCCACTCGTATATCATTTTGAACGCAAAAATGGCTCGCTGTTGCCTATTTTAAAAGAGTTCGATATTTTTAAAGGAAAAAAAATTTTAACTTTGCATATTTCTGTGGAAATAAATTTCCCTTAATATGTTTAAGCTTTTTCCTTGTTTTAAAACACTTTATTTCATTTCAACTATACATATATAATATATATATAATATATATATATATATATATATATATAACTTTTAAGTAAGGCAGAAAATGTTAATTTTTTTTTTATGAGGACAACTTAACACCTGCTTATTTTATAGTATTTTTGTGTTCAGTTTTAGAAAATTTTGTTTAATTACGGAAATAAGCGAAAAGGTCTGTTTATATTTACTTTGAACAATATTTTTTTTGCATTAAAAAGTGTTGAATTATTTATACATCAAAAAACATTCGCAAAAGTAAGAAACGCGACAGTTAAATTAGCGACTCCAAATTATTTATAACTTTGCACAAAAATCACTAAGAAGAAACTGTACAAAATTCTTTATTATTTTCATCTCGATTTTGCCCAAAAGATCCAAACGAAACGAGAATTGTTTTGAAATCTAAAATGTAGCTGAGGTACTTACACGTTCATTAAATCGTTTTAGGAATTATATATATATATATATATTATATATATATATATATATATAACATTTATTCATAACACAAATATTGAGCTGTTTAATTTTGTTTTTGAACTGATGCTATATACTGGTACATCTTTTAGCTTTATAGCTCCACGGTAACCTTTACAATATAGGATGACAATCCCGCATAATAAAGACGTATGATGCAGTCGTAAAGGCATGATTTTTTTAATAAGAGTGAAACAAAGTGCTAATACTGAAATGAAACGATATCATTTAGCGCTGCATGCACGCATGAACGACGCAATCGCTCTCAGATGCTGTCCCCGAATCTAATAAAAGGAGGTCTCTTCCTTTCTATTGCGCGACTTCTTCTTGTCTGTTCCTTACAGCCGAAAGCGTCCGTTTCAGACTGCCTGAGAAGGTCTTCTTATCCTCTCAGTGATGGAACGAGTCTTTTTCGAGTTAACTACCTCTCATCGGCCTGTGTCAGACAGACGACAGCGGAGGAACATTTGCATAAACAGTCTCAATGCTTGTCTCTATTCTGTTTCAGTAATCTGAAGAAGGTTATATTGGCTCTAAAATGACTATTTAAATGCTAGTGAGAAATTCTCTATCGACTCTTTTAGTATCTGGTCATCAATTTCTGACTTTTTTAACTTCACTCACAATTTTTATTGTTTTACGGTTTAAAAAGATTTCGTCCACATTTTAAAGGAAAAATGCGAATTACTTTTTTACTTTTCAAACTTTCGCCTTTTTTTTTTTATTGACTTTCCACTTTATTTGTTTATTTCTGTTTTAATTGCTAATGTTATTATTGTTGTTGTTAGTGTTGGTTTTGTTGTTAGCGAGCGTTTAGTCTTAATAAAATGACATTTTAACTTTAGTTTATTTTGCAATGATATATTTGTGCGTGGTGTGTGTGTGTGTGTGTGTGTGTGGTGTGTGTGTGTGTGTGTGTTTGCGTGCGTGTGTGCGCGTGTGTGTGTGTGTGTGCGCGTGTGTGTGTGCGCGCGTGTGTGCAAATGATTCTAGTCTTATAGTAAATCAACGTAGCTAAATTCAATTTAAAAGCCTCCTTATTTTCGAAAAGTATATACTGAATATTTATAAGTATACTTCAACTGTGTGGAATTTGGTTTTCCTTCAAAGGAAATTCCCCTCATATCCGAAGAGGGAAAAAGAGTTATTGTATTTACGAAGTAACGTACTTATCTCGCTTTATCAAGTGATTCGAGGCGCGCCGAACATATCTTCTTAAATTATGCATGCATATCATATCTAAGTTCTGCCTTTCTAGTCTAAGCTCTCACTGCCTCTCGATCCAGCATTTTATTCGAACCTTCCACCACTTCTTTTCTCTATGCCTTTTCTACGCCATCTTATTGCAACTTTGTTCGATGGAAAAAGTTGTCAAAATATTTCATTAAAAGTTGTGGGAAATTCCTCTCATCCGTGGTCAACTCTCACACCTCGTTTCTCGTTCGGTTCGTCCGCCATTTTCGTCCTTTGCTTTCTTCTCCAATTTATTTTGATGATTCTCTGCTCCCAAATTTAGGTAAGAGTAAGATTGAAATACCGTTTCATTTGCTCTTCACGTGATGGTATTGCTCGCTTATTCCTTATTTTATATCTTCTTATGCATATACTGAGAGAATAGTAAAGTGTTTGCCAAGTAATTTCGTCTATGGTGTCAATATATATAATATTGGTTTAGGGAATTTCAATTAAACGCCAGTCATTGTTGTCAAATATTGGAAGGTTTAGTGTCTGAAAAACTAAGATTCATGAAGTCTTTCGTTTTATATGCAAGAACGGAGACTTCAAAAGAATTTTTGAATATGAAAGAAAAAAGTTTTTATATTATTATTATTATTATTATTATTATTATTATTATTTCATTTCAAGAATGATGAATGGTGGTAAGTTAAGTTTTTGGAATCTCAAAGCAAACAACCTAAAATAAATCTTTTACTAGAAATAAAGCTGAATTTCGGACTTTCCTAACAAGCAAAATCAACACTTTCATTATAGAATTACGAGCATATACAGTGTCTTTTAAGGTGCAAGAAACCTCTTCTGTCTCGAGTTGGATTCCGTTTATTTACTGAATGTCTTAATCTGATTGTTTTTATTTCCTCTTTCTCGTTTCGTGAATTTTGTTTATCGTACAAATAGATGAAGCTTTATACTATTCATTTTCAGGGTAAGCACGAGACATTTTGACATTTAATTAATGAAGAAACTGATTCCATCATTTCTGAGAAAAAATCTTTAAAATGATATCAAGAATGGGTAATTCTCATAAACTGTGTCAGTGATTTTTAGAAAAACTGAAGCCGCGTAAACATAAAAGAAAAGTAGGACGATACGATAAAGATGTATATAATTAGAGAAGTTTTATCGTTCATTTACTTTACTATAGCTAATAGTACAAGTAATTTGTGTGCTGGTGTTATATATGACTAGTATCAGTTGTAAAGGATAATGTTTTATTCTGTTCAGCGTGAGTTAGTTTTGTTAAAATTAATTTTTGGTACTAGACTGAAAGTTAGAAAATATAAAGTTTGGGTGCCATATCTCGTAGGAGAGTTTACACTGGATGAATTCAGATGGACTCCAAAGCATTCTTTTATTATATTTTTTGACAGGGAAATCATCCTCTTTTTCTCTCTCTCTCTCTCTCTCTCTCTCTCTCTCTCTCTCTCTCTCTCTCGTGGTAGCAAAACACCGCGAAATATGAACTTGTTACATGAACACCTTTCACGGTGGGAGACCCAAATTGAAACTCAGCGACATTCGAAGAGTTAACAGACACATACACTTGAGCGACATCCAATTACAGAAAACACGCTCACGCACTTGCCTGCTTTGTTGATATGTCTAAGAATATAGTAGAAAAATATTTTGTAGAAACATAATTTCATAACAAAAAAAATACTTTTAAAAAGATGCATGGCATGGATTAGGTGAGGTAGAATTGCGTTTCTGCCGTCACGATTTCTTTTTTCTCTTCTTTCTATTGGTGGTTGGATGCACGTGACGGGTGAGGGCATGGTGTGGAATAACTGATTTATGTTCTTAATTCGTCTCCATCCCTTTCCTGTAGAAGCATTTTATCACTTGCCAGCGTGATGGCTTTGCACGTAAATGGGTGTGGACATGGAGAGTTTAACATTTAACTCTCTCTAATCCTTTGGGCCTAGCCTGAAGTGGGTCATGGGATCTTCATTGGACCGATACTTCGGTAAATAGAGCTGTAACTATTCTGTATAAAATTAAAACCATATGTTCGAGGTTTCTGTGACGATACCAAGTAGTTGATACAAGATCAGCACAAATATATTATTAGTTAGTTTATATAATAGTGCTATCCAGTGTACGATTTCTATGTGTGCATAGCATAATTGTAGATCTAGCTTATATATTCTCTTCTTTCCTGTAAATTTTCCTTGGCTACTTTTAAAAGGTAAAGGTATTTTCTTCAACCCTTTTTCGTATCCGCCTCTGGCGGGAGGGAGCGGAGAGAGCCTTATAGTTTTCTACCCATTTTTCTACTACTGCTGGAATAGTTAAAAATGAACTACTTTAATAATAGGAACCTCTCTGAGTGGACCGAAAGGTTTTTGGGGCTTCCTCTTGTCCTTGTAACTCTCTCTCTCTCTCTCTCTCTCTCTCTCTCTCTCTCTCTCTCTCTCTCTCTCTTAATCAATTTTTTTACACACACACTGTTTTTCAAAGCACCGCTTCACCTGTACATTTATTCAAGGTACTAGCAGTTCGAAGCCTTATTGCCAAATATATAGACTATAGAGGGTCATCACCACTGAAAGCAAAAATGCTTCGCATTATCATAACTCGATAAACAGTCTAATCCATAGTCATTCCCTTTCTCGTGTCGTTAGTTGTATTGCAACCACTCCTAGTTAGAGAGTAGGTGCGAGTGCAAGATTCAGCAAGAGCAATATGCACTGTAATAGACACTAATTTAATTAGGGTCCTCTTTAGGCTGTAGGCCTTAATGTAATTAATAATTTAAGCAATTAATGTTGAGGTCATCAGTTGATTTTTCAATGAACACAAGGAGGCTTTTCCTTTAATTAAACAAAACAAATAAATGTTACAGGATTAATAACAAATGTTATTGAATGTTGAGAATTAAAGATTAATTACACAGAGGACAGTGATTAAATGGTAGTAAGATGCAATTATTAGGATGATAAAATACGGTACATAAACAATAATAGGCCTACATACGGTATTATGTTAAAGTTACACAAAAATACGAGTCCGATACGCTGCACCTGAGAAATACTTTCGAGAGCTTATTCGGTTTGAGTGAGAGTTTCTACAAATGGTATCGGCTGTGTGGTACAGAGGCCTAATGCGACATTGCAAGAACACTGGAGGCTAAGTGAGTTAGACCTATGCACAGAAGATACAGAACACTGAACACTGTTTTTAGTTATGCTAGGCTGTAGAACGCGAGAGCATCTAAGCAAAAATATATCTGCCACAGAGCCTGATGGTGGACTAAATTAAAGTAGGCGCAGTATAAGTAAGGGCCTACTTACGGTAACACTTTCACTAAGATTTAATAGGCGGTGAGTGAGAGACTATTCGACGAGATGCTTTCAATGTTGTAAGTGCTGGCGGACGGAATTCAAAATTAAACTGTTAAAACCTTGAAGCATAAAAAATCGTTAGCATTTCCTAAGTTTCTTACGAACTGGTAGATGACCTCTGGTGGCCAAACTTCGGCGAAGACCCATCAAAGGCATCCTTTGATTACAGTTGACGTAGGTGTAAGCGAGAACCTTCGTCAGCGTTCTAGAACACTTGTAAATCTTGTAAGAGTAAACAAAAAACTCAAACTCCGAAGACGAAAACAAGAAGGCTTTGACTAAAAACTAACGCAGATGTCAGCAGAAAAGAAATTTCTCCTGGCGTGTAGAAGTGTTTCGATAAATTCCAGGCCCCAAATTTGAGATTAGCACTGTAGTTTTTTATTTTAATCTATCCTTAATAGGAAGATTCTTAGACATCTCGCTTCTCACAATCTTCTGTCAGATCATCAGTATGGGTTCCGCAGGGGACGCTCTACTGGCGATCTTCTTGCATACCTCTCTGACTCTTCGACCCACTTTTTGTTATACTCTTCATTTTTTTTTTTCTTTTCTTATCCTCTCTTTACTTGCATGTCTGTAGTTTGCATGGTATGACAGTGTTTGAGTTAAGACTGTGTTGGAATGGTTTGTAAGCGTTCTTATTTACTTCTTTTCATCTTTCACCCCTTTCCTATTTTCTTCGACTATTTTTCCGACTTGTCGGCAGTGGCCGGCAGATGATGATGGTGAGTCTTTTTCGCTTTTTCTGAATGAATATTAACCCACGAATGATAGGTTTTGCTACTTACTTAACCCCTTATTCTGCTCTTTTAACCCCCTACACTTTCCTTTCTCTTGGGCTAACCTTAGAGTGGATCTTAGGGTTTTTGTTAGCCTTAGCTTCTGTAGATCTGTAGATCCTCTTTTCGGGATGACATATGACTATAGTGACTATCTTTCGGCAAAGTTCTGATTGTGCAAATTCTAGCCTAAGTTAGGCCTGGACAGGTTGAGCATAATTTGAGTCAAGGTCTCAGGGTAGAAAGTTTGGTCGCCCATTTGCGAAACTTGGCCGCTAGTCTGTGGTTGTTTTGGGGCCTACATTTGGTTTTATTGTCCGTAGACGAAGGTTGCAGACTTCAGTGCGCCAATTACTTGGGTAGAAAATTTGGTATCCCAGACTGGTGGTGGTCAGTATCCCAACCAGGCAATTCAATTTATTTGACAAAAGGTAAATTTTGAGTTTGGTCAGTTTTGTTAAGTATTTTGCCAATTCAGCTTATTTGGCATTGAGCCCAGTTCTTTGTTTGCATTGAAGATGAGTGCAGCTGAATTGAACAAGTTTAAAAAAAAAGGGCTTACAAAGGTCTAATTACAAAGGTCATTGCCACTGTAGATTCTACAATGGAGCAAGAGGATTTAAGATTAGTGACTACGTAGCTTTCTATATTAGAAACTAAAAAGGTTTCTCTAAGCGAAGTAAATGTTAAGATTAAGGCTCTTATAGAAGAGGATGAAATGGGAAATGAAATAATTTACTTTGAAGAGATTATTGATGACATAATTAAAGCATGCCACAAAGCAAAAGAGTTTAGCAGCTCAGTACAGTTAGAGACCAGGACTAATAATGAAACGCAGCCCTCAACAACAACAATGTTTGAGGTTCATTAAGGTTAACAGATCTGCAGTTCAATTACCGAGGCTTATACTCAAAACATTTTCTGGGAGTATTCAGGAATGGCAAGGATGGGCAGACAGTTTTCAATCAACAGTTCATTCTAGTCAAGTGTTAAGTGCTATGGAGAAGTTTAATTATTTGCAGTCCCTCTTGGCAGGGGAGGCAGCAAAGACAATAGCAGGATTAGCATTAACAGAGGCTAATTATAATATGGCTTGGAATATATTAAAGAAACGGTTTGTAAGCCAGAGATCTTAATTAAAAGCCACCTCCGTGAACTTTTAGCTATACCTCCTGTTAATAATCCTAATAGTGTCAAGGAGTTGCGGCAGTTATATGATGAATTTGAAGTTAGAACTAGGTTCCTGTACAACTTGGGTGTAGGATTGAAAAGGTATGGTGTAATGTTGGTCACTATACTGGACACTAAATTGCCTAGCTCAATTTTGCTTGAATTAAGTAGGGGACACTCTACACAACATGTGTACATCTCCATTCAGCAGATGTTAAGCCTTTTAGGCACAGAATTAACAAGAAGAGATGGAATTGAGTTTGCGCAGTTGGATGTTAAACAAGGGGACAAAGGCAGGCAAAGCACCAAAGTTTCTACAAAAAGGAATAGCCCAGGTACAGTGTCAGCTCTACATGCATCCTCTGAGAATAAATTAAAGGGAATCAAGGAATGCATATTTTGCGAAGGCAACCACAAGTCATATAAATGTGAAACGGCTGAGGCTTTACCTGTTGAGGAGAGAAAGGATAGGGTAACTAAGTCCACAGCATGTTTTAAATGGTGGTTTTTGAAAGGTTACAGAGCAAGGTTTTGTAAGTTTAAAATTTTGTGCAAAAAATGCCATGGTCGGCATCACCCATTATTGTGTGAAAACACTCATAGTAGGCCTACCCAGAAGTAGAGACATCAGTGGCACATGCCACTGCTATGAAGGGGAGTAAGAGTAAAGGGGGGTTATTACAAACAGCTGCAGCATTATTAATTGGTAATGATGGAGAAGCTACTGTAAGAGTGTTGTTTGATAGTGGTAGCCAGTGTAGCTTTATTAAGACCAGAATTTCCAGAATTTGAATTTGAAGTTTAAAGAACTTAAGAGGGAAAATTAAGAATTTTGGGTTTGGGGGTTCAGTTCAAAACCGAACCAAAGTTAAGAAGGTAGACGTTCTGGTTAAGGAGTTGTTACCGCAAAGTCCCACTATCAAGGTCCAAGCTGTAGAGATTGAGGAACTTTGTGCTCCAGTCACTACTTGTTTAGCTATGACATGTGTCCAAGAATTGCAAGTTAAAGGAATTAATTTAGGCAATAATAAGTTTGAAGGAACAGAAGATATTAGTCTTTTGATTGGAGCTGACTATTATTGGGACTTCATCACTGGCAACATTGTCCGCACATCTCAAGGTCCTATAGCTATTGAAAGCAAGTTAGGCTGGATGCTACATGGTAGCTATTGCAATGAAATGGAGGTTAAAGCTCTTTTTGTTAAGATTGAGGAGAACAGCCATGGTTTGGAAAGGCATTTGGAAGCCTTTTGGGAACTTGAATCCTTTGGCATAAAGGACAAATAGGAGAAGCAGGCAAGTACGGTGAACAGGGAGGTTTTAGAGCAATTTGACAAAGGTATTGGGTTTAGAGATGGTTGCTACGAAGATGGCCTCCCTTGGAAGGATTCTTGCAAACCCAGTTCAAACCTTCAGCTAGCTAATAGGAGGTTGGAGACTTCATTGCACAGGCTAAGAAAACATGAGGAGTTGTTAAATGAATACAATGAGGCCATCCTAAGCTATGTGAAGGAGGGCTATGCTGAAAGGGTGCAAGGTGAGCTGGTGAACCAGGGGGCACATTATGTGCCACACCATGCAGTGGTACAGCGAGACAAAACTACCACCAAACTGAGGGTTGTTTTTGATGGCTCAGTCAAGGACAAAGATGGCGTGTCCTTGAATGACTGTTTGGATGCTGGTCCAAATTTAAATGCAGATGTATTTTCTTTGTTACTGAGATTCAGGTTTGGTAGAGTAGCACTCACTGCAGATGTGAAGCAAACATTTTTGAGGATAAAGTTAAAACCAGAGGACAAAGCTGCAGTAAGGTATCTGTGGGTGGATACGAAAAACTTGTTGAAAAATGAACCCAAGGTTCAAGCATATATGTAGAATGAAGTCAGTGTTGTTTGGCCTCATCTCTAGTCCATTTCTTTTGGCAGCTACTATGCAGTACCACTTTAAGAAATATTCTGAAGTCTATCCTAATACTATTGAACGCATAAGAATACTAGAGCTATAATGAGGGAGGCTGGCATGGGGCTTAGAAAATGGCAGACCAATCATTCTCAGTTACAACAGTTTATGAGTCAGGCCTGTGTAGGACCTGATGCAGCAGAACGTATTGAGGATTCTGGTATTAAGGAGTTGTGGGTAATAGACACAAAGGTGCTAGGCATAATTTGGCAGTAAGGAGAGGATTTGTTTACCTTCAATGGGAAATCTTTAGTAGAGCTGGCTGATAATGAGACAAGGTGGACAAAACGTACAGCTCTTAGTTTGGCTTCGAAGGTCTTTGATCCTCTTGGATTCCTGGCTCCATTTGTAATACAGTCAAAAATTTGGTTTCAGAGCCTCTGGGAAATTGGACTTGGTTGGGACCAGGAGTTACCCGATCATATGGTGGTAAGGTGGAAATATTGGTTCAAAGTATTGGCACATCTTGGAGAAATGGTACTTTGGAGAGTTGAACAATAGTCCAGATAATTTGGAGTTGCACATCTTTTGTGATGTAAGTGAGGAAACCTATGCTTTCTATTCCAAGGTTGGAATTGATGGGTGCAATCATTGCTAGTCGGCTCGCAGTTATAGTGCAAAACTCTTTGGGCCTTTAGGAAATTCAAAGCTATTACTGGACAGACTCCACTAAAGTTTGGCACTGGTTAAGAAGCCAGGCCAGGAAATGGAAACCATTTGTTGCCAATAGGGTGGAGGCAATTCAAGCGCACACAGATCCAAAGTAATGGAAGCATTGTCCAAACACCCAAAACCCAGCTGATTTACCAACACGAGGAATTTCAGTAAAAGATCTTGCGCAGTCAAGTTTGAGGTGGAATGGGCCAGAGCGGCTAAAACTTGGAAGTGAAAATTGGCCTTCTAATCAACCTATTGAGGAGAACACCAGGCTGAAGAAGAATGGGTGAGTGAGATTAGAAAATGCACTGTGAACAGCTGTCAAGTTATGGAGCAGGACTCCATATTGAGGCTTGAGAACATTAGCAGTCTGTAAAGGTTGTTAAGAGTGACAACATGGGTATATAGATTTACAGATAACATTAAGGGAGCAACAAGATGGGAAGGAATTCTGAACAGTAAGGAGATTCGGCAAGCCAGGCACTAGTGGTTGGTTTATGTGCAGAAGGAAAAATTTGGTGAAGAGAGAAAATTGTTCACCAGCAGTCCGTTACAGGTTCTACCAACACATTCTTCTCTCAAAGGTTTGGATGTGTTTTTGGATCAGGATTTATTGAGAGTCGGAGGTAGACTGCAGTTTTCTGGGCTTCCAGAGGAGAAAAGACATCCAATTTTGCTACCTTCTCGGGGCCACTTTGTGGCACTTTTGATCCTGGATACGCATGATAAGTTGTTACATGCTGGAGTTAAAGAAGTGATAATAGAGATCAGACAGCAGTTTTGGATTCCTAAAATTAGACAAGTAGTAAAAAAGGTCTTGCATAGATGTGTGGTTTGCAAGTGTTGGAGTGCAAAGCCTTATCATGAAGAGGTGGCTCCACTTCCAAGAGAACGGTGTTTCTATACTTCCCCATTTGATGTAGTTGGAGTAGACGTTGCGGGTCCAGTCTATGTGTATGAGCAAGGGGAGTCCAACAAAGGTTATATATGTCTTTTCACATGTGCTACCACCAGAGCAATCCATTTGGAGTTGGTAGCAACTTAAGTAGTGATGTATTTCTTTTGTCCTTTAAAAGGTTTGTGAACAGAAGGGGTTTCCCAAATAAAATCATATCTGATGATGCAAAAACCTTTAAAAAGGCTGCAAAGGAACTCCAAGAAGTTTGGTCCTTGCTGAAAGAGGAGGGATTCAATCCTACTTTTCACACGATTGGGTACAGCCGGAGTTTATTGTCGAGAGAGCACCACGGTGTGGAGGATTTTGGGAAAGGCTAGTGAGAAGTGTAAAGTGTCCATTAAAGAAACTTTTAGCTAATGCTCATTTGAGCAAAGAAGAATTCTGCACTGTTTTGTGTGAAGTAGAAGCAATGGTGAACAGCAGGCCCATCACCTTTGTTTATAACAGTATGCAGGATGCAGAGCCATTGACGCCAAATCACTTTCTCTGTGGTAAATGATTAACATCAAGCCCCACTTTGCCAGTAGACTTATAGCCTATCCAGAGCAGTCAAGAAGAGCTAAACAGAAAGTTCAAGTACCTTGAAGAGCTATAAGATCAGTTATGGAAGAGGTGGCAGATGGAATACTTGACAGAACTTAATTATTACCCATCAGGCAATGTAAAGGGCTCCAACGCAAATTGTATCAAGGTGGAAGAAGTGGTAATGATTGGGGACGAAAGACCAAGGCAATGCTGGAAGCGTGGCATAATTGAAGAGTTGTTTGTCGGCAAAGACAATTTAGTTAGGTCTGCACTGGTAAAGACTTCAGGAGGAAAATTAAAGAGACCTATGCAAACACTCTATGCTTTAGAAATCAATAAAAACACAGATAGTCAAGATGAGGCATTTGGGTTACACCCTTATGGAGAAGGCTTGGCTAAACTTGCAGAAGGTAATGACAGCAATGCCTCTTCTGTGGGGAGTGTTAGAAAATCTAGAAGAGGAAGAGCCATTGTTGTCCAAAAGCGATATGACGACTAAGCTGATTAATGCAGCATTGCTTGTATATATTAAGTTAAGGTGTATATATATATCCACCTCATAGTTGTAAGGTTAGTGAAAAATTCATTTAATTTAGAGCTCGCAATTTTGGGCTCTTGTGGTATCATTGTATGGGTGCTCTTATGGCATCATGTTTTGGGGCACTGGCGCGTCCTTTCTACTCGTTTGTTGAATGCGGCCCTTACAGGGCGTGGTCTTATAGAAAGCTTTCTTGCAATTCAATTTGGTTGTTTAGATACAGGTTTGTTGCATCGTGCAATGCTGCAGGTTGTGTTGATGTTGCAAGGTTTAGAAAGAACAACATAAATAGTTCCCCTTTTGTTTTTTCCTTAATTTTATGCTACCGAGGCCTAAAGTAGGTCCACATCGGAGTTAGCAACCCTGAGGTAGGACCTAATAGGACCTTCAAGTCCGTAAGTTGGTTTTGGTCTAGCTTAACTTAGACAGGGCCGGATTAAGGCCAACTGATGCCCTAAGCACAGCCCAACAATGGTTCCCCCTCGACCCTTCCATTGTCTAACTGACAAGACATTAAGACTCAATAAGTGCTGAATGTGAAATAATAGATTAAAAATTCAGTTTTCTTCCAGGCCATCCCCCAGGCCAGACCCCACAACTACAGGGTGGGCCGTAAGTTTCCATACATAGGAAAAATTAAACGTTTGTTTTTATGTTTCAGATACCCTAAGAATATGCGTTTGACGAAAGAGCAACGAATTGAAATCATACTGATGGCTGGGTCGGGAAGCAGTCGCATGGTTGCAATGAACTTTAACAGACAACATGGAACGAACATCACACACGACACTGTGGCAAAACTTATTAACAAGTTTCAGAAAACTGGAAATGTTGCAGATCAACCGCGAAGTGGTCCAAGACGTACAGCCACCGATGAAGACACAACAGCTACGATACTTACAGCGCTTACACGGAGTCCCAGAAAAAGTACGCGACGGTTGTCTGCAGAAAGTGGTGTCAGCAGATCGAGTATCAGGCGCATTTTGAAAGCAAACAAATGGCATCCATACAAATTGCATATGGCACAGCATTTGAGTGAAGACGACCCGGATAGACGGATGGAATTCTGTGAATGGGCATTAACCAAAGTGAACGAGGATGCAAACTTTTCAACTAAGATCTTGTTTACTGATGAAGCAAATTTTTACGTCAATGGAGAGGTTAATCGGCAAAACATACGTTATTGGAGTAATGCTAACCCTAACTGGCTGAGTCCGACGAAGATGCAAGGTGCCGGTAAAGTGATGGTGTGGGCCGGGATATGGGGTGACAGAATTATTGGACCAATTTTTGTCAGTGGAAATCTTAATGCCGAAAGGTATCTTAACATGTTGCAAGAAGAGATTTTCCCATCCCTGCTAAACGAGGAAGGTAACTTCCCAGTTTACTTCCAGCAAGATGGAGCTCCACCTCATTATGGTCTTCACGTGCGTCGGTATTTGGATCAGCAGTTTCCGGATGCTTGGATTGGTCGGCGTGGTCCTGTGGAGTGGCCTCCCAGATCCCCAGATCTCACCCCCCTTGATTTCTATCTTTGGGGGCACTTGAAGGCCATGGTGTATCAGGAAAAGATACGAGACATAAATCATCTAAAGGAACGTATCACCAACGCCATTACAAGCATAACGTCAACTGTGCTAATGCGTGTTCATCAACAGTGGGGAACACGTATTGAAATGTGTTTTCAAAACAATGGCAACCATGTAGAGCATATTATATAAATAAAAATGGTTGTCCATAAAAAAATGTTTATTTTTCCTATGTATGGAAACTTACGGCCCACCCTGTATATTAAATATAACCTGTTTTTTAATTTTATTTATTTAACACTAAATAGCAGTAAGCAATATAAGCAAATTATTTACTTATAACTAGGGCAACAGGAAAAATGCAAATTTTCAACACTTTTTTATTCATTTTTTAAAAAACTGTTATAAGGGAAAAATGCAAATACAAAAATTTATTGAAAACGATTCTTTCTACAGAAATCGATGTTGGTGGTCAATTTTGAAAGAAGAAATTCTAATGAAGAAATATCATTATTTGTACGAAACAAAACATCTTTTATTCCATTGCTTTCTAACCTTGAAGATACATAGCATTTCAACATACATGGATCAAAAGATGCAACATAATGCTTATTGTTGCCTACTTATAACTTTATTTATACTTTAAAAAGTTTTCTCTGTGGTGCCCCCTTCCCTTGGTGGCCTAAGCACGTGCTTATTTTGCTTAATGGTTAATCCAGGCCTAGTTCAATGCTCAGCTGGGATTCTGAACCCAATCAAAATAAATAAAACAACACCTACTCTCTCGCTTTTGTTTATCAATGCTTTTTTAAGTCGCACTTCCTGTCCTATTCAGTCCTATGCGGATGATTCCACCCGTCACTTCTCCACTCGCTTCACAAAGCGTCCTTCTGAACAGTCACTCCATGCTTCGCATGAAACGGCTATGGTGCACCTGACCTCTGATCTTTCTACTGTCTATTAGAGAAAACCTTCAATGCCTCAAAAACTCAATTCTTTCAACCGTCTACTCGTCACAATCTTCCATACGACTGTCCCCTTATCTTCAATAATACACAGCTCAATCTTTCTCTTCTCTTAACATTTTTGATGTTTCCTTTTCTCGTGATCTTTTCTCGAAAGATCACACATATTCTCTTTCTAAAACAACTTCTAAGAGGTTAGGTGTGCTGTACAGGCTTCGCAGTTTCTTCGCCTCCACTCAGTTGCTTCACTCTCTATTATAATGCTATTATAACGGACACTGCTCTTCTGAATTCTCTAACCCTCCCCTTTAAAGAGAGCTTGCAGTACCAGACTTTCAACACATTCAGACATTAAATCTCATGCCTTTTCTGTCCAACTCTCCAATGCAAGGTTGATCGGTATTCTCAATCTTTCATCTACTCAATTGGTCAACTCTGACGCAATCTTCCTCAGTTCATCTTCTCCCCTGTCTATGATCTCCAATCTTTCAAACGCATCTTGAAAACTCTGGAATTTTATTTTAGCTTCTGTATATCTTCCTTATATAAGGGATGGGAGCATTTTTGCGGACATTCGCCATTGGCTCCTTCTTCCTGCACACACACACACACACACACACACACACACGCACACACACACACACACACACACACACACACACACACAAATTTCTTCAGAAATAAAGGCTTTCATTTAAGTATTTTGCAGCGCCGAGTGTTCACGATATTGCTTTATTTATCCGAAGGTGTTTTGCACATGCAATGAGAATTTATCTCTCGAAGATTACGTGATACGAATTAACACTGTGAAACTTCATGATATTATGAATCTAAAAGTTTATATTTATTTCAAAAAGGTGAAGAATTATGCCTGAAATGTGAACTTGTTCTCATTTCTATCACTAAATTCCTTAGTGATAATTGTGTACTGTATTCTCAAATGACAAATGTTTGCCGTGTATAGTATACGGTATTAATGTAATAAGTTTATCGTATTTTGTTATGACAATGAGTAATGTAATTACTTCACATTCACGTACTCAGCAAAGATCTGGAGCCACACAGTGGTTCTTCATACAAATAATGAAATGGTAGCAGACAACATCCGGAACCTCTATTTCTACACACGGAGGGGCTAGGGGAGTCAACATTGAGAGTCAACTGGGCTGGAGCAACGAAAGGGTAGGTGTCCGGCCCAATTCCAACCGGGGTGGCGGTAGGAATCGAATCCGGACCGTTACAGACTAAATCTAAGTTTCAACCATGTCTCTCATGGAAAGAACATCTTTACAAAGTAGATGTCATTATGTCATAACGGATCTTGGTCAAGTTTTAAGAGAGTGTACTTGAACTTTCTATCTATTTCATTATTGTTGAATGCATATTGAAACTCATGCACGATCAAGCACTTTTCCATCAATTCATCAATTCTCTTGCGTAAATGAATGCATGAAAGCGAATCGTTAATTTTTTCGTAAAAAAATATTACTTTAAAATATATTAGGTCCATTTTTCTTACTGATAAACTCTAGTAATGTTTCTTTCTGGCCCTATTTATGAACTATAGTTCAAAAGCGAACACTTTTTAACGAAAAAGAGCACACTATAAGTTTATAACAGCGTTTTAGAGAAAGAAGACTACAGTCAAAAGAGGATTAGTGAAAAGATGAAGAATTCTATAACAAGTATTCAAAAACTGGTCAAGCAGTACATTGAAACTGGGATTACTGATGATAAGAGCAGATCTGAAAGACCATCGTAGCTATCAGAACCTGGTGTTAAATACCTGAGGATTGAATCACTAAGAAAAAGACATAAATACAACAGCTGCGTTGCTGCAGAAATTCAGGAAATTACCCTCATGGTGTCAAAGTTGATCCATCGACAGTCAGATTTGAAATACGTGAAGAAGGGATAATAAGAAGATGCGTTGCAGTAAAAACGTTCTTTATCCATATAAAAGGAAACAAACAGAAGAGATTAACGTTTGCTAAAACCACTCTCTCCCTGCAAGAACGCATTTTCATTGTGGTTTTACAGCAAGTGAAAGTCGTAGAAGTGCCAAACGGCATTTCGGAAAAAATTTGGAATTAGGAAAGTGCCAAAATAAAAGTTTCAATTGACATGTAGTATAAAAATTTTGATAAAACAGGCAGTGTCGTCGATCACTCTGGATGTGGACGTAAGCGTACCCAATTATTTTGATTTTGTATAAAACTTAAAATAACAATGCGCATTATGTTCAGCTTTCAATAGTAAATCATACATGGTTAAAACTAAATTCATGGAAAATATTCCCATAAGTTAGTTTTTTAGGACACTACAGGTTAAAAGATTGTGCCGATAGAAAGAAAGTGCTACCGTACCTGCTAATATATACACGGATTCATCGATTTGTTGTATCTGGTATTCCATGCATTAAAACCAAGCTCAACGTCTCGTCTATTGTTAATTTCGCAGCCATTCCCTACCTAAAAGAAAAATAATATATTATAGTCAACACTGAAAATTCCTATGATGCACGACTTTTGCGCCATCCTGTATTAGCGAGAATTAATAGTATGGTTACAATATATATTAAATTAGAAGATTAAAAATGAAATGATATAAAGTATAAAAGTATGGACAATAAGTGAAATATAAAACGGTTAAAAGGTGAAACAGAATTGAGGGGGTTCTTACCAAATTGTTAACGTAATGAGAGAATAATTGTACAGAAGATTGGGAATGGTTGCTTGTTGAAAAAATGCCATAATTAGAAAGATGGAGCCAGGCGGAGTGATGGTGGATTTCTTTTGAGTTTGAGAGTTTATTTGGCGATGTTTAAATTGAAAGCGGAACTGTAGTCGTTGAGGGTGGCTGAATACTGAGGATATAAAGGGACTCAAGTATGCGGAGGTCGATTAGTTGGTTGGCTGAATTAACGATTTTGAAATTGGAGGGAAGTAATGGGTGGTTGTGAAGTAATGGGTGGCTGTGAAGTTCTTGTAGAAATCTCACAAGAACTTCACAGCCCTTGAACAAACCCTCCAAATCAGCAATAAGGGATCATTGCCACCTTCACAACCACCCATTACTTCCCTCCAATTTCAAAATCGTTAATTCAGCCAACCAACTAATCGACCTCCGCATACTTGAGTCCCTTTATATCCTCAGTATTCAGCCAACCCTCAACGACTACAGTTCCGCTTTCAATTTAAACATCGCCAAATAAACTCTCAAACTCAAAAGAAATCCACCATCACTCCGCCTGGCTCCATCTTTCTAATTATGGCATTTTTTCAACAAGCAACCATTCCCAATCTTCTGTACAATTAGTCTCTCATTACGTTAACAATTTGGCAAGAACCCCCCTCAATTCTGTTTCACCTTTTAACCATTTTATATTTCACTTATTGTCCATACTTTTATACTTTATATCATTTCATTTTTAATCTTCTAATTTAATATATATTGTAACCATACTATTAATTCTCGCTAATTATTGCTAATTGTCGCGCCATTTTAATATATTGTTCGTTTTTGTCTATTATACTTATTTATGTCTATCTGTTTTTAAATTTTTTAGCACTGATGATGGAAATTGAACCTTTCCGAAACGTCTGTAAATATACATGTACCATCTTTTCGTCCTCCTTTATATATATATATATTATATATATATATATATATATTTATTTTTTTTTTTTTTTTTTTCGAGACATCCGAAAGACTTAGCAACTACTGTATGTCTACAGGCTATTCATGCATAGCCAAGCACAGGGAAATAAGTTTGCTATACTTTACAATGGGTAGCTAATTCTAGTGTGTAGATAATGTCTACAGGCTATTTTCTTAATATTTGCTCAGTAACTCATTCGATGTATATAATATAAAGTTACGTTATCACTGAAAAAACTGCATTCTGGTATTCATTTTGTTTACTGACCCTTAAAATTACGCGTAATCTACGAAACATTTTCATATATTATATAAATATAAAAAGATATTCTCAGTAAATTTCCAGTTACAATATCTCTCCTTCAATATAAAAGTACATTACAAAGTTTCCAGGTATTACTTTACGGCTAAAGGCATTTTGTTATTTTTATCTGAACTTACGTCTCTAAGATTAAACTTCGAAATATTTTGATAGAACACGAAACATGAAGTCTTGAAGATATTATTAAACTTTGTATATCTCTTCTAAAATTATTGAAAAATACATATAAAGTTATTGCTGTTTATGGTAAGCAGCATAATTGTTGGTTTTCTTGTTCTCTATGTGAAATATTCTTCAAATTTTCGAAGCAAATATGTGTATTATATATAACCTCGTTAACCTCGTTTAGGTTCCGTGTGTTGGTCTCTCTTCACACGAAGGTCAAGCTGGTGTCCCCTTCTCTATGCCTGGCTTGGTGGAGGAGCGAGTTGATCTCTTGCGCTCTCCACGGCACATAGCCAGGTACACCCGGCTCATCTGGTACCATCCTGAGTCAGGCATCTAGCCTTCTCTTGAAGACTTCAACTTTGATCCCTGTAATGTTTCTGAGGTCAAAAATTTTTGATAGAGTCTGGCACAAATCTTTAATTTCTAAACTGCCCTCCTCCGGTTTCTAGCCTTCCATCCGTGCTTTCATATCTGAGTTCCTTTCTGGCCGATCTATAGCTGCGGTTGTAGCTAGCCATTGTTTCTTTCCTAAAGCTTTTAATAGTGATATTCATCAGGGCTCTGTCCTGTCACCTACTCCTTTCCTCTTATTTATCAATGATCTATTAAGTCGCACTTCCTGTCCTATCTACTCCTGTGCCGATGATTCCACTCTTCACTTCCCCACCCGCTTCACAAAGCGTCCCTCTCAACAAACGCTTAAAGATTCGCGTAAGACGGCTCTAGTGCACTGACTTGTGCTCTTTCTAAAGAGAAATACTTAATGGTTTTCAATGCATCAAAAACTCGGTTCCTTCTTCTGTCTACTCGTCACAATATTCCACATGACTATCCCCTTACCTTCAACAATACACAACTCAATCATTCATCTTCTCTTAACATTCTTGATGTTTCCTTTTCTCGTGATCTTTCCTTGGAAAGATCAGAGTTTCAGATGAATGTGTGTTCGGTTTAACGAGTAAAGGAAACAAACACAACGTTCACTACTGGGAGAAAAAATCCCAAAATGCGATTGGGTAAACCCGTTAAAATGGCTACACTAACAGTTCGGGCGTGCATTGGTTATTCAGGACTCCTTTTCTATGACATATCGAGAGATACGATGAATGGCAAACGCTACTGCCAATTATTGAGAGACGAAGTTTTGCCACAGTTTACTAATGGCGTTGGCAGGAATTGGCTTTATTAACATGATGGAGCGCTGCCACATTACTGTGCATTGCCCGTAAGATTCTGGATACGAACGATGGACGGCGAGGTTCTTTCGAGTGTCCAGCCAGATCACTTGATTTAACCCCATGTAATTTCCGGCTTTGAGCTTATTTGCGTGACAAACTCTGCACTCCTGTTTTCATCTATCCAAATGTGAATGCCCTTGCCGCAAAATAGATGAACAACTGAAAAGGATTCCAGTCGATATGTTCAGAAGTACAGTGAAGAGTTTCACAGAGAGACTCCACAAATGTATCATAGGAAATGGAGAACTTTTTGAAGATTACATTACAATGTTTCATCATTTGGACACTTATTTGTATAATGTTGCTAACTAAATAGTTGTATGTATAAAATCCTTTAAGACTTTTCTCCCACCCTGCATTTACAGTGAAATGTAGCGTCAGAATGTATTTCAAAATTCCTCGAAGAATCACTTCTTCAGCCCAATTATTTTAAAAAGAATACTTGTGACCAAAATCTTTTTAGCTATTTACAGAGGGTAGACAAAAGTAAATAGACATCTTTGTTTTTTCCATAGGTTTTGATTTGATCATAAAAAGTTAATAAATAATAACAAATATATTGAATCAATATATTTAGAATCGTGTTGCTTTCCTCTTTGCATTATGTAAAGCTGACAAGTTCTGGCATTCCAGCGATGAAATTTACCATTTGATCTTGAAGACAATCATCGTGGTGTCTATTTACTTTTGTCAACCCTCTGTACTCTAGCAAATACTGTATACTTTTCGTATTGTGAATTCATCAGTACCCCCAATTAATGCAATATATAACTCACTTTATTTCTCTTTTCTGGCTTCGTAAATCCATAAAGCCTTTTCTCAAAATCCCTTCCTTTAAAGAGAGTTCTCCTTTTCACCCTTTATAAATGCACTCGACATCTTTATGAGTTTCTTAAGGAAAGTCCAGCTGAGCATATTCCTAACGTCTTAGAATTGCGCGATATTGATCCTCTCCAACCAAAGCTGAAATAATTTTACCTGCATACCTGTTCAGAACTGTTATGTTGGGGAATATAGCCACACGTTGGCCGCACCGAGGGGACAGACCGTTTTATACGAGGGCAACATAAGGACTTTACATGAGAGAAAAGAAGAGGGGGGAATATAATTGGGAAAGAGTGCCTGATGTACTGTACATGGATGAAAACCTCACTGAGTAAATACAGAACTAAAGTCAGTTTGAGGATATTATCAAAGAAAAATATACTATGATGAGAAAACGCAAGGTTCCACGTGAAAACGTATTAGATTCCTCATAGGAATCCATATAGGGAGCCGGAGCTGCCAGCTTATGTGCGAGCCTATGCGCTGACGAGTTGGAAAATAGAGGGAGCAGAAAAAATAAAGGTAGAATTATTCCTTCATCCATTCACATTTATTATATTTCATTACAACATGGGGTAGCTCATAAAAAATATATAAAACACCCTTTGGAAGTAATACATAAAAAAATGACTGCGAACGCTCTCAAATAATGACAACAGACGAAGTCACATTTCCCCAATGTTCAAAGAGCTAAATATTTTAAAACTAAATGACTTATACAAATTTAATGTTGCTATCAGTATGTTCAAAGTTATCAATAAAAATCAACATACATCACTCATTCAAAGAGCAATCATCCCCATCAAATATATAATATATATATATATATATATATATATATATATATATACACACAGTGGTGTAGTGCTAAATAAAGAAGTGAGGGAACGCATTTTGAAAGTGTTACTCAGATGCGGGGGGGACAATGGCGAGCGCGGCGAGCCCATACAGCTGGGGGTCCGGGGGCACTGTAAGCCCCCCGGGAAATCTTTTGAAATCTGACCAATTTCAGGGATATTTTGAGGTCATATGCACTGGATATTGGGATATATTCCAAGGTTGAAGATGCAGTATTTCCAGTGTCATTAGATATACGACATCCAGTACGATCAATAAAAATAGCTAACAACTGGAATGATTAACTAAAAAAAGTTAACAACTGGTACGCCGTGGTGACTGTTTCACCAGATCTTTATAGGCTAGCATTGCCTCAGTCGAAGCTAAAAGAAATGAAACAGTTAATGATTCTTTCACATATTTCTTCTAGGGGTGGGAATTAAAATTTCATGACGTTAGAGATTTGTAAGTTCGGATTTATTTGAAATAGTGAGGGAACGCCGTTCCGTCTACCAAAAAAAGTAAGGGAACGCCGTTCCCACGCGTTCCCACAGCACTACACCACTGTATATATATATATATATATATATATATATACATATGTATTTCGTAAATCACTAAAAAAAACACTTCATTAGTTGCTTCTGATGTATAAGTTCACTACTGCCATTTTTACCGTCGTAATGAAGTTCCCATTTTATAATCAACTATTTAAAATATACTAATTTCATTAAGGCCTTTTAATTTCGTAATTTATTTATTTTTTTATTTTTTTATTAAGCATCATTTATTTCCTCTAAATAGACACTAAATCATTTAATTTAAAATTATGTAACATTTTGTAAACTTTATAATTATAATAATAATTATTATTATTATTATTATTATTATTATATATTATTATTATTATTTGTTATCACTATTACTATTACTTGCCACTTTCACTATTTTTATGTAATAAATAAACTAAATGGCATTAATTTTGCCTAAAATGCTTCCATGCTTCCAACGGCATAGTCAGATAAGAGTGCCGTGAATATATTAATGTCATATCAAATATATAAAAATTGTTAAACCCTGTCACTCGTATTCTTTTCTGAATAAAGATTTTTGAATTTTGAATTTGAACTTTGAATTAGAAAAGGAAACGCTTTTAAAAATTTTAAAATTAAACTTTTGATCTTTTGTAATTCTATTTCCAGTTTCATAAAGTTTTTCTATTCTCTTGCATGCATTTTGTGTTATCAAACTGAAAGGTTATCAGAGTGAATTGGTTGTTCCAAAGAAAGTTAAGGTTTTGGTAAATACTGTAGATATACTATCCCCTATAAAAGGGCTTTTTTTTTTTATGGCTATAATTCTAACGAACAAATTAGAAAAATAATAAAAACGTGCCATAATAAAGGCTTTTCACTTTCCA